>OZ008365.1:6764132-7094569 GCA_963931975.1 Cataclysta lemnata
AGAGGGGAACTCGCTTGACCGGAAGAACACAAGAAAAACGGAGGGCTAAACTCAACATGGATTCCGGATATCGAAGACGGAACAAATAATTGACATTACAAAAGATTTTAAAATTTTCTTCCGTCGTGTATGTGCACATTTACTATTTGAGAAAAATACTTTATTTCGGTAATAAACTGACGTTTAATTAAGTTTAAAACCATTTTTCTAATATTTTTTGAATATTGCGTGTAAATAGCTATCCGTGTCATGGCGTCGGGTCTGACGTCACGCCAAGGTATATCAGAGGAAAGCTAACAAACGTTCGTTTGTTAAAAATTAATTCCAAAGCTTATAATGTCATATGGTTTGCATTGGCGTGAACGTCATGCGCAGATTGTAGTATTTTAATGTTTTATTTTTGTGGAAATGCTATCTTTATCTCAGGTTTTTAAATATAACTAAATCAGTATTTTAAAACCTGTATTATATGTATTATTTAGCCGTGTGGTGACCGCAGAGTAGAATACAATTGTCACCTCCCCAAATCTCCCGTGGGTGTCGTACAAGGCGACTAAGGATAAATCAGCGATGAGGAATGGGCAGCAGCGTTCCTCTTATACCACCTAGCAATGTACTGCGACTTTTGTGCCCGATAAATGGCAATAGGCTCGCCACCTATTACATGGGACCTAACATAATTGGCGAAACGTGGGTGCTAGTTCACCTCTGCCTACCCCCTCGGGGATATAGGCGTGATTTATGTATGTATGTATGTATGTATTATATGTATGTTCACGACGAACAAAAGCATTAAAACAATTCTGGTGTAAATTGGTGTATTAGTAGTTAGGTAAATAAGTAATTTTACAAGTTGGTTCTATGGCGGAAGGCAATAGAAATATGAATATAAACTGACATAAACGGAATGGAACATTTGTCTGTATGGTGACATAATCTGTGGCGTAGACAATGTATTTTCCACTAAAATAATTAAAATATTGAATATTCTATTATGTCGTCACGCCTATTAGTCTAAATCTCCCTCCAGTCCGCAGTCACTCTCCTGATAAGCGAGTGCTGCCAACCCTCGGAAGATGAGCGGCACAACATCGACAAGTATCTGCCTCTGTGGCGAGATCTGTTGGAGTCCAGGCGGGGCGAGGATGGGGTGGTAGCGGAGAAGGGGAGGCTGGTGATGGCGGATGTGATGGAGTACGTGCTGACGGTGCTGGGTTCCGTGGCTGATGATGGGGCGGAGGTGAGATATTCTCCACACTTAAGAACCATACAAACGTTCTCGACGGATTCCTCCTTGATTTTTAACACTAGAGAAGTGATTTTCATACATGAAATACATATTTGGTTATTCTGTGTTCGAATTGCCCTCAAGAATGCCATAAATACATAATTTTTGTCACCATTAAAGACTTCTTTACCCCTTGGGCTTGAGACAAATTGTAAACAATCTGAATATCCAGATGTGATTGTCGTTCTGATATGTTCCTCTTTATCTAGGAAATGCTCTTGAAAACAAGAGACGTGTATTCTAAGATACATCAAATATACACAAATAAAACTTTTAGATGCTTTGAAATATTGGTGTTCCACATTTTAATTTTCGTATTTTTATTAAAGATATCAAGATTTTTTTTTTTTTTTACACTCACACCTATCATCTAGCACAAAGTAAGTAGCCTAAGCATTTGTGTTATGGATACTAGATGACGGACATATTTTTAATATGATTATGTATATAAATGTTGAAAATATACTACATAAACATTTACACAACCATGACTCGGGAACAAACATTTATGGTCATCACAAAGTTTGCCCCTACCAGGATTCGAACCCGGGACCTCTTGGCCAATACCCAGCGATCTGAGCATTCGACCAACGCGGCCGTCGCGGATTGTTTACATTTTGTCTCGAGCCCAAGTTAATGGGGTATAGAAGATACATTATCGGTATATGGACATTAGGCCTGCTACCTATCCCTCCCCCAGACCCTGCCCGACAGGCTGCCCCCCCTGCTGGCCCTAGCCCGCCACCTGCTCTCCCTGTGCCCCCCTGAGGAGGCGACGGAGGCCGCCTGCCGTCTCCTCCGCCGCCGTCTCGTCCCACTGCTGGGATGTGCCAGTGCTGAGATGCTGGCGCTTGTCACCGAGACGGCGAGACACTGCGAGGATGGCATGGCTGAGTTCTGCAAGGTACTGGTCTCATTCAATTGGCAACATTTAATTTTTTCAACATACTTTTATTATGATGTTATATAAAAATAGACTAAGGATAAAACAGTAATGGGGAATGGGCAGCAGCGTTCCTGTTATACCTACCACCCAGCAATATACTGCGACTTTTGTGCCCGATAAATGGCAATAGGCTCGCCACCTATTACATGGGACCTGACATAATTGGCGAAACGTGGGTGCTAGTTCACCTCTGCCTACCCCTTCGGGGATATAGGCGTGATTTATGTATGTATGTATAAAAATAGACAGAAAATGAAGACACCCATGTTTTTTATTTTTTCTGTATTCGGTTGTAATGTAAGGAATAGAGCGAACGTAGGATGGATGAAGTGGCGACAGGTCTCAGCAACAATATGTGACCCACGGATGCCCCTTAAACTAAAGGGGAAAATCTATAAGGCGGTCATTAGACCTGTTGTCATGTATGGATCAGAGTGTTGGGCTATGAAGAAGACTGATGAAAGAAGAGTGCACGTAACAGAGATGCGTATGTTAAGATGGATGTGTGGTGTGACACGGAGAGATAAGATAAGAAATGAGTATATCAGGGGAAGTTTGAAAGTAGCGCCAGTGACAGAGAGACTGCGGAGTAATAGACTGGGATGGTCTGGTCATGTTATGCGAAGAGATGAAAGCTATGTTGGCAGAAGAATGTTAGGCATGAACATGGAAGGACGTAAAAGGAGAGGAAGACCAAAGAAGAGATGGATGGACTGTGTAAAGGAGGATATGATAGCGAGAGGGGTGGATGAGAAATTAGTGAAGGATAGAGAGAAATGGAAGAAGAAAACATGTTGTGCCGACCCCGCCTAGAGCGGGATAAGGGCAGGAAGAAGAAGGTCGTTTTCATACAAAAAATTGTGATTAAAATTCCGGTCATTCTAAACAGACGTAAGCGCCAAATGACGTCACGGCAACGGAAAAATGACAGCGAAATGGCAATCTGGCGTTTCCGGTGGCATAAATAAAAACATATCATTTGAAATGTTTGAAATTAATTTTCTAGTAAAGGGCTTTAAGGGCCGGTTTCACCGTCTCTCATATAAATTAAGTATAATAAAACTTGGTTTTGATTAATGCAAACTATGTAGCCGAACTCAGTTTGGAGCAAAAAGCGAGTTTAACTTCGACTGATCGCACAAAGATTTTGGTGGTTAGAAAAAGAATTTCGAAAAATTATGATCTTGAGGCGGGAATCGAACCCGCGTCCGCTGCTATCCGGGCAGGTGCCTGACCGCTCGGCCACCCAAGACACTAATTGACTTGCCGAAATTCTTCTAACCTTTACATTTCACGTTGTAAGCCAACCAATTACAACAAAAAATTCTTTTTCTAACCACCAAAATCTTTGTACTAATTTTTCTAACATTTATATAATGTTAAAATTAAAATCAAATAGTTCGACTGATCGCGTTTAATTCTGCGGTGAAATCGGCCCTAAATTAGTTAAGATGACATACATGTAGGGAGTGGGGTTGATGGATTAGTGAAAACCACTCATCATCAACGCCCTGCCTTTATCCCATCCTGTTTGCGCCTACACTAGCTTAAGCAGCAAAATAGACGGCACCTCGTCACATTGCGAGCTACGCATCCCAGGGGACATACTGATTATTTTTCTAGTCAACCCTCAGTAACCTTTCTTTTTTCCTAACCACGGAACGTTAGACAGTTAAAACTGTCAATTAATTATCTTTGTAAACCTATAAGTTCATTAAAATCAAGTGTTTGATATATTTCGGGGTTTCATTTAAGTGCCTCTGTCTCCATTCTCTCCTGTCACTCGTCATCACCTCATTCACATCCATCACCTTCATATCAAACCTCGCACAATCCACTGCCGTCTCCTCCGCCGCCGTCTCGTCCCACTGCTGGAATGTGCCTCTGCTGGGATGCTGGCGTTAGTCACCGAGACGGCGAGGCATTGTGAGGATGGTTGGCTGAGTTTTGCAAGGTAGTGTTGAATTGAATTGACATACATACATCTTCACATCATGCTTATTCCTAACGGCCGGCTCGGTTGAATGTGCAGATCGCTAGGTATGGGCCAAGAGTACCCGGGTTCGAATCCTTTCGGTTGTTAATATTCGGTCCCGAGTCCATGGTCGTGTATATGTTTGTGGTGTATATTTTCAACTTTCTCGATTTCAAAAGAAAATCAGTCATTGAATGATTTTAGTGGAAAATACATATCAAAGGGATTTAAAAACTGATTTACTGCCGCACTCAGAGACGTCAAATAACGTTAATGAGCACTTAACGTCAAAAAATGACAATTCAAAACTAGTAGATTTGAAAGAAAATTTTTCACAAAGTTTTTGACATTAACTCATTAAAGTTAATTGACGTCTCTGAGTGCGGCAGTTAGTCTTATTTCTAAATCTGAGATTATTAGGATTTTCACTAAAATAAAACATTCAAATACTGCAATCAGCCATTTTGGCTGAAACGCCAGTCACTGCGCATGACGTCACGCCTATATAATCCATATGACATTCTATACACAATGTTTAGTAGCTTTCCACTGCACACGTTGACGTTAGCCCGCGCACTATTCAAAAAAAAAATTAGAAAAATGCCTTTAAACTTAGTTAAACGTTAGTTTATTACCAAAAACAAAGGTTTTTTTTTTCGTAAATAGCAAATGTACGGAAGAGAATTTCAAAATCTTTCGCCATGCCTATTTTCCGCAGATGGTGAGAGTGGATAAGTGCTTAGACGAGGCGGCGCTGTGCGAGGCGAGCCACCTCCTCATCAGCGCATGTCCTGAAGATGTGCAGGTCGCCAGAGTTCTGGATGCCCTGGAGGTAGGCTGGGGATTGACGTAGTCTGGTCACTCGCTTAATAGGGAAGATGGCACTAACAATGGATCACTGATTTATTATAATAACTTAGGATAAGGAGATTCGTTAATAGTCACTTGTTATCAGATTAAACTTGTGTTTGATATTTATTTTATAAAAATAAATGTACAAAACTTAGCAGTCCGCCATGTTTGCTAAAACGCCGCGTGACGTCATTGTTTAGTTATCTCCATTTTGACATTTTATTTGCAAATCAAATTCACTAGTTTAATATAGAATCGGGCCTTTTTACGAAATAGTGACGTCATTGCTGTTTTGGCGTTTTGTGCGGAAATTTTAAATTGCATTATTCAAAGCATGTTCTTTTTTATCAACATCGAAAGTTTTTACAATAATATAATTTATTTTGGGTAAAGTAGACACGTAAGAAAAACATGGTGTAGTTTTTCAAAATTAGTCATCATGCGTATTCCATTAGCATTATCACCAGCCCTTTAATGTCACCAGTAGGGGGGCAGAGGCCTTCCCTATGGATGGAAGAATATAGGGAGAACGGCACCGTACCCTATTATACACGTAAAACAAGCGAATAAAAAATAACCATCAGTGTTTGACAGTTCTTCCATACGATATTGTGTCAAAAATTGAGGGTTAAATAATGATCGCCTGTTTAAGTGTTGGTGAACTATAAGCTTTAAGGTGTTTGGCGAGTGGCTTTTACTGACGTCTATTATACAAATACGCTGGACTGAAGGTTGTCATCCAAAAAATGAAGCCACTTTGATTGTCTCCATCTTGGCGCTGATGGCACTGGTGTGCGAAGGTGGACGTCCACGGAACTAATATTAGAGATGCACTTGTAATGTCAAATACAAGCAACAAACGTCAAATTTAGTACCCTTGCCGCTCGACGGGGCGCTTCGAATCGGGACAAGAAACATTTGACATTTTAGTAGACGCAGTAGCATATCGCGTTAGGCCTGCGATTGCGTAAACTAAGCAATTTCGCTAAGGTCGGTCATTGGATGGGTGACTAAAACTTTACTATCTCGAGTTCCTCCGTGCTTCGGAAGGCACGTTAAGCCGTTGGTCCCGGCTGCATCTGCAGTCGTTAATACCCACCGCACTGGGCCAGCGTGGTGGGTTATGGCCCAATCTCTCTATTTTCCTCCATCCATAGGGAAGGCCCGTGCTCCAGCAGTGCGGACATTAAAGGGCTGGTGATGATGATGATGATGATTCAGTCCATCGTACTTGTATAATAGAGGACAGTGGAGAATGGGCCATACCATAACCCACCATGCTGGCCCAGTGCGAGTTGGTGGGTATTAAAGACTGCAGATGCCGGGAACAGAGGCTTAACGTGCCTCCCGTAGGAAGAAGTCGAGATAATATTTATTTGCAACCATCCAATTCTCCCTATATTCTTCCATTCATAGAGAAGGCCTGTTTCCCAACAGTGGGGAATTAAAAGGCTGGTGATGATGATGACCCATCCGATGACCGGCCTTAGCGACCATTGCTTAGTGAACGCAATCGCAAACTGCGTGATGCTCTCAGTAAGAAATATTCATTCTATTTCCAGATTCTATTCACGAGAAAGGATGTGGAACCTTCGATCTTGGTTCGCGCCCTCCAAAGGTTTGAGGGTATTCTGGATCAAGGGGGAGAGCTGGACCGCGATAGGTTGAACCATGTGAGTATCAAAATGCAATACAATTTTGTTTATTATTTTATTTGAACACTATACAACATATTCGATTTTAATTTCAACATCATATAAATGTTAGAAAAATTAGTAGAAAGATTTTGGTGGTTAGAAAAAGAATTTCGAAAAATTATGGTCTTGATGCGGGAATCGAACCCGCGTCCGCTGCTATCCGCGCAGGTGCCTGACCGCTCGGCCAACCAAGACACTAATTAACTTGCCGAAATTTATTGCTACATTGCGAGGGTACCCGTTGGCTTACAACGTGAAGTGTAAAGGTTAGAAGAATTTCGGCAAGCGAATTAGTGTCTTGTTTGGCCGAGCAGTCTGGCACCTGCCCGGATAGCAGCGGACGTGGGTTCGATTCCCGCATCAAAAGACCATAATTTTTTCCCGATTTTTTTTCTAACCACCAATATCTTTCTACTATACAAAATGTAACAGAAATAACGCACACCCTTACTGAACACTACAATGCACTACAAGGTTTTTTCTCTATTTTATTTAAATATGTCAGTCCTATCGAAACGTATCTACTAATTTGCACACTATTATTAAACTATACGCCATGACAGAAGGGTCGCGGCGGGTACAAAGCATGATATAAAACATTCTTGCTTCAGCTGACATTGGCTGAGCCAGAATGCTTAACTTACTGCCGCACTCAGAGACGTCAAATAACGATAATGAGTACTTAATGTCAAAAAATGACAATTCAAAACTAGTCGCTATTCTTGCCGGGTCTATGGTCTAGATTTGAATGAAATTTTTTGACATTAAATGCTCATTAAAGTTAATTGACGTCTCTGAGTGCGGCAGTTAGCCATTTAAAAACAATGGCGATATCAAATTTAGAAAATTGTAAAATTAGTTTTCGAATTTTCCATACATTTCGCTTTACTGGCCAAACAATTTGATTGACGGCCGCCTTGGTCGAATGCTCAGATCGCTGGGTATTGGCCAAGAGGTCCCGGGTTCGAATCCTGGTAGGGGCAAACTTTGTGATGACCACAAATGTTTGTTTCCGAGTCGTGGTTGTGTGTATGTTTATGTAGTATATTTTCAACATTTATATACATAATTATATTAAAAAATATGTCCGTCATCTAGTATCCATAACACAAGTGCTTAGGCTACTTACTTTGGGCTAGATGATAGGTGTGAGTGTAAAAAAAAATAAAAAATAATTTATTGGGACAAGAAAAAAAATAAACAATATCGATTTTTTAATAAAGCCACAGTATGTTTTTATATGACCTATACTACCGCACTAAGAGACGTCAATTAACATTAATCAGTGCTTAATGTCAAAAAAATGACAATTCAATACTGGTCGCTATTCTTGCCGAGTCTATATGGTCTGATTTAAATGAAATCTTTTGGCATTAAGTACTTATTAAAGTTAATTGACGTCTCTGAGTGCGACAGTTAGTTGATTGATTGTGACGGTTTCAGATCATACACTTGGTGGAGAATATGCGCTCGTGTGTACCCAAAGTGAGTAAGGAACAGCGGATACTACATCGAGACATCGTCATATTTCTTGGTGAGTTACAGTGCAGATATAAATTAAACACATACACATAAAGTATATAAATCACCCCCATTTACTTTACGGTGGGGCAGTCAGAGGTAAATTAACACAGACTTGTCGCCAATTAGGTTAGGTTCCAGGTAAGGTGGCGAGCCTATTGCCATCTATCGGACACGCAAATCGCAGTATAGTGCTAAGTGGTATAAGAGGAACGCTGCTTCCCATTCCTTATCACTGTTTTACAGCTGTTAGTTAGTAGTTGATTTCTCATCCACTCATTTCGGTATCATACCCTCCTTTACACAATCCATCCATCTCTTCTTTGGTCTTCGTTCATACCTAACATTCTTCTGCCGCCAAAATAGCTTTCATCTCTTCGCATAACATGACCAAACCACCCAAGTCTATTACTCCGCAGTCGCTCAGTCACTGGCGCTACTTTTAAACCTACTCATCATCGTCATCGTAAATACTATAGATATAACAAAAAATTGAATCATCATCGCCCTGCTCTTATCCCACCCTATTTGGGGTCCTCTTTTTCCATTCTCTTATGTTACTCGTCATCTCCTCATTCACATCCATCACCTTCATATCACACCTCGCACAATCCATCCATCTTTTCAGTGGTCTTCCTCTACTTCGACATCCATCAACATTCATGTCCATAACTTTCTTACTCAAAACAATTGAATTCTCCATACAAATAGTTCGAAAATTGAATATGTAAAAAATAATTGAATTCTCCATACAAATAGTTCGATAAGAATAAAATGTATGAAAAAAAATTAAAAATATTTTTAAAATATCACTATAGTATTTATATGACTATGTTAGCATGGGTAGGTGCTGGCTTGATACCCCATGTACCAAACACTTTGTATAATCTACTATTTATCTCCAATTTCTTCTATATTTTTTTAGGTAAATACGGTAGCGACCGTATTTTAACGGAGAAGTTAGATGAGGCAACTTTAATGGTACAGTTAAAAAACAAATTCAACTTGGACATACTGAACACTGATGAGGCGATTACATACAAGGTAAGAGATATGGTCTATGTCAGAGGTTCTCAAGGTTTTTATCTCGTTGAATAAAACTTGCAGGCTTAAACCGTCTATGTGTGTTCGTATTTATAATAGAATTCCATATGAAATTGAATACAAATTTAATTAAAAAATTATATAAATGGCTCAGTGACAATTTTTATTATTATTCAAAGGATTTTTTTTGATAATAATTATTAATTACATTGGGTATATTCCATATTTGACTGTAAGACAATGTGCACTTTATACTTGACTGTAACACCTTTATACCATATTCTTACGCAAATAAAGAAGTGAGTTATGGCCCAATCTCCCTATATTCTTCCATCCATAGGGAAGGCCCGTGCCCCAGCAGTGGGGACTTTAAAGGGTTGATGATGATGATGAACCTGTACCAATATAGGGCTAAACTATATGTTTATTTATTTTTAGCTGAACCTCCAACGGATTTTACATCTGGCAGTATCTTACGAAGAACCTGAGATACTTCAGAAGCTGTTGGCTGTTATATGTGTTAGCTGTGAGTATGGTTCCTACTCTTATCTACATACATATATAAGTCACGCCAATAAAGGCAGAGGTGAATTAATACTCACGTTTCGACAAATGTTGGGTCTCATGTAATAGGTAACCTATTGCCATTTATCGGGCACGAAAATCGCAGTACATTGCTAAATGGTATAAAAGGAATGCTGCTGTCCATTCCTCATCATTGATGAGGAATGGACTGCCGTCACCACACGGCGGCAATAATATAGAGATATAAAAAAATTGAATATGTAAAAATTAATTGAAATCTCCATACAAATAGTACAAGCACCTAGTCGATAAGAACAAAATGTATGAAAAAATAAAAAATATTTTTAAAATTTTTAATACAGGTTCAGAAAGTTTGTTTGATCTTTGTACTAATTATTCTAACATTTATATATAATGTTAAAATTAAAATCTTATCCGAGCCTAAGGATTCATAGTAGATTTTCCATCAAGTGCACAAAACGAATCATTTTTGTCCGAGACTTTTAGCAGATAGTAATGTCGAGGATAAAAATGGTTTTGTGGACGAGTGTGAAACTCTGCTTTTCACTTCGATTGCGAGGAAATAAAATAGTAGTTTATCATAACATTTCTTAAAATTCAAACTAAAATTAGTACAGTTTTGAATACTGAAGGAAATTGTTTTTCCCATTGATATTATTAGGCTTGGGCTGCAGCCTAACCTAACCTAACCTATACAGCCTAGTATTAAATTAATTTTGTCATAATAATTTTCTTAAATTGATTTAATAACCTACCGTACATACTTGAATTAAAATTTTAATGGCTTAAACACATTAGGCAAATAAATTTAAGTAAATATTATAAAATAACTAATTCTATCTCTGATTTTCTTATTGTGTTTGGCTGCATGGCTCATTTTCTTTGCCTTACTATAGACACATTTATGAGTAGATACGTTAATGCTCTAGAGCACAAAGTTCGATTTTGTGCAGCCTATATCCTGCACAAACAAGCACTTTCAGAGCATGAGAAGTGAAATAGTAGATTTTCCATCAAGTGCACAAAACGAATCATTTTTGTCCGAGACTTTTAGCAGCCCGAGCCGAAGGCGAGGGCTGATAGTAATGTCGAGGATAAAAATGGTTTTGTGGACGAGTTAGAAACTCTGCTTTTCACTTCGAATGCGAGGAAATAATACAGTATTTTATCATAACATTTCTTAAAATTCAAACTAAAATTAGTACAGTTTTGAATACTGAAGGAAATTGTTTTTCCCATTGTTATTAGGCTTGGGCTGCAGACCTATACAGCCAAGTATTCAATTAATTTTGAAATAATAATTTTCTTAAATTAATTTAATCCCCTACAATACCTACTTGAATTAAAATTTTAATATCTTTTATGTCTTAAAAACACGTTGGCAAATAAATTTAAGAAAATATTTTAAAAAACAAATTCTCTCTCATAATTTCTTATTGTGTTTGGCTGCATGTTTCATCATTTTTGTCCGAGACTTTTAGCAGCTGCTAGCTGATAGTAATGTCGAGGATAAAAATGGTTTTGTGGACGAGTTAGAAACTCTGCTTTTCACTTCGAATGCGAGGAAATAATACAGTAGTTTATCATAACATTTCATAAAATTCAAACTAAAATTAGTACAATTTTGAATACTGAAGGAAATTGTTTTTCTCATTGGTATTAGGCTTGGGCTGCAGACCTATACAGCCAAGTATTAAATTAATTTTGAAATAATAATTTTCTTAAGTTAATTTAATAACCTACCGTACCTACTTAAATTAAAATTATGTCTTAAAAAACGCATTAGGCAAATAAATTTAAGTAAATAATAAAATAACAAATTCTATCTCTGAATTTCTTATTGTGTTTGGCTGCATTGCTCACTTTCTTTGCCTTAATAGAGACACATTTATGAGTAGATACGTTAATGCTCTAGAGCACAAAAATCGATTTTGTGCAGCCTATATCCTGCACAAATAAGCACTTTCAGAGCATGAGTAGTGAAATAGTAGATTTTCCATCAAGTGCACAAAACGCATCATTTTTGTCCGAGACTTTTAGCAGCCCGAGCTGAAGGCGAGGGTTGATAGTAATGTTGAGGATAAAAATGGTTTTGTGGACGAGTTAGAAACTCTGCTTTTCACTTCGAATGCGAGGAAATAAAACAGTATTTCTCATAACATTTCTTAAAATTCAAACTAAAATTAGTACAGTTTTGAATACTGACGAAAATTGTTTTTCCCATTGATATTGGGCTTGGGCTGCAGACATATACAGCCAAGTATTAAATTAATTTTGAAATAATAATTTCCTTAAATTAATTTAATAACCTACCGTACCCGCTTGAATTAAAATTGTAATATCTTTTATGTCTTAAAAAACACATTAAGCAAATAAATTTAATTAAATATTAAAAAATAACATATTCTATCTCTGAATTTCTTATTGTGTTTGGCTGCATGGCTCATTTTCTTTGCCTTATTATCGACACATTTATGAGTAGATACGTTAATGCTCTAGAGCACAAAATTCGATTTTGTGCAGCCTATATCCTGCACAAATAAGCACTTTCAGAGCATGAGAGGTGAAAAATACATTACTGTATAGACAGATCCGTCCGAATCGTGCGCATTGTTTCCGATGACGTCATCCGAATTCTTAAATATGATTCGATATAAAGATTGCTATATGTTCACCTCAGAGTGACGACAGTCGTGTGTTCCCGCAGTGTCCAGCGGGGAGGGCGTTGACCTGCAGCGGTCGCTGACCTCTGTGCTGCGCGCGCTGTGCCGAGCGCACGCGCACGCGCAGCACGTGGACGTGACGTCACTGCAGCACGCCGTCCTGCTCTGCCGCACCGGGGAGTGCGTCAGTGCTCTTCTCACGGTGCGTTTCTATTGTAAATATTTTTAATAAAAAAAAAAATTACCTATCCATTGCTACTTTACTATAATGCTATTGTGACACTTGTCCTGTGATAACAGCAATGTATTAGTAAATAGTTCGGCGATCATCACTTTCAACTGTCAAAAAAAGTTAGCGAATAGGCCTACAGGTCTGCATCTACAGTGGTTAATACACAACAACCCGCACTGGGTCAGTGTGGTTGTCAAATCTCCCTATATTCTTCCATACATAATGAAGGCGTGTGCCCCAGCAGTGGGGACTCTAAAAGGCTAGTGATGATGATGATGATGACGATGATGAGTGAGAAGTCTTCAATTCCAGTACATCAGCAAGGAGAGGTCCCCCGGAGCCCGCAAGATGCTGTCGGATGCCCTCGAGGGACTCCTATTGAAGGACCCAGGGTCGGACCTCACGGAGGGCCTCGTCAGGGTCGTGGCTGAGGATGCGGCAGCCATGATGAGGAGTGGGGACCGTGAGTGGTGGTTGAATAAGCGGGCTTTTATTACCTGTTTTGCATTTTCAATTATCAAGTAATGTTTTTTGAAAAATAATTTCGAAAAATTGTGGTCTTGATGCGGGAATCGAACCCGCGTCCGCTGCTAATTTAGGCGACTAAGTCCGCGCCTAATTTTTTGAAATTCTTTTTATAACTGCTAAAATTATTGTACAAATTTTTCTAACATTTATATTATATAATGTTGAAATTGTAATCGAATAGTAAGTAATGTCTTTTTCTTTTTATTATGGCACAGTAATTACAGTAAATTACGTAAACCAATTACAATTATAAAAGACAACGAGTGCCCTAATTATACTACTTACATGTCTATTACAATTATAAGCCAGTTGATGAACAGATTCTTACAAATAATTGTAAAATACTTACATACATACATACATAAATCACGCCTATATCCCTGAAGGGGCAGGCAGAGGTGAACTAGCACCCACGCTTCGCCAAGTATGTCAGGTCCCATGTAATAGATGGCAAGCCTATTGCCATTTATCGGGCACAAAAATCGCAGTATATTGCTAGGTGGTAGGTATAAGAGGAACGCTGCTGCCCATTCCTCATCGCTGATTTATCCTTAGTCGCCTTGTACGACACCCACGTTAGAGATTTGGGGTGGTGACAATTGTATTCTACTCTGCCGTCACCGCACGGCCATGTAAAATACTTGACAGTTGACAGTTCACATAGCTAGAATGAGAGGAAGACCGAAGAAGCGATGGATGGATTGTGTGAAAGATGATATGAGGAAGAAGGGAGTTCATGCTGAGCTCACGTCTGATAGAGGAGAGTGGAAGAAGACATGTTGTGCCGACCCTACTTAGAGAAGGATAAGGACAGGGAGAAGAAGAAGATAGACAGTTTACATAGCAGCGCGTCTCGAGTTACACGTGTTACTCATCATTACTATCATTTATACATACATACACGTATGTATTTATGACAATAAATTATGTTACTATGTACTATGGCCGTGTGGTGACCGCAGAGTAGAATACAATTGTCACCACCCCTAATTTCTCCCGTGGGTGTCGTACAAGGCGACTAAGGATAAATCAGTGATCAGGAATGGGCAGCAGCATTCCTCTTATACCACCTAGCAATGTACTGCGATTTTTGTGCCCGATAAATGGCAATAGGCTCGCCACCTATTACATGGGACCTAACATAATTAGCGAAACGTGGGTGCTAGTTCACCTCTGCCTACCCCTTCGGGGATATAGGCGTGATTTATGTATGTATGTATGTACTATGTACTATTTTATTTTAAATTTTTATAAATGTTAGAAAAAATAATACAAAGAATATTGTGAATCCATCCACTAATTTATTACAAAGATGATTATCTGTGTAATAAATAATGTATTGATTTATATTTCAGCCACCACCCGCAGCGGAGGTTTGAACATAACCGACACCCTTCTGGTGGCTCTGAAAGACAACCACTCGATACAGAAGGCTGTTCTGCCAGAACTACTGACCCTCATCTTCGAAACGGGTGATCTGGATGCGAAGAACACCTTCCAAGCCGCCTCGGAGATATTCATCCAGAACTTGGGAATCTACGACCAGGGATCCGTGGATGATTTGGTCCAGAACTTGACAGCGGGCATCCTGAAAGCCAGACCCTCAGACGAGATAGAAGTCAGGCTGTTCAAAGACAGGGCCAGGGAAATCGCTGCCTTATTCGTGGATGTGGGAAGGTCGAAATTTGAGCGCAGCACCGTAGAAGGTCTGAGGGGTAACCTCGCTTCGGTACTGTACTTCGTGTGCGAGTGCAGGATTCGCTTGAAGGGTGATGAGTTGGAGATGGTGCTGGTGGAGTGTGATGAGGTGGAGATTGGCGGTGATGAGGCCGGTTTGTTCGCGGCCGAGGCGGTTTTGAGGTTCCTAGAGGTTTACATGGACGATCTTTTGGTGAAGAGACGTCAGGTGAGAAAGTTTAATTTTTTCTATGAATATACATACATAAAAGCCTATAGCCCCGAAGGGGTAGGCAGAGGTGAATTAACACCCACTTTTCGCCAATTAGGTTAGGTCCCATGTATGTTGCAAGCCAATTATCGGGCACGGAAATCGCAATATATTGCAAGGTGGCATAAGAGTGACGGCAGAGTAGAATACAATTGTCACCACCCAAATCTCCCCCGCGGGTGTCGTACAAGGCGACTAAGGATAAATCAGTGATGAGGAATGGGCAGCAGCGTTCCTCTTGTACCACCTAGCAATAGCAATGTACTGCGACTTTTGTGCCCGATAAATGGCAATAGGCTCGCCACCTGTTACATGGGACCTAACATAACTGGCGAAACGTGGGTGCTAGTTCACCTCTGCCTACCCCTTCGGGGATATAGGCGTGATTTATGTATGTATGTATGTATGGCATAAGAGGAACGCTGCTGCCCATTCCTCATCACTGATTTATCCTTAATCCAAACTGCAATGCATTCTGCAGTTATACAATGTTTTTCTTCTTTGTGATTATGCATAGTTTAACGCGCCGGTGACTTCATCATCATCACCGCCTCCGTGGTCTAGTGGTTCGCCCACCGGAATGAAGATCCAGAGGTCCCGGGTTCGATCCCCAGGGGGGTACAACTTTGTGCTCGGTTTGGTTGGTGGTAGGACTTCTTTGAAGTCCGCCTGGCTAGCTACCACCATCTTATCAAAATCTGTCGCCACAATAATTGTGATAAGAAAGCCAGCCCCTCTGTTGTTGAGGGTTCCAGGTGAAGCTCGATTCCATCTTCGGCCCTCATCGTCACTTACCATCAGGTGAGATGAAGGACAAGAGCTTCCCTGTTTAACATAAAAAAAAATCATCACCAGCCTTTTTAACGTCCTTCCCACTGCACACCTTCCCTGTGGATGGAAGAATATAGGGAGAATGGGCCATAACCCACCACGCTGGCCCAGTGCGGGTTGGTGGGTGTTATCGAGCTCTTCCCTTTTTGTTATAAGAGATTAGAATTTTTGGCATGTCGCCAAATTGTTTCTTTTTTTTGTTTATTTGACATACCCCCGAATACAGAAACGCTACTTAAATTTAGGGGACTGCTTAAAAAGTTAAGTGGACACTACCTGTCAGAATTTGTATGGAAAAACGTCAATTTTGACAATACTTGAATGTTAAGCGGGACTCAAACTTTGAATAGCGTTTCTGTATTCGGGGGTTAGTCTGACTAAGTCTATTTTGATATCGTTCTCTTTCAGATGACAGAAGATGTTCTCCGATCTCTTCTACCGAAACTCCCTCCAAAACACGTAGTGGTCTTACAGAAACACCTCCGCCCCGTAACTGCTTACACGGAGCACTACGGGGCGGGCTTGTTCGCTGGTAGCTTCCGACAGTGGTACACAAGGCACCACGTAGCTGGCATCATTGCCCAAGTAACCTGGGATAGTATTTGCCCAGCTAGCGATCAGGTTTTGGATGCTGTGTGCTTGTATCTAGATGTGTTAAAAGTTGACATGGACCCAGATGGGAATCTTCAAGATTTCGGACAGTTAGTTTTAGAGGGTTTTCTCGAAAACGGTCCAAAGGGTACAGAGTTGTATAAAGAGCATTTTGCCAGCATGCTTAAGTTGAGTCTTATGACGTATACCGATGCAGATCTGAAGAGACTGTTGGTACAGTCGCATGAGAAGACTGGTTTGGAGTTTTTCAAGTGTTTCGCGAAGGAGTTCTCTTGTCGACTCCTGAGGAAGCCGTATGTGATGCTGGATGAGGGTATGGGGGTGATGTGTGGCGTTCTGGAGGGTCTACTCAGGGTCGCCCTTAAGGAGAGGCGCGGGGATGAGTTCTTTGCGGAGTTGCTGGTTTTCGTGGACGCGGTGAGTAGAGTTTTTTGTTTGTTATTAGTTCTTTGTTATTGTGTGTGTAAAAAAATGAATACAATAGGGATGATGACACTAACAAAGAATCACTGAAATAGTGATTTATAATAATAATTTAGTACAAAGATTTTAATGGTTAGAAAAAGAATTTCGAAAAATTATGATCTTGAGGCGGGAATCGAACCCGCGTCCGCTGCTATCCGGGCAGGTGCCTGACCGCTCGCCCACCCAAGATACTAATTAACTTGCCGAAATTCTTCTAACCTTTACACTTCACGTTGTAAGCCAACGGGTACCCTCGCAATGTAGAAATAAATTTCAAACATTCCAAAGCAGATATTTTTACAAATACCGTGCGTTCGGTTAAGCTTGGGTTTGCTTTATAAACTATTTGATTTTAATTTTAACATTATATAAATGTAAGAAAAAATAGTACAAAGATTTTAATGGTTAGAAAAAGAATTTCGAAAAATTATTAATTATTATTTCGGCAAGTTAATTAGTATCTTGGGTGGCCGAGCGGTCAGGCACCTGCCCGGATAGCAGCGGACGCGGGTTCGATTCCCGCCTCAAGATCATAATTTTTCGAAATTCTTTTTCTAACCACCAAAATCTTTGTACTAATTTTTCTAACATTTATATAATGTTAAAATTAAAATCAAATAGATAATAATTTAGAATAAGGAGATTTGATAAAAATCACTTGTTCAATGATTATACTCGTGGTTGATATTTATTTTATATAAATCGTGTGTCAAACGCCGCGTGACGTCAATATTTTTTTGACATTTTATTTGCCAATAAAAATCAGCCTATACTATAGAAACTGTCATGTTTTACGATATAGTGACGTCACACAGACGCCATTGCTGTTCCCATTATGAACAGCCTGACACGGACACAGCTAGCGCCATCTGTAGTGTCAAGTTACGAAACAGGTGCATTCGTTACCATGGTTACATATAAATAAATGGAAAAATATTGTACCAAGTCTTGTTGATTTTATCCCCGATTTTTCCCAAAGCCTGGAAGACGAGGAAACACAGCCATATAAAAGTAATTTCGAACGAATTATCGAATATTTTTTATCAAAAGTGGTAGAACAAACGGTCTTGTTTATGGTGTTAGCTATGTATACCCCATTCACCCGGGCTTGAGACAAAATGTAAACTTTTTAATAAAAAAAAATACTAAATAAAAACGTGTAACACCAATTTTTCAAAGCAGGCAACAGTTTTTAATGATGTATTTTAGAATACACACGTTTCTTGTTTTTAAGAGCTTTTTATTAGAAAAAAAGACTTGTCAAACATTTTGTCTCAAGCCCCAGCGAATGGGGTATAGTTCCTGCAAGGTTGCGGGTACTTTACAAGCAACCTTATGCATTTCAGATGTGGCCAACCTTCGAAGAGCAATCCTCGTTCCAAGACAAGCTGGCCATCCTGGCTCTAGTGGCCAAGATGCCAGTGCTGCTGCACGAGGACACCAGGCCGGTGAGGTGGGCGTTGGGCCACTGCCTGGCCAGCGCCAGGCTGGAGGAGAAGGCCAGGCTGGTGGCTGTGCTGCCTGGTGGGGACGGGTGCAGGTGGGTTCTGGTAGCAGCTTCATACTTCTTTCTTCTTCTCCCTGCCAACAGGGCAGGGAGAATATTTTAATACAAATATTTTGGCGTCTGCCGCGTGGTGACGGCAGAGTAGAATACAATTGTCACCACCCCAAATCTCTCCCGTGGGTATCGTACGAGGCGACTAAGGATAAATCAATGATGAGGAACGGGCAGCAGCGTTCCTCTTATACCACCTAGCAATAGCAATGTACTGCGACTTTTGTGCCCGATAAATGGCAATAGGCTCGCCACCTATTACATGGGACCTAACATAACTGGCGAAACGTGGGTGCTAGTTCACCTCTGCCTACCCCTTCGAGGATATAGGCGTGATTTATGTATGTATTTTAGCGTCTCTCTCATGCCATAATTTCATTGTCGACGGTCGGAGGAGACGGCTGTCTTCTTCTTCGTCTTCTCCCTGCCCTGTTCCCAGTCTATCTGGGGTCGGCGCAGTATGTTTCCTCTTCCATTCATATCGGTCAGACATCATCATGCCATCCACTCCCTTTTGATTCAAGTCGTCCATCACACCGTAAAGGTGCTAGTGATGAATGAATGTATAGAAAAGAGACGGAACGGACCATGTCGAGAGACCGATGAACGGAGAGAGTGATTGGAATGACAACATTTCAATCCTTACTGCTCAAGGTTTTCGCTTGGGTTTTACAGCCGGCCGCCTGCCTGACACCAACCCTCTTTGGGTAATCTCCAGCAATTAAAACAAAATATTCGAGACAAAGTCACCGAGATGAGATATCGTTGCAAAAAGTGATGAAAATCGCGATGTAACGGGTTCGCCATGCTGCTAGAGGTGGACATTTGTCTGGTATTATTTACATACATACATACATAAGTCACGCCTATATCCCCGAAGGGGTAGGCAGAGGTGAACTAGCACCCACGTTTCGCCATTTATGTTAGGTCCCATGTAATAGGTGGCGAGCCTATTGCCATTTATCGGGCACAAAAATCGTAGTACATTGCAATTGCTAGGTGGTATAAGAGGAAAGCTGCTGCCCATTCCTCGTCACTGATTTATCCTTAGTCGCCTTGTACGCAACCCACGGGAGAGATTTGGGGTGGTGACAATTGTATTCTACTCATCACACGGGTATTATTTAGCATGTGTAATTGCCGACCCTAAATATTATATCTAACAAGGAATACTTAATATTTTTTATATAAAGTAGACTTTTCCGCCCGCTCCGCGTACGGCAGATCCCATTTTCTAATCATGGGGCCTACCGCCTAACTCAATTGCTAAAGTAAAAGATAGTTTATGACGTCATGCAGTAATTTCTCACCAAATGTCCCTAAACTATTAGCGATAGTTTTGAACGAATGATCACCGAATGATTTTGTATGAATTTGGCACAAAATCCGTGCCGCCTAAAAATTCAGGATGGCTGTTATAGCCGTAAGCAGTGCATTGCAATATAACTATCATCAGCAATCGAGTTAGGCGGTAGGCCCCCAGGTGGTGACATAAAACTATGATTTATCTCGGGCGATAAAAAGGAAGCCCCAGATCGCATATTATGGTCAAATACGTCCAATCTGAGACATTCATTGTATTAAAGCCCATGGTATTAAATCTTCTATAGCAACTTCGCTCCGTTCGAGAGTTAAGCATAGAGTCATTCGTTTCGCTCGTGATTCAAGTCTGCACCCGTGATATGAGACACTGCTTTATTCATCATCATCATCATCACCAGCCCTTTGATGTCCCCACTGCTGGGGCAAGGGCCTTGCCTATGGATGGAATCTGAGCATTCGACCAAGGCGGTTGACGGCCGCCTTGGTCGAATGCTCAGATTGCTGGGTATTGGCCAAGAGGTCCCGGGTTCGAATCCTGGTAGGGGCAAACTTTGTGATGACCACAAATGTTTGTTCCCGAGTCATGGTTGTGTATATGTTTATGTAGTATATTTTCAACATTTATATAATTATACATAATTATATTAAAAAGATGTCCGTCATCTAGTATCCATAACACAAGTGCTTAGGCTACTTACTTTGAGCTAGATGATAGGTGTGAGTGTAATAATATTTATTATTATTTATTATATTATTATTATATAGGGAGATTGGGCCATAACCCACCACGCTGGCCCAGTGCGTGTTGGCGGGTTTAAACGACTGCAGATGCAGCCGAGACCAACGGCTTAACGTGCCTTCCGAAGCACGGAGGAACTCGAGATAATAAATTTTTGGTCACCCATCCAATGACCGGCCTCAGCGAAATTGCTTAGTTTACGCAATCGCAGGCCAAGCGCGCTGTGCCACTGCGCTCGCGTGGCACAGCGTGCGAGCTCCTGCTTTATTCCCTTGTTATATAATCTACTATTCGATTTTCTTGGTTGGAGTTGGGGTGTCTCGGTTGGCCGAGCGGTTTAGGCACCTGCCCGGATTGCAGTGGACGCGGGTTCGATTCCCGCATCAAGACCATAATTTTTCGGGCTTTTTCTAACTACCAAAATCTTTATTTAATTTACTAATCAGAGGAGATCGCTAGCGCAGTGGCATAGCGCGCTTGGCCTGCGATTACGTAAACAAAGCCATGTTTCGCTAGGCCGGTCATTGGATGGGTGACCAAAAATTTATTATCTTGAGTTCTTCCGTGCTTCGGAAGGCACGTTAAGCCCTTGGTCCCGGCTGAATCTGCAGTCGTTAATACCCACCAACCCGCATTGGGCCAGCGTTATGGCCCAATCTCCCTATATTCTTTCATCCATAGGGAAGGCCCGTGCCCCAGCAGTGGGGACTTTAAAGGGCTAGTGATGATGATGAATCTACTAATACTGCCACAATAATTATAATAATAATAAATATATATTTTTTTTTACACTCACACCTATCCTAGCCCAAAGTAAGTAGCTTAAGCACTTGTGTTATGGATACTAGATGACGGACTTATTTTAAATAAAATTGTGTATATAAATATACTACATAAACATATACACAACCATGACTCGGAAACAAACATTTGTGGTCATCACAAAGTTTGCCCCTACCAGGATTCGAACCTGGGACCTCTTGGCCAATACCCAGAAATCTGAACAATAGGACCTCAGCGCTTTGGAATACTGAATATTGTATTTCGTTTGAAATAAAACAACTTTTACGGATAAAACTCGCGTATAATTTGGTGTTTGGCATATTAATTATTTAACCCGACGTTTCGATCACTTTACAGTGGCCGTGGTCACGGGGGGACTAAAGTTGACAGGTGTCCTCACAATCAAGTAATAATTAACTACCGTCATAATATTTGATATTTTAGGTGTTCCGATTTACACAAACAGAGCTTACAGTATCATTGTTTTTGGCAGTATGAGGACGGTGTTGGGATTTAATTATTCTAATAATTGGGTCCCAAGCATGTTCCATCCATTATCCCTGTTGAAGTTTGGATGTTTCTTGATTTCAATTTTTATCCGTAAAAGTTGTTATATTTCAAATGTGTAGTGCTCGTGCAAATATAAGAAAACATTATATTGTATTTCGTGTTCAGCGCCTCGTACCGCTCGCTGGCCAGCCACCTGCCGGTGCGCTTCGCTGAGCTAACCGGCATGCTCGCGTCAGCGCTTCAAGCGCTGCTGGACGCGATCGTGCTCAGCGCTGACAGCGCTGCGCTGGATATCGTCACCACGCTCGCCGACTGTGAGTATACTGCGCTTCAAGGAGATCAGAGGCGGATTTTTTTTATGTTAGACAGGTGTTGATGAAGTCGCGCCATCTATCGGGCTTTCATCATAACATTATGACGTCGAACGCGAGGAGTGGAAGACCGAGGCGCGGGAGGGCGAACGGGAACCACGGCACAGGACGGCACCTGACTCCACTGACACATCTATTCGCATTAAGATCGCACCTATGTAACTTTTTTAAATATATTAATTTTTCATCCAAGTTAAATAACACCAGTCATTGAATATCCTTTAGTAGAACGATCCTCCCAATTTATTCAAGAAAGTCAAAGACGAGAAGGACTGATTGGCAGCCTCCCTCACTGCACCAACAACAGGAAAGCTCTTGGCCTTCAACTCACCTGATGGTAAGTGACGGTAAGGGCCGAAGATGGAATCGAGCCTCTCCTGGAACCCTCAACCGCAGAGGGGCTGGCTGTCTTATCACAATTGTCGGAACACAATAATGCTGTTAACATTATTGTTATGGCGACAGATTTTGATAAGACGGTGGTAGCTAGCCAGGCGGACTTGAAAGAAGTCCACTACCAGAAAATTTTGCTCTTGGCCAAACGACGTTGTAAAAATAATTTTTATTAAAGAAATGAGTTTCCTGTTCAAATAGTGATTAATAATTCGTTTTTTTTATTCTCGATGCGTCATTTTGCATAATTTCTTTTAAAATGTTTAATCGTTTATAAGATGTAAAAGGTATAATAAGTAACTTGATATTACAATTCAGACTTTATTGAAAAAGTGTGTTAAACGACGGCCGTCTTGGTCGAATGCTCAGATCGCTGGGTATTGGCCAAGAGGTCCCGGATTCGAATCCTGGTAGGGGCAAACTTTGTGATGACCACAAATGTTTGTTCCCGAGTCATGGTTGTGTATATGTTTATGTAGTATATTTTCAATATTTATATACTTAATGCCGTGTGGTGACGGCAGAGTAGAATACAATTGTCACCACCCCAAATCTCTCCCGTGGGTGTCGTACAAGGCGACTAAGGATAAATCAATGATGAGGAACGGGCAGCAGCGTTCCTCTTATACCACCTAGCAATAGCAATGTACTGCGACTTTTGTGCCCGATAAATGGCAATAGGCTCGCCACTCATTACATGGGACCTAACATAATTGGCGAAACGTGAGTGCTAGTTCACCTCTGCGTACCCCTTCGGGGATATAGGCGTGATTTATGTATATACATAATTATATTCAAAATTGTTTATTCTTCCTCAAAATTCTTTAATATTCTTCAATATTAAATATATGTCCGTCATCTAGTATCACAAGTGCTTAGGCTACTTACTTTGGGCTAGATGATAGGTGTGAGTGTAAAAATAAATATTTATTTATTATTTAATTTTAAAACTGGTGAACATTGTCTGGCCGCGACCGTATCAATCTCTGTTCCAAGGTGACCCCAGCAAGGGGTGGTGGGATGACGCCATGGCCTCGTGTGTTGGCACCCTCGCTCGTCGCAAGGACTTCGCCCTCAAACGATTGAAGGTCACCGATGAAGGCAGCGAGCTCGTGATGGATGAACTCTGTCTGCTCAGGTGTGTTTGTTTTTTTGTCTGTCATATTCTCCCTGTATTTTTAGGGCAAAGGGTCTAAGCCTGTATGCTCGCGCCCTAGAACGTTGGTCCTTACATAGTTGGCGAAATGTAACTACCCCTTTGGGGACATAAAGCCATGATTTATATGTGTATGTGTTAAACAGACGTTATGCTTTCAGCATCGCGACCAAACTCTTCCGCAAGGCCTCCAGGCTTGTCTGCAATAGGCTTCTGATACCATTGCTAAGGTGAGACTTATGTTATCATTTTGATGTTTATTTCAAAATTATTACAAAGAATATTGTGATTAGAAAAAGTTTGAAAAATTGTGGGAATCGAACCCGCGTCCACTGCGATCCGGGCAGCTGCTAAACTTTAACGTATGGTTGGCCGAGCTATAATTTTTCGAACAAAATATTCTTTGTACTAATTTTTCATAGTAAAAATATATATATAATACTATATTGAACGCAGGTACTCTGGGTCATCGTTCTGCGAGTCTTTCTTCGCCGACGTGGTGGTGGAACTGTTGGGGACCCTGGCTCGCTGGCCACGAGTCGATGGCTGCCACGAGCTGATGGGTGTCCTCAATGACCATGCTAGAGCCTTCTCCCTCATCACCCTGGCCTTGGAACAGGTAATATCTGGTCCTATACCATACTCTTCTTCTCCCTGCCCTGTTCCCAGTCTATCTGGGGTCGGCGCAGTGTGTTTCCTCTTCCATTCATATCGGTCAGACGTCATCAAGCCATCCACTCCCTTTTGATTCATATCATCCATCACACCGTAAAGGTGCTAATGATGAATGAATAGAAAAGAGACGGAACGGACCATGTCGAGAGACCGATGAACGGAAAGAGTTATTGGAATGACAACATTCCAATCCATACTGTTCAAGGTTTTCGCTTGGGTTTTACAGCCGGCCCCCTGCCTGGCTTCAACCCTCTTTGGGTGTGCTGTTGTCTCATGTAATAGGTGGCGAGCCTATATTTATGTTAATGCGTGTTATTTGAAAAAATTGTAAAATTGTAAATGTTAGAATAAAGACGTCTAAAAAGAAGACAAAGAGAGAATTCTGTTTTTTTTTTATCGTGTAGTGACGTGACCCCCATCTCTCCCGCGGGTGTCGTACAAGGCGACTAAGGGTAAAGACAGTAATGAGTAATGGGCAGCAGCATTCCTCTCTCACCTATCAATATAAGTGTATTGCGATTTATGTGCACGATATATGGCAATAGGCGCCGCCTATTTCATGGGATCGAACATAATTGGTGAAAAGTGGGCGTTGATTCACCTCTGCCTACCACTTCGGGGATATAGGCGTGATTTATGTATGTAGGGATGTAAATGTTAGAAGAAATATTACAAAAATTTTTTTTTGGGTGACCAAAAATTTACTATCTCGAGTTCCTCCGTGCTTCGGAAGGCACGTTAAGCCGTTGGTCCCGGCTGCATCTGCAGTCGTTAGCACCCACCAACCCGCACATGGCCAGCGTGGTGGGTTATGGCCCAATCTCCCATTATTCTTCCATAGGGATGGCCCGTGCCCCAGCCGTGGGGACATTAAAGGGCCGGTGATGATGATGATGATGAGGTTGATAAATAGGCGTGACTTATGTATGTACGTCCGTTTGCAGATACCCATAACGGCGCTGAAATCCGAACACTCCGTGCTGTATTCAAAAGTGGAGAAGAAACAAGCCTCCTTCTTGATCAAGCAGTCTTGCAAGCTCTGCGTCACTCTCCGACAGAAGAAGATTCCTGATGATGCCTCCGACGAACTGAGGCAGACTTACAGGTAGGAGGCGGCACAGCTGAATTATGCGCTCTGCAGTAATGACCCAAGTGTGGGTCATGCAAGCGATTATGACCCATATATAGCCCATCACCAGCCCTTTAATCACCCCAGTGATGGGGCACGGGCCTTCCCTATGGATGGAAGAATATAGGGAGATTGGGCCATAGCTCACCACGCTGGCCCAGTGCGTGTTGGTGGGTATTAACGATTGCAGATGCAGCCGGGACCAACAACGGCTTAGCTGCTGAACTCGAGATAGTAAAATTATCCAGTGACCGGCTTTGGACTGTACAACTGTAGGAGGTACTGTACGGTGAATTCAAAAAGGTGTTTTCAAAGAGAGTTTTTAAAAGTCGGATTAATATTATAGTATGTTTTATTTTGTACAAAGCGGGTGTTTTAAAAAGAGGTGATTTAAAAATTACGTGATTTTTAAGTTAAATGTTTTTTTTAAACGAATTGTTTTTAAAGCAGATTGCTTAAAGTTAAGTGTTTATTCAAAGGAGGTGTTTTAACGTCCTAAAACAATATCTTTTATAAAGTATAAATAAATAATAAATAAATATTTTTTTACACTCACACCTATCATCTAGCCCAAAGTAAGTAGCCTAAGCACTTGTGTTATGGATACTAGATGACGGACATATTTTTAATATAATTATGTACATAAATGTTGAAAATATACTACATAAACATATACACAACCATGACTCGGAAACAAACATTTGTGGTCATCACAAAGTTTGCCCCTAGCAGGATTCGAACCCGGGACCTCTTGGCCAATACCCAGCAATCCGAGCATTCGACCAAGGCGGCCGTCGTATCGTGTTGTAATGTGTTCATTGTCCGCAGGCAATGCCAAATCGAGAACTTCAAGTGCCTGTGTGCGGCGGTGTGCCTGTCTCGGCCTCCAGAGAGGTTCTATGAGTTTGTTTTCGCGGAGGAAGCGTGGGCCAGCCTGGTGGACTGCTCGCTGGAGTACCATCTGCCAGTACGGAGCCAGTGGGTGAGATATACATACATACATACATACATTTTTACATACATACATAAATCACGCCTATATCCCCGAAGGGCTAGGCAGAGGTGAACTAGCACCCACGCTTCGCCAATTATGCTAGGTCCCATGTAATAGGTGGCGAGCCTATTGCCATTTATCGGGCACAAAAAGTCGCAGTACATTGCTATTGCTAGGTGGTATAAGAGGAAAGCTGCTGCACATTCCTCATCACTGATTTATCCTTAATCGCCTTGTACGACACCCACGGGGGAGATTGGGGGTGGTGACAATTGTATTCTACTCTGCCGTCACCACACGCCCGTCTGTTTTTTATAATCTGTATTATTCTATTCTATGAGGAATGGGCAGCAGCGTTCTTCTTATACCACCTAGCAATGTACTGCGATTTTTGTGCCCGATAAATGGCAATGAGCTCGCCACCTATTATATGGGACTTAACATGATTGGCGGGACGTGGGTGCTAATTCACCGCTGCCTACCCCTTCGGGGATATAGGCGTGGTTTATGTATGTATTTGTTGTGTTATGCTGTATATTTGATTGTGGCGTGCAGAGCCAGAAGCGCACCCTGCAAGCGCAGACCGTGGAGTTGAACGCAGCGGGAGGGGTGGCCGGTACGGCGCGCACCAGACTGTTCCTGGGCACGCTCTCCGAGAACCCGCTCCTCTACGATCTCCTGGAGGCGCCCGTGGTGAGACCCTTATTCTGTACCCGACTGGTTTCTGTACAAATATTGCTGTACCCGACTGGTTTCTTTACAAATATTGCTGTACATGACTGGTTTCTTTACAAATATTGCTGTACTCGACTGGTTTCTTTACAAATATTGCTGTACCCGACTGGTTTCTTTACAAATATTGCTGTACCCGACTGGTTTCTTTACAAATATTGCTGTACATGACTGATTTCTTTACAAATATTGCTGTACCCGACTGGTTTCTTTACAAATATCACTGTAAACAAGACGATACATAATTATATTTCTATGTCCATATATAGGCAGGAAAGCGTTAACTATATCTGTTATGATGCGGTATGAACAGTCATAATATATAATAAGCCCATACTTACACATGTGTGACTTGATTATGCATACGTACTTTGTCATTTAAAAAAATAAATAACGCCGTAGGGTAGGTAAAAAATTATAATCTTGATTCGAAGTAGTAATTTTTCAAAGTTTTTATAAACACAATTTTTCTTCTAATAGTTTTTCTAACATTTATACAAGGTGTAACAGAGAGGTGTAGTCATATTTAACGGGCTTATTCAGGCCATCAAACTCAACGACTTTCGGTAAGGGACATACAAACTGATGTCAGCTGGTTCTCGGTTTAGTATGGGGAAGTGATTTTTTTTGTGAGATTTCGATATTGGTCCCTTAGCGAAAGTTGTTCAGTTTGATGGCCTGAATAACCCCTTCAAATATGACTGCACCTCTCTGTTACATCCTGTATAATGTTCAAAATTGAAAATATTAATGAAAGTATACCTTTATCCACACCCTTCCCAGGAGAGCAACGCCCAACAGTTGGAGCTCTCCCTGAACGAACTAAACGGCCAAGAGGCGGCCGGCACGCTCACCGCGCTCGTCAAGCACGCTTCCATGCTCACCCACCACGGGTGGAGGGGGGCAGTGGTGGGGGCGTTGGTGGGGGGAGCGCATCGGAACCTCAGGTGGACCGTTGCCCAGGTATTTTATTTATTTATTTATTTAATAATTTATTGTACACAAAGAAACAATAATAAAACAATTTATATTAAAAAATGTACAAAAGGTGTGGCTTATTTCTAAAAGAAATCTCTTCCAGCCCACCTACAATAGGAGAAGCGCTGCGAGACGTGAATGTCGTGTGTACGTACACAAATAAAAGTTTAATATAATGATATACCTACATTAAACATATGTTACATACAAATACAATACATAATATATTATATACGATACAATACAATGTATAATGTAATATATATACATATATATAATTAATAATTATATAGACAATATATACCTACATAAACTAATAAATTATGAACATATCGAGAGGGACGATAGAATTAGTCTAAGAAAAAATAAAAAATAAAAGAATAAGGGAGGAATTTAGCTTAAAGAAAGGTAATGCTCTTTAACTCTCTTCTTGAAGAGTGGAAGTGATGAGATTTCTCGTATTGCTGGCGGTAGTGCATTCCATAGCTTGACTGCATGAACAGTGAAAGAGTCGATGAAGAAATCAGTACGGTAAAGTTTGGAAGGAAGCTTAAGGAGAGTGCGGAGATGCGATCTGCAGACTATGCCGGGAGGACGCGCAAAATCAAAGCGCTCACGAAGATATTTTGGATAAGTTGGGTTATGTAAGATATTAAAAAGTAGAAAAAGAATGCGGGAGTTCCTACGAAGTCGGATGGGGAGCCACTTTAGCTGAGAGCGGAAATGAGATACGTGATCATATTTACGTAACCCAAAAATGAAACGTATGCATAGATTCTGCAGCCGCTCAAGCTTGTTTAATAGTTCCTCCGTGATATCCAGGTAACAGACATCTGCGTAGTCCAAGGTGGGAAGAATCAACGACTGGGCCAAAGAAACTCTAGTGGGTATCGGCAAGAAGTGTTGCAAAGATTTTAGTATGTGAAAGGAGGAGAAGACTTTGCGACTCACTTCGTTCACATGGGCTTTCCAATTCAAGTTGCTGTCAAGAGTGATTCCTAAATTTTTCGCAGTGAGAGAGAAAGGAATTACTGAGCCATTTAGGATCACAGGTGGCAGCAACCTTAGGTCTAATTGCTTGGTCATGTACCCACTTCCTAATATCATAGCTTTCGATTTAGAAGGATTTAAGTGGAGCCCATATGATTTAGCCCAGTTGTGTACACGCACTAAGTCTTGGTTAACAGCGACAATACCGCTGTTGACGTCGGAGATAGGGAAGTGGCGATACAACTGCAAATCGTCGGCATAGAGATGATAATTCGAGGTGATAGTTTTAGTCACGGTGTTAATGAAACAGGAGAAAAGGAGTGGCGATAAGATTCCACCCTGAGGAACTCCTGTCGACAATGTGCACCACTGAGAGAGATCGTCATTTACTCGGATACATTGGGATCGGTCACGGAGATAGGAATCGAACCAAGAGAGAGCACCGACTGAGACGTTAAGCGACTCAAGTATGCCAAGGAGAATATCAAAATCGACTGCATTGAATGCGTTACTGAAGTCCAGCAACAACAGTAAAGTGAGAGATTTATTCTCCATGGCAAGCCTGATATCGTCAGTCACATGGATGAGAGCAGTAGCGGTGCTATGACCTGGTCGGAATCCGGATTGAAAGGGATTCAATAGGTTATTGCACGACAAATACAGGGAGAATTGTTTGTGAACTAAATGTTCAAGGACTTTGGAAAGGAATGGCAATATGGAGATAGGTCGGAAATCAGAAAAGGAACGAGGATTTGTAACTTTGGGTAAGGGAATAACATGAGCATGTTTCCAAACTGATGGGAAACAATTACTCGTAAAGGAGAAGTTAAATATATGAGTAAGGACAGGAAGAACCTCAACTAGAATGAGAGAAATCATCCTCGAACTGATTTCGTCATTACCACAGGCAGTAGATGAGATCGCCGAGACTGACTTCTGCACATCTTCACAGGAAACAGGACTGAAACTAAAAGGAACACAGGAGGGCTTAGGGGAATCCGACAAATGACGCAAGGTACTGGCTTTGGTGTTCGCATCCAGCGCGTAAGCTGGTGCAGCGAAATGCACATTTAGAGCGCTAACATCAATATTGGTCCCACACTGATCACGTGATTTACTTATTCCAACGGATTTTAGGAATTTCCAAGTATCAGCAGGGGATTTCCCTGATAAAGAATCGTGAAAATAACGTCTCTTAGCATCTCTACACAGACGATTGCAGCGATTACGCAACAACCTGAAACGCAAAAGATTTTTCTCGTTTGAGAAGCGTTTTAAGCGGTTTTTAGCTCTGTCCCTTTTGACCATAGCTTCTTTGATAATTGGAGTAAGCCAGGGCGCTGGATGATATTTAAGTTTTACTCTCTTCATTGGAGCGTGCTTGTGAAATAAGTTCAACAAGATGGAGTTGAATATAATAATTTTACTTTCCAAAGTGCCGCTTCTAAATACTTCAGCCCAGTCAAGAAGAGACGCATCAAGTTTCAAAGCACACAAGTCCATGGAATTAAAGTTACGACAGTCACGATATTGCTGTTTAAACTTCGGTGGACGAGTTTTATACGATAAGTAAATGAGATCGTGATAAGAAAATGACGCAGTAAGTTGACCGTGCGCAGCTACCTTATCCACGGAGGAAACTATCGAAAGATCAAGGAGAGAAGGAGTACAGTTGGGTGAAAAATGTGTAGCAGAAGAAGGAAGGATATGTAGATTGAAGGAAGTAACAGTGTCCTGAAGGAGACGAGAGCGAGAATTATCCTTTAGGAGACACGTATTGAAATCACCCAAAAGAAGAATATCGCAATAGCCCGGACAAAAGTCATTTAAAAGTTTATCTAAGGTTGGAAAGTAATTAATGTTGAGATTAGGGCTATAGAACACACCAAGTAATAATTTTCTGTGATTTAAAATTACTTCAATGAACAAGAATTCGGCAGATTCAGAGTATAAACTGGGCGAGGAAAGAATAATTTTGTAAGATATATCGGCGCGCAAATAAATTGCCACACCGCCACCACCTTTTCCCGTTCTATCATTCCGAACCAAAATGTACCCTGGAAGAGAATAAGAGGTTGACAATAGAGATGGTTTTAAAAACGATTCGGATATGAGAATAGCGTCAACGTAGGAAGCAGAAAAGGATTGTAATAGGTCGATGTGATGAGAGGGGATGCTTTGTGCATTGATATGCACTACATTAAAAAAGTTGGGAAAAGTGGAAAAAATAGATGACAACTGTTCACGCAGTGGCAAAGGATCAGGCGAGCTATCATCATCAGCACTCATAAAACTATCCGAAGAGGAGCAAGAAAAAAAGCTGTTATCTAAAATATGTTCAAAATCCATAAATATATAATAGAATATATAAATTATAATATAAATTAAATAATATCTGGTAATAACTAAAAAGTAATTAAATAAAAAGGGGCTTAAACATTGACCGAAACCAGCACTCATCACCAGAAGTTGATGGAGAGATGTATTATGATCCTACTTTGAACAACAATCCAATTTATACACAAACTCAAATTATTATAAACATAAAATAAAATCAAATACTATAACTATAAACAAAATCGTGAAATAGTCAGCTATACTGGCATGAACATAAAAGAAACATAAATCATTACATCTATACATATTTAGTAGTGGACACGGCTGTATGTGCAGAAGTAGTTTGCCTTCGTTATTTTTAAAGAAGCTATAATTATAGTGACACTGACAAGAAAGAAACAGGCAATTTTATCAGATGAGGTTACATTAAAGGTATGTGTCCTGTACCCTTAGCCAAGGTCAGTTTCCATAGCCAAGGTCAATTTGCTGCCTCCATTATCATCACCAGCCCTTTAATGTCCCCACTGCTGATGATGGATGAAAGAATGGGCCATAAGCCACCGCAAGCTCAGGTAGACCATTGCCCAGATCTGTTTCCTGTCCTGTTTCAGTGATACATACATACATACATACATAAATCACGCCTATATCCCTGAAGGGGTAGGCAGAGGTGAACTAGCACTCACGTTTCGCCAGTTATGTTAGGTCCCATGTAATAGGTGGCGAGCCTATTGCCATTTATCGGGCACAAAAGTCGCAGTACATTGCTATTGCTAGGTGGTACAAGAGGAACGCTGCTGCCCATTCCTCATCACGTTTCAGTGATATGATTTTTATATCACACCTGCGGGGTTATTATGCAAGTCTCTTTCAATCGCTTTCATCTACCTGTCACTCTCACTCATTGAGAATAATCGCAAAGTTTGAAAGTGACAGGTAGGCGAAAGCGATTGAAAGAGGCTTACATAATGCCCCCATTATGTATATAAACTGATTTCTGAGCATAAACTGGATGAGCATAAACTGGATGAGAAGACCAATTCGTGGTCAGAGCGTGACATAAATGTAGATGACCGCGCTCGTCAAGCACGCCTCGCTGCTCACCCACCACGGGTGGAGGGGGGGAGTGGTGGGGGGAGCGCATCGGAACATTAGGTGGACCGTTGCTCAGGTATGTGTCCTGCCCCCCTAGCCAAGTGGCCCGTATTTTGAACGCATAGAACGCATAGAATACAACATACATGCATATGTCACGCCTTCACCCACAGGAGAGGCAGAGATCACTTCCTTCCACTTGCTACGATCCTTGCATACTTCTTTCGCTTCATCCAATCTCGTCAATCTCTTCAAGCGTGCCCGTCGGTTTCGGGTACTCCTGACCTGGGGGCCTACCGCCTAACTCGATTGCTGATGATAGCTTTAGCTTACGGCTATAGCAGTCATCCTCATCACTGATTTATCCTTAGTCGCCTTGTACGACACCCACGGAAGAGATTTGGGGTGGTGACAATTGTATTCTACTCTGCCGTCACCACACGGCCGCCTGTTTTTTATAATCTGTTTTATTCTATTCTATGAGGAATGGGCAGCAGCGTTCCTCTTATACCACCTAGCAATAGTACTGCGACATTTGTGCCCGATAAATGGCAATAGGCTCGCCACCTATTACATGGGACCTAACATGATTGGCGAAACGTGGGTGCTAGTTCACCTCTGCCTACCCCTTCGGGGATATAGGCGTGATTTATGTATGTATGTATGTAAACATATACACAACCATGGCTCGGAAACAAACATTTGTGGTCATCACAAAGTTTGCCCCTACCAGGCTTCGAACCTGGGACCTCTTGGCCAATACCCAGCAATCCGAGTATTCGACCAAGGCGGCCGTCAATATTATTACTTACAGGTCGTATGCAACTGCAAAGAGGACTTAATACCGCACGCTAGTGTACTGCGCCCGGCTCTGCTCGCTATGACCGCGGACACCGCGTGTGACGTCACCGGGAGGAGGACCTTGAACAGTCTTCACTTGGATGTGGTAAGAAATTTTGTGAACAATCTATTCTATTGATGTTGTAAGGGATAGGAATGTAAATTGGAGGAATATGGGAAAATGTTAGGCTCCGTGTGACAATATAATAATCCAATTGCACATATGTTGTTAAGAACTCCTTTCTGATTACTTATATTTTTGATAGGTATTTGATATATGACATGACAATGTGGAAGTGTAAAATAAGTGAAAAATAAAAACAGACTACATTATAAGAGCTACCAAGATTATTGGCTTTTATTGACTAGTTATTTACATATGTCATAGGTAGTATAGTGACAGTAATAAAAAAATCATCATCATCCCTTATCCCACCCTATTTGGGGTCGGCGCAGTATGTCCTCCTTTTCCATTCTCTTCTTTCACTCGTCATCTCCTCATTCACATCCATCACCTTCATATCACACCTCGCACAATCCATCCATCTTTTCAGTGGTCTTCCTCTACTTCGACATCCATCAACATTCATGTCCATAACTTTCTTACTCACATTCATGGCATCACGCCTCATAACATGTCCATACCAAGCTAAACGGCTCCCTTTCATCTTCTCTGTTACTGGCGCTACTTTCAGACTCCCTCTTACGTACTCATTCCGTATTTTGTACACTTTTGTCACTCCGCACATCCATCTCAACATTCTCATCTCTGCCGCATGCAATTTTCTATCATCCGTAAATAATAAAAAAAGTATAAAAACATAAATATTGAGAAAAGGTGTGCTCTCCTGAACAGATGTGAATGAGGATATGACAGTCAACAGGAGTGATTATTATTTTGTGAAACAAAATATTATCGTCATGCTTGGGCGAGTTGTATAGGCTTGGATTGCGGAGGACGCGGGTTCGATTCCCGTATCAGGGCAATTCTTATTCTTCTTCCATCTGTCTTGTTCCCAGTCTATCTGGGGTCGGCGCAGTATGTTTCCCCTTCAATTTATATCGGTCATCAGACGTCATCAAGCCATCCACTCCATTTTGATTCATACCGGATGGTGTCACATGAAATCGGAAAGATGGTACTGATGAATAAATGACACCAGCCCTCCTTGGGTATGCTGTTGTTGGTGGTTCACCCTCCACCATTCGGGTGCCCCAAGGTGCTTATTGGTCTACACCGGGCAATCTCCCTTAGTCGACTTTTACAACACCCATGGGATGAGTCGGGGCTGGCACATTCTAAGTTATTTTTTCGCTCCCAAGCCAGCATGAATGATTGATGATGAATGATTCTTGGGTGGCCGAGCGGTCAGGCACCTGCCCGGATAGCAGCGGACGCGGGTTCGATTCCCGCCTCAAGATCATAATTTTTCGAAATTCTTTTTCTAACCACCAAAATCTTTGTACTAATTTTTCTAACATTTATATAATGTTAAAATTAAAATCGAACAGCATGAATGACTTTATACTGTTAGCTAAATTACATACATACTTTCATACGAGGTCGATAGCGTAGTGGCTTAGCGCGCTCGGCCTGCGATTCCATAAACTTAGCAAATCCGCAGCAAAGCCCTAAGGCCGCTCATTGGATGGGTGACCAAAATTGTATTATCTCAAGCTCCTCCGTGCTTCGGGAGGCACGTTAAGCCGTTGGTCCCGGCTGCATCTGCAGTCGTTAACACCCACCAACCCGCACTGGGCCAGCGTGGTGGGTTATGGCCCAATCTCCCTATATTCTTCCATAGGGAAGGCCCGTGCCCCAGCAGTGGGGACATTAAATGGCTGGTGATGAATGGCAGGGGGTGATGATGATGACTTTTTTCCACAGCTGGACACAGTGGTCTCTTGGTCGGAAACCCAACTACCATCATCGTCCGTACCGCACCTGGCGGCCTGCATGCAGTTTCTGATGAACACAACCATAGACAACGGCCACAGAAGCGTCTCTGGCACGCTCTTGTCTATGCTCAAGAAGCTGGTGGAGCTGTATGTTGTCTGTGGGCAGAAGGAGTTCGACTGGACAGGCTATGAGGAGCATTTGAAAGGTAAATATGTACGTGCCTCATAAATGGCAATAGGCTCGCCCACTATTACTTGGGATCCAACACAATCAGTGAAACGTGGGTGTTATTAAACCTCTGCTTATGCCTTTGGGGATAAATTGTCGTGATTTTACGCAGCTGAGCTGAAACCGTCTATTGTAGCGTGTGAGTGAGCCGAATGAGAATAGGATCTCTTCTGTTATTTTTATTGAAGGCCGGCTTGGTCGAATGGTGGGATCGCTGGCTGTTGGCCAAGAGGTGCCGGGTTCGAATCTTGATAGGGGTTAAGTTTGTGTGAACACAGGACATTTCGCTTCTTAAATGGAAAACTTACACAAATTAAAACTGTTACCATCGTCGCTTTAATATCCGCACTGCTTTAGCACAGTCCTTCCCTACGTATCGACTAATATAGAAAGAAGGTGTGTGTGTAATTTTTTATTTTACATACATAAATAAATCACGCCTATATCCCCGAAAGGGTAGGCAGAGGTGAACTAGCACCCACGCTTCGCCAATTATGCTAGGTTCCATGTAATAGGTGGCGAGCCTATTGCCATTTATCGGGCACAAAAGTCGCAGTACATTGCTAGGTGGTATAAGAGGAACGCTGCTGCCCATTCCTCATCACTGATTTATCCTTAGTCGCCTTGTACGACACCCACGGGAGAGGTTTGGGGTGGTGACAATTGTATTCTACTCTGCCGTCACCACACGGCTATATTTTATTTTATATTTAGTAATAAACTTGTTTTTCAGAACCATCCAAGTTGAAGTACCTGTACCAGATAGCAACAGTGCTCACCACTCAAGGCGTCAGGGTGCCTAATCTAGTTCAGAGGCTGGTCGAACTAGATGAAAAGTACTGGTCCACTGATATAGCTTTACCCAAACTGTTCGGGTTGGCTGTCTCTTGTGAGAGCGAGAGAGCTGTTCAGCTGTCCCTGTTCAGGAAGATGTTGGCGAGAAAGAGACAGAACGACGCCGAGTATGTGAGGATGTTGCATTATACGCAGCAGGGGTACGCGTCTATAGTGGACGAGGCGAATTTCAAGTGAGAAGTAGTTTTTTTTAATTTAATTCTTCCTTTTTTGAAGGAAAGTTTTTTTTGTTGTTTTAATTTTCTCTTTTTTTGGGGAAGCAAAGGGATCTAGACCGTACAGCCATGTTCTTAGTGTTATTTTACTTTAATTATGACATTAATATGTGGTTTCACACATTTAAATGCATCTATCTGGGGAGTGAGTGGGGGACGGCCGTGTGGTGACGGCAGAGTAGAATACAATTGTCACCACCCCAAATCTCTCCCGTGGGTGTCGTACAAGGCGACTAAGGATAAATCAGTGATGAGGAATGGGCAGCAGCGTTCTTATACCACCTAGCAATGTACCTACTGCGACTTCTGTGCCCGATAAATGGCAATAGGCCCGCCACCTATTACATGGGACCTAACATTATTGGCGAAATGTGGGTGCTAGTTCACCTCTACCCCTTCGGGGATATAGGCGTGATTTATGTATGTATGTATAGTATTCTAGAGCCAGTGTGGTGGTATATGGCCCATTGTCCATATATTCTTCTATCCATAGAAGAATTATCTGTGCCCCAGCAGTGGGACATTAAAGGGCTGGTGATGATGATGATGATGATGATGATGATGATGATGATGACAGCCTATTAGTTTACAAATTTGGCATGTCATTTGCATTTTAATTTTGTTTTCTACATTCTGCAGAATCGTTGTAGACCTGGCACCTAAGTTGGTTGGCGACAGGAAGTCTCGTTGCTTAAACATAATAGCCACTTATTTAGGTAAGTAAGAGGTAAGACTACATACACACATACATAATACACACATATCTATATCCCCGAAGGGGTGGGCAGAGGTGGATTGCACCCACGTTTCGCCAATGAGTTCAGGTCCCATGAAATGTGGGCGTGTAAGGTGGCGAGCCTATTGCCATTTATCAGACACGCAAATCGCAGTATATTGCTAGATGAGTATTATGACTTAAAGATATATGATTTAAAAAAAAAAAAAAATTGTAATTTTTTTTTTTAAATTGAATGCACCTTTGCTAGCTGAATGGGAGGAACTTAGCTTAAAATGTTTGCTGTAACGTTATGTATTGTGTGCTCCAATTAAGTTTAATAAACATTATATTCTATTCTACTGTGTATATTCTATACGACCCCAGATAAACTAGGAAGAAGAAGATGCACATGAATAATAATCAATAATTATTCATTCACAGAACACGAGCACAGACAAACGCAACGCGTCACAGACATGTTCGACACCATAGACATCTGCTCGCTCCTCCAAGATAACACCGTCGAGGCGCTGCAGATTGTGAGGCGTGGTTACAGCAAGATGGGTGACCGGCTCCAGAGGAAGGTCATGTCGCTGGTGGCTAGCCACTGCGAGAGCGGCGACGTCAAAGTCAGGAGGGCCGCTTTGGGGGTGGCGGCGACGGTCTTCGAAGGTGAGAAATATCTAGGCTTTTTTTTTTCTTGGACACACGGGTTTTCGGTATCTAGTGTCTTGACGATTCATAAGTGTATTGTAATCATACCAGGGGGCCTACCGCCTAACTCGATTGCTAAAGCAAAAGCTATAGTTTATGACGTCATGCTGTCATTTCGCACCAAATGTACCAAAACTATCAGCGATAGCTTTGAACGAATGATCACCGAATGATTTTGTATGAATTTGGCACAAAATCGGTGCCGCCCAAAAATTCAGGATAGCCGCTGTAGCCGTAAGCAGTGCATTGCAATGTAGCTATCATCAGCAATCGAGTTAGGCGGTAGGCCCCCTGATATGAATAAATGAATTTTGACTTTGACTTTGACTTTGTCTACTCTTCTGTCTTCTCCTTCAATAGGGGATCGGACAAATTTTCAGAAAGTCTTGTTCTTCTCCCTGCCTTGTCAGTCTATCTGGGGTTGGTGCAGTATGTTTCCTCTTCCATTCATATCGGTCAGAAGCTGTATATAAATTGTACTCTTTGGTCAGAAGTCTTCTTCTTCTTCTTCTTCCTGCCCTGTTCCCAGTCTATCTGGGGTCGGCGCAGTATGTTTCCTCTTCCATTCATATGTCAGACGTCATCAAGCCATCCACTCCTTTTGATTCATATCATCCATCCCACCGTAAAGGTGCTAGTGATGAATGAATGTATAGAAAAGAGACGGAACGGACCATGTCGAGAGACCCATGAACGGAGAGAGTGATTAGAATGACAACATTCCAATCCATACTGCTCAAGGTTTTGGCTTAGGTTTTACAGCCGGCCGCCTGCCTGACACCAACCCTCTTTGGGTATGCTGTTTGGTTGGTTGGTGGTTTGCCCTCCACCATTCGGGTGCCCCAAGGTGTTTATTGGTCTACACCGGGCAATCTCCCTTAGTCGACTTTTACGACACCCATGGGATGAGTTGGGGCTGGCCTATTCTACGTTATTTGTTCGCTCCCAGGCCAGCATAGAAGGCAATAGGGTCAATAGGAGACAATAGGGATGATGAGACTAACAGATTCGTTAAAAATCACTTGTTCCTATATTGTACGTGTGATTGATATTTATTTTATAAAAATGAAAATGCAAAACTTAGCAATCCGCCATGTTTGGTTGAACGTTGCGTGACTTCACTTTTTTTTTGGAATTTTATTCAAAATCACTATATACCATAGAAACTGTCATGTTTTACGCTATTGTGACGTCACACCATTGCTGTTTTGGCGCTATGAAAATCTCAATACTTTACAAAAATATAGTTTATTATGAGTAAAGTACCACAACGTGGTGTAGTTTTTCAAAATTAGTCATCATGCTTTTATAATGGGACACCCGCGGCTTCGCTCGCGTTAATGTCGTTTGTTAAATAGCCTATATAATAGCCTACCTTGATAAATGGACTATCCGACACAAACATTATTTTTCAATTTGAGTCGGTACTTCCTGAGACTAGCGCGTTTATCAATACAAACGAACAAATAAACAAACTCTTCAACTTTATAATATTAGTATAGATTTTGCCCATATGGAGTTAGTTGCCATGCTATTCTATAACATACATACATAAATCACGACTATATCCCCGAAGGGGTAGGCGGAGGTGTAACTAGCACCCACGTTCCGCCAATCATGTTAAGTCCCATTTAATAGGTGGCTAACCCATTGCCATTTATCGGGCACAAAAGTCGCAGTACATTGCTAGGGTGTTTAGGAGGAACGCTGCTACCCATTCCTCATCACTGTTTATCCTTAGTCGCCTTGTACGACACCCACGGGAGAGACTTCTACTTTGCCGTCACCACACGGCCGGCACATTCTATAACTGATTTGCTATTTAAGATGTCGGTATGTATGCTCTCGCTGATGACGCCAACAGGGTTATTCGGTACCGCACCCTCGGAGCCTTCGCCCAAGAGATCCAGGGCCACCCCCTCCAGCGCGATGCTGGCCAGCTCGAACAGCCCGGACGTCGGCCGGGTGGTGGAGTGCGTCTCCCGGGGGGTGACAGACCCAGACCCTGGCATCGCATCCTCAATGACGGACAGCGTCGCCAAGTGTCTGGATGGCGGCGATTTCGGGATCAGGTAGGGTTGGTGGAAGACGGACGTATATGATAAGCCTTTAATCATCATCTGTAACGTCCCACTGCTAGATACTGGACATTAAAGATGATGATGATGGGACACAATCAACAGAAGACTATCGATAGAGAAGACCGCTATACTACAGAAGGAGAAATTGGGTATTTTTAATTTTTCCAGGCTGTGTGATGACGGCAGAGTAGAATACAATTGTCACCACCTCAAATATCACCCGTGGGTGTCGTACAAGGCGACTAAGGATAAATCAGTGATGAGGAATGGGCAGCAGCGTTCCTCTTATACCACCTAGCAATGTACTGCGACACTTTTGTGCCCGATAAATGGCAATAGGCTCGCCACCTATTACTTGGGACTTAACATAATTGGCGAAACGTGGGTACTAGTTCACCTCTGAATGCGCTTTCGAAGATTTAGGCGTGACTTATGTATGTATGTAGGGGTGGTGGCAGACTTAAGTTTGAAGGCAGGCTGCGTTTACATACAAAAAAAATGTGGTTAGAAAAAGTTCGAAAAATTATGGTCTCTATGCGGGAATGCATACAGGGATTTCGGGATCAGGTAGGGTTGGTGGGAGACGGATGCTTTTGGTAAGTCTTTCATCATCATCATCATCATCACCACCAGCCCTTCAATGTCCCCACTGCTGCGATGGATGGGAGAATATAGGGAGATTGGGCCATAACCCACTACGCTGGCCCAGTGCTGGTTGGTGGGTGTTAACTTGGCTTAACGTGCCGTTTGAAGCACGGGGGAACTCGAGATAAATAATTTTTGGTCACCCAAACCAAACCTACTTCCTGGTCAGGGGGTGACACCGAGGCGATAAAACAAAGTATGCCTCTGATCACAAGTATTATGCGATCTAAGGATTAGTTTTTGGTCACCGTCTGGCCAGGAAGTGGGATTTTCAAAGACCACTTTATGGTCAGGTGTGACATAAGTGTCTTATCCTACCATGTTTCAGACTGGCCGAAGCGTTCCTCGTAGCAGTCTGCATCCCCTCCACCCAGAACCGCAGCTTGTCCGTCTGCGCGTGCGCCTTCCTGGAGCTGGTGTTCAGGGGCTTGAGGAACAGCGCTAGGTTCCAGGGCATCAGGCTGAGCGACCGACCGCTGGAGACCAGGTCGGTATGTGTAGCGACATCACAGCATGTCCTACATAATTGACAACATTTCATTTTTCAACATACCTTTATTATGATCTCTACCCTTCGCCAATTTCTGTCTTTCTCTCTTCGTCTTATCAAACTTAACACATTGATAAGAACTTCTCACACTCTTCTCCTTAGTCAATCTGCGCACGGTCCCTCTAAACTGCTCACCAAGAGCAGAACTTACTGCGGCACGTTCCTGAGTTCTTCTAGAAGAATGGCTTACAAGAAAAAAGGTGAGTGCTGTCACTACTCTATAATTCTTCTCAGTGTGGATAAAGCATATCTTCTTCTTCCTGCCCTGTTCCCAGTCCTGTAATGTTGCAGGTTCGCAGAATGTTTCCTCTTCCACTTAAATCGCTCAGACATCATCAAGCCATCCACTCCCTTTTGATTCATATCATCCATCACACCGGAAAGTGATGAATGTATAAAAAAAGAGACGGAAGGGACCATGTCGAGAGATCGATGAATGGAGAGAGTGATTGGAATGACAACATTCCAATCCGTATTGCTTAAGGTTTTAGCGTAGTTCTCCCACACTGCCTGATCAATGGGTGACATAAAACGGTGATCTTACCTCGGCTGATATAAGAGAAGCCTCAGATTGCTTTGTCGTCAAAATACTTGCGATCTCAGGTCGCATTCTTTGTTTTATCGCCCTTGGTATATAATCTACTATTACTCTTTAACAGAAACGTCTACCCAGGGTGTTGACGTCCAAATACCCGTGACCGACATATTAGGCTCCCTGTTGGAGTTTGCGAAGGTAAGTGCAGAAACACACGTGGTTAAGCCCTAAGTAGCTTGAGACTCCTTCGGGGAGATTCCTAAGAGGCGTGTGACAGTTGTAGTCTGCTCGCCGTCACGACACTGCATTAATATGGTTTAATCATTTTATATGGATAAGGGCATTTGTTGCTAAATGTTTAAAGTTATTTGTTTGACCATTCACGAGTGTATGTAACCTTATACCTTATATGAATAAACCATTTTTCAACGTATTTTTTTTGTATAAATGGATTTTAGCCCTACATTATATTAACATTTAAAACGCACGCCTGTTAATTACGCTGTTTTATAAATACAACTTGTTGTAACACCATTTTAAGTAATAAAATATATGGAAATATAAAATAAATAAAAATGTATGATTGGAAACTTAGAAACATGGAGTTTCTCATAGCTGGCGAAATGAAGACCCAAATGCACGTTTGCCTGCTTTTGACTAGGATCGAAGATACTATGTTTACTTTACTTTATACCATTATGACCTCTAATAAACAAGTATGCTGGTCTGAATACTTCTATCAAAATGGTTCTTGGGCTGATTTCAAGCGCCCCGTCGAGCGGCAAGGGTAAGAAATTTGACGTTTGTTGCTTTTATTTGACATTCCAAACATACATACATACATAAATCACGCAGAGGTGAACTAGCACCCACGTTTCGCCAAATATGGCAGGTCCCATGTAATAGGTGGCGAGCCTATTGCCATTACAAACATTATTGACATTACAAGTGCATCTCTAATATTAGTTCCGAGGACGTTCACCTTCGCACACCAGTGCCATCAGCGCCAAGATGGCGATAATCAAAGTGGCTTCATTTTTTGGATGACAACCTTCAGTCCAGCGTACTTGCTTAATAGAGATCAATGCTTTACACGCTCATTTGAAAGATGTTAATGGTAAGGTTTAAAACTTGTCATTAAACGGGATTTATACCACGTACCTGGATTTTGTTATGATTCCGATATTTCGGCACAGTTACATGCAGAAGAAACATAGGTTCTTAGAAAGAAGGAGGAGGAAGAAGGAGAAGGAGGGTAGACAGATATGTCTGCCCGTAATAATGTGTATTAACCCGCAAGACTTCAGTCATCCGTGAACATGGCGCATGTAACTGTGCCGAAATATCGGAATCATAACAAAATCCAGGTGCGTGGTATAAATCCCGTTTATTCACAATGAAAGTGACCACGTAAGCTTAAAACAATATATTGTCATCTCCTCTTCCATCTCTTAGAAGAACCTTAAAACTATTTACTAACAGCCATACTTTTGCCGTGTGGTGACGGCAGAGTAGAATACAATTGTCACCACCCCAAATCTCTCCCGTGGGTGTCGTACAAGGCGATTAAGGATAAATCAGTGATCAGGAATGGGCAGCAGCGTTTCTCTTATACCACCTAGCAAGGTACTGCGACTTTTGTGCCCGATAAATGGCAATGGGCTCGCCACTTATTACATGGGACTTAACATGATTGGCGAAACGTGGGTGTGATTAATGTATGTATTCATACTTTTTACCAGAACAAGGCAGATGTCTCCCAAGCGCTGTGCGTTCAAGTGATCAAGTCGGTGGTAGAGAAGGGTCGCGGGTTCGATGCCGGGGAGGAGCTGGCGAAGCAGGTGTGCGACATACTGAGCGCCCCCCCTGGAAATGTGACCCCCCTCGCCATGGAAGTGGGCCGAATATTCTTGGACAATCTCGCTTCTCTTCCCAGGTAATTGATATACATATAGTAATTTTCAACCGCCTCCGTGGTCTAGTGATTTGCCCACCGGATTTAAGATCCCGAGGTGCCGGGTTCGATCCCCAGGGGAGTACAAATTTGTACTCCGTTCGGTTGGTGGTGGGACTTTTTTCAAGTTCGCCTGACTAGCTGCCGCCATCTTATCTAAATCTGTCGCCATAATATTAATGTCAACAGTATTATTCATTATGGAAACAAAAACTGGGCCCTGAAAGGAAAGTGCCTTAAATCTTTAAAATAGTTCAATTTACTGAACATTGGTTCATAACCGCAAGATAAATAATGATGTAAAACAAATGTTAGATTTCTTTTTTCTAAAACCCTTGTGTTTGCGAGAGAAAAATTATCGTTAACATCGACTGTATCGATTAGTAAAATAAAATAGCGATTGATTTCGTTCGATTACCAGTTCGGGTAAGCTTTTTAAGAAAATCTTTTTAAAAGTATTCATAGGAATGTTTCCTTTCAATAAATTGAGCTATTTTAAAGATTTAAGGCACTTTCTCTCTAACTCCCACTTTTTTCTACACTGCATAATAACAGGATCATAGCTCTGTTGAGATCTCCGATCTCCACCGATCTCCACTCTTCTCCTCAGGTTCCACACGTCGCTGGAGAAGTTGAGAGGAGTGACTCGCTGCACGGAGGGAGAGTTTCTCTCCACTCTGCTTTACGAGGATGTGCAGCTCAGGGGTGCGGATGATTTGTTCACCCTCGGGTGAGTTGTGTGCGCGTCTTCACATTCACACCCGTAACATAGTCGTATAAAGAAAGCGCGAAGCTTTCTTGTATGTATGTATGTACCTCCTTATTTTTACCATATCTTCTTTGTGTTATTAGCGGCTGTCTCAACGTCAAGAGCGAGGAGACGAAGATGGACGTCGAGGAGACAGCAGAGCCTTCATTAGATGGTTAGTTGTAATAGAAAGAATTATTGTTAATGAAGAATTATTATTATTTTTTATTATTTACACATACATAAATCACGCCTATATCCTCGAAGGGGTAGGCAGAGGTGAACTGGCACCCACGTTTCGCCAATCATATTAGCCGAGCCTATTACCATTTATCGGGCACAAACGTCGCAGTACTTTACTAGGTGGTAGGTATAAGAGGAACGCTGCTGCCCATTCCTCATCACTGATTTATCCTTACTCGCCATGCACGACACACACGGGAGAGATTTGGGGTGGTGACAAGACAATTGTATTCTACTCTGCCGTCACCACACTGCGGTTATACCAGGAGACTTTTTGGTCACTGCAAAAATTTTTGGAATTCGTTCCGACCATCAATCTGAACGAATTTCACTATGAGGGCAACTTCGAATTCACGAAAAAAATAACAGCTGTTTCATACATTTGGGTCAAGTATGTATTATCATTTTGTTGGTCAAATGTATGAAACAGCTGTTATTTTTTTCGTGAATTTGGAGTTGCTGCCATAGTGAAATTTGTTCAGTTTGATAGTAGTCTGAACGAATTTCAAAAATGTTTGCAGCGTTCAATAAGTCTCCTGGTATACCTGGATTGCAAGTATTTGGAGAAGGCGAGGGCGATAAATATGCTATCTGAGGCTTTTTTATCGCCCGGTAAGTTAAGGTAATGTCGTAGTTTTATGTCGCCCCCTGACCAGGAAGTGGTATTCCACGGTCCACTTTATGGTCAGGTGTGACACAAATAATTTTGTACTTTGATAATTATGGTATAGGCATCTGCCAGGAATCCAGAGGACGCGGGTTCGACTCCCTCATCAAGATTCTAATTTTCAATTTTCAAATTTAGGCCGGATTTAGATTTTGGTGGTTAGAAAAAGAAATTCGAAAAATTATGATCTTGAGGCGGGAATCGAACCCGCGTCCGCTGCTATCCGGGCAGGTGCGTAACCGCTCGGCCACCCAAGACACTAATTCGCTTGCAGAAATTCTTCTAACCTTTACACTTCACGTTGTAAGCCAACCGAGATATTTTTTTCCAAAGCAGATATTTTTACAAATACCGTGCGTTCGGTTACGCTTGGGTTTGCTTTATAAACTATTCGATTTTAATTTTAACATTATATAAATGTTAGAAACGTTAGTAAACATTTTGGTTGTTAGAAATTTTTTCGAAATTATTTTATATTTTTCGAAAAAAAATCGAAATTCTTTTTCTAACCAGCAAAAACTTAGTACAATTTTTTTTTCTAAAATTTTATGTAAATGATGAAATCAAAATTGAATAACCTACACTTGGGTTAAAAAACCCAAACGGACCCGGCGCCCTGAAGTGCTAAGAGTTACTGCCTTTCAGGTCTCACTGCCGCCTTCGGCAGGCTCTCCCGCTGGGACCAGCTCACCCTGCAGCGGAGGGGGGAGGTGGGGGCCGGCCTGCCCCAGCTGTGGGTGGACGAGGGTGTGTTCCGCGTCTGGCTGCAGAACTATGAGGGTAGTTGTCTATTTTTATTTTTATTTTTTTTAGTTAGACAGGGAAGCTCTTGCCCTTCATCTCACCTGATGGCAAGTGACGATGAGAGCCGAAGACGGAATCTCGCTAGCGCAGTGGCATAACGCACTTGGCCTGCGATTGTGTAAATTAAGCAATTTTGCTAAGACCGGTCATTGGATGGGTGACCAAAAATATATTACCTCGAGTTTCTCCGTGCTTCGGAAGGCACGTTAAGCCGTTGGGGCCGGCATCTGCAGTCGTAAATACCCACCAACCCACACTGGGCCAGCGTGGTGGATCATGGGCCAGCAGTGGGGACATTAAAGGGGCCGGTGAAGATGATGGACGAATATAGGGAGAATGGGCTATAACTCACCACGCTGGCCCAGTTAATGACCTGTCGTCATATGAAAACTTTTTTCCAGTGACAAACACCGATTCCTGGTTCAACAAGTTGTTGGTCACTTACCGCGACGAGAGCAAGCGGGACAGCCTGCGATGGCTGAGGGAGACGGACAGATGGCCCAGGAGGCACTTTCATGTGTCCGTGGTAAGTAGTTTTTTAAGAAAAAAAAATGAACATAGAATATTGTGGTGAGGAAAAATTCGAGGTTTGGTGTCAGGTAGGAGTGTGGATTGGAATGCTGTCATCCCAATCACTCTCTCCGCTCATCGGTCTGTCGCCATGGTCCGTTCCGTCTCTTTTCTATACATTCATTCATCATACATTCATTCATTTTTATTGTGCTATTCGATTTCAATTTCAACATTATGTAAATGTTAGAAAAATTAGTACGAAGATTTTGGTGGTTAGAAAAAGAATTTCGAAAAATTATTCCCGCATCAAGACCGTAATTTTTCGAAATTCTTTTTGTAACCACCAAAATCTTCGTACTAATTTTTATTGTGATTAAGTGAAGAGTGTTAACCCCACGCTCCACAGGTGGCGGAAGCTATACAGAGCAGCTTGGAGTGTAGCGACGACAGGCTGTGTTGCGACATACGGCCGGGGGACTGCCTGGCGGAGTGGGCCGCCAGGCTGGCGCTCAGGTGGGTTTAACTGCCGCACTCAGAGACGTCAATTAACTTTAATGAGTACTTGACGTCAAAAATTCAATTCAACAATTCAAAACTAGTCGCTATTCTTGCCGGGTCTATGGTCTAGATTTGAATGAAAATTTTGACATTAAATACTCATTAAAGTTAATTGACGTCTCTGAGTGCGGCAGTAACCCCCGAATACAGAAACGCTAATCAAAGTTTGAGTCTTGCTTAACATTTAAATGTTGTCAAAATTGACGTTTTGCCATACAAATTCTGACAGGTGATGTCCACTTAACTTTTTAAGCAGTCCCCCAAATTTGATTAGCGTTTCTGTATTCGGGGGTAAGACACATAAATAGAATAGAATAGAAATATTAATTGGCACACCTTGAGAAAAAACAGGTACTTAAAAACAATGATACAAAACAAAACATTAGGTATACCAAAAGCACATCCCACGGTAGCACCAAATGGTTGCCAGTTCAGCATTATGTCAGGTTTTGAGGCCTGACGCTGGTTTTCACCTAGCACCTATTTCTCTTTTTTTTGACATATGGATGCCAAAAACTAAAATAAACAGTGCAGTACAGTCAAACTAACAATTAAAATACATAGTTAAATGAGATTCGATCAATTCAAAATGAATAAATAAATCACTACATATTAATAATATATTAGATAAAATTTATTAATAATATTTAATTTTTAACTTAACATAGGTAATTTTTTTGGGTGATTTTTCAGTTACTTTTACATAACCCTCCCAAAAAAGAGAGAAAAAAATACACTTGCACATTGCACACACATACATACATACACACGCTGGCATAAACTGGATAATTTGATTAATTTTTTATATTAAAAATGTTAAAATTCATGTTTTTCGTTTTATTTCTATTACACTATCTGCCCCACTCGAGAGACGTAAATAAACGTTAATTAGTACTTAATGTCAAAAAATGACAATTCTAAACTAGTCGCTATTCTTTCCGGGTCTATCTATTGTCTGGTTTTAAATGATATTTTTTAGCATTTCTTGTTATTTAGCATAAAATAAGCCTTATGATGAAGCCCCTCGATGATAAAGCTACATGGTAATTTTTTCTCGTGTAGCGCTTTCGATTCCCGGTTCAACCATGTAATTATTTAAAAATACCCAGAGGTATATTAATGCAATTCAAATTGTTTTTTTTTGTTCATTAAAATAATGTTCAGTAAAATGTTCCATCTACAATATTCAAGGTACAGACAACACTACCACAAGCTGTTAAATTTTCTCAGTCGACTTTTGGCTCTACTGCCAACAAGATAAGGTTGACAATCGATTGAAGAAATTTGACAGTTTTGGATAGTCTGGCTGTACGTTGGCTGTACTTTCCCTCATGTGGCATAGCCGCGGGACGCTTTGTAAAGTGTTCAGTGGATAAAAATAGTATACTCTAGCCATTATAACGAGATAAAAAATGTAAACAGTTTTGATATGTCTCTTTATCGACGAAATGCATTAAAAAATAAGAAGATGTATTTTAAAATACATCGTCCATTTTAGACAATCAAAATGATTAGCTACTTTGAGAAATAGGTATTACAATTTTTTTCTTGTATTTTATATTTAATGACTTATCAACATTGTTTACGTTCTTTATCATGTCTCAGTGGCCTTACTATAGATTTTCCATCAAGTGCACAAAACGAATCATTTTTGTCCGAGACTTTTAGCAGATAGTAATGTCGAGGATAAAAATGGTTTTGTGGGCGAGTTAGAAACTCTGCTTTTCACTTCGATTGCGAGGAAATAAAACAGTATTTCATCATAACATTTCTTAAAATTCAAACTAAATTAGTACAGTTTTGAATACTGAAGGAAATTGTTTTTCCCATTGATATTAGGCTTGGGCTGCAGACCTATACAGCCAAGTATTAAATTAATTTTGAAATAATAATTTTCTAAAATTAATTTAATAACCTACCGTACCTACTTGAATTAAAATGTTAATATGTTTTATGTCTTAAAAACACATAAGGCAAATAAATTTAAGTAAATATTAAAAAATAACAAATTCTATGTATGAATTTCTTATTGAGTTTGGCTGCATAGCTCATTTTCTTTGCCTTAATATAGATACTTTTATGATTAGATACGTTAAATGCTCTAGAGCACAAAATTCGATTTTGTGCAGCCTATATCCTGCACAAACAAGCACTTTCAGAGCATGAGAAGTAAAATAGTAGATTTTCCATCAAGTGCACAAAACGGATCATTTTTGTCCGAGACTTTTAGCGGCCCGAGCCGAAGGCGAGGGCTGATAGTAATGTCGAGGATAAAAATGGTTTTGTGGACGAGTTAGAAACTCTGCTTTTCACTTCGATTGCGAGGAAATAAACAGTAATTTATCTTAACATTTCTTAAAATTCAAACTAAAATTAGTACAGTTTTGAATACTAAAGGAAATTGTTTTTCCCATTGATATTAGGCTTGGGCTGCAGCCATATACAGCCAAGTATTAAATTATGTAATTTTGAAATAATAATTTTCTTAAATTAATTTAATACTTACCGTACCTACTTGAATTAAAATTTTAATATCTTTTATTAAAAAATAACAAATTCTATGTCTGAATTTATTATTGAGTTTGGCTGCATAGCTCATTTTCTTTGCCTTCATATAGATACTTTTATGATTAGATACGTTAATGCTCTAGAGCACAAAATTCGATTTTGTGCAGCCTATATCCTGCACAAACAAGCACTTTCAGAGCATGAGAAGTGAAAAATAAATAACCAAGACTCTTGCCTTGCCGCAGGCGAGCCTATTCTTCGCTGGAGGGCGACTCTGAGGGAGAGGTCTCGACGAGGGAGCACGAGCTGGTGTGGTGCAGGGCGGCCAACGATAGGGCTTTGCCCCAGTTGGCCCTCAACTGCATCAGCGTCAATGCGAGGTGGGTACTCTTCACAGTGTATTATAGGTCATCATCATCATCATCACCAGCCCCTTAATGTCCCCACTGCTGGGGCACGGGCTTTCCCTATGGATGGATGAATATTGGGGGATTGGGCCATAACCCACCACGCTGGCCCAGTGCTGGTTGGTGGGTATTAACGACTGCAGATGCAGCCGGGACCAACGGCTTTACGTGCGTTCTGAAGCACGGATGAACTCGAGATAATACATTTTTGGTTTAGCGATGATTGCTTAGTTTACGCAATGGCAGGCCAAGCGCGTTCCTCTACAGTGCGTTCACAGTTATTTCACCTCTGACGTTTCCATTTACGTTTTATGTGAGAGAAGGATACTAACATGACATTTCCATATGTTAGGGCAGGATGATGAGCAGTGTTATGAAAATATAGGCGTGATTTAGGTCTTCTTCATCTCCCTGCCTTGTTCCCAGGCTATCTGGGGTCGGCGCTGTCTGTTTAGTACATACATTCATACATAAATCACGTCTATATCCCCGAAGGGGTAGGCAGAGGTGAACCAGCACCCGCGTTTCGCCAATTATGTCAAGTCCCATGTAATAGGTGGCGAGCCTATTGCCATTTATCGGGCACAAAAGTCGCAGTATATTGCTAGGTTGTACGAGTATGAGAGGAACGCTGCTGCCCATTCCTCAGCACTGATTTATCCTTAGTCGCCTTGTACGACACCCACGGGAGAGATTTGGGGTGGTGACAATTGTATTCTACTCTGCCGTCACCACACGGCGTATCTTATCACAATTGTAGGAACCCAAAAAAATGCTGTTAACGTTATTATTATGGCGACAGATTTTGACAAGATGGTGGTAGCTAGCCAGGCGGACTTGTAAGAAAGAAGTCCTACCACCAACCAAACCGAGTACAAATTTGTACTCCCTGGGGATCGAACCCGGGACCTCTGCTTCTTAATTCCGGTAGGCGAACCGATAGACCACGGAGGCGGTTTAAAGTATAGGATATTTAATTGCATTACATTCCAATATGACCCTTATTCCCAGCGGGCTAAGCGTCAGCGAGGACTTATCTTGGTACGTAGAGAAGGCGTGGTAGATTGTATTATGACCCTTATTTATAGTGGGCTAAGCGCCAGCGAGGACCTATCTTGGAACCTAGAGAAGGCGAGGTAGATTGTATTATGACCCTTATTTCTAGTGGGCTAAGCGCCAGCGAGGACCTATCTTGGACCCTAGAGAAGGCGAGGTAGATTGTATTATGACCCATATTCCCAGCGGGCTAAGCGCCAGCGAGGACCTATCTTGGAACCTAGAGAAGGCGAGGTAGATTGTATTATGACCCTTATTCCCAGCGGGCTAAGCGCCAGCGAGGACCTATCTTGGAACCTGGAGAAGGCGAGGGCTTTGAGAACTGTCGGGCTGGACTCCAACAACAACCAACTCCTGGAAGAGTCCCTTGGATTGATCAGTAAGTTATTTTTATCTAAACTTAGGGCCGATTTCACCGTAGAATTAAACGCGATCAGTTGATGTTGAACTCGGTTTATGCTCTAAACTGAGTTCCGCTACAAAGTTTGCATTAATCAAAACCAAGTATTAAACTCAGTTTCTATGAGAGACGGTAAAATCGGCCCTTATTTTTTATAATGCAGAAGAGTTTCTTTGGTTGGTTGGTTAAACGCGCCAATCTCAGAAAAGTACTGGTTCAAATTGAAAAATTCCTTTAGTGTTGGATAGACCATTTATCGAGGAAGGCTATATATAATAATAGGTTATATAATAACCGACATTAACGCGAGCGAAGCCGCCGGCGAACACTATTATGAAATATATCTCAACAGCTCACTGCAGCCTGAGACTCAGTCTCAGGCTGCTTTTCTACCAGAGATGTGCGTGGAAATGTGTCGTACGAGAATGTGTAGCTGTGCTATGCAAATGTTTGGTGTTTCAACCGAACATATGATAAACGGAGAGAGCTAATGGAATGACAACATTCCAATCCGTACAGCTCAAGGTTTTGGCTTAGGTTTTACAGGAGGCCGCCTGCCTGACACCAACCCCCTTTGGGTATGCTGTTGTTGGTGGTTTGCCCCCCACTAGTCGGGTGCCCCAAGGTGCTTATTGGTCTACACCGGGCAATCTCCCTTAGTCGACTATTACGACGCCCATGGGATGAGTCGAGGCCACCATTCTACGTTATTTGTTCGCTGCAGGTCAAAATTTAAACGGGGGAGGTGTGGAGGGTGATGATGAGTTTCTCTCTTACAGACTCCCTCCGACTCCAGAAGAGCAGTCCAGGCGAAGATGTGGCACTCCTGAACAGGCTGCTCCTGATGCTGCATCGTGATTTGGGATGTGAGTATACTGGGGCGTTTCTAACGGTTAGCGGTGTGCTGACGGCAGAGACAGCATGCTAACATAGTCTTTAAATATACTATGGTGTTATGAAAAAATCTAATTATACCATACAAATTGTTCGGTCAGTAAAGCGATAGAAAATCTGAAAATTTATTTTACAATTTTAGACTGTACAAGTTTAATTTTATGGACTTATATGGACTTATATTTGCTATAATTGTAATCTGTCTTGTGTATTAATAAATAAAAATTAAATAAAAAAAATGTTGATATCACCATAGTTTTTATAAAACTCAGCATGATTGTGTTCAGGGTGTGCGTTATTTCTGTTACATGTTGTATGTATACGATCACTAAGCATGATTTTTTTTTCCAGCATTGACCAACCAGACCATAGACAGCGCGCTGAGGACCATAGACGAGAACACAGACAGAGCGGGTCGTGGCAGAAACAAACAGTCTCTATGCTCCCTGTACGAGTTGGCCATGAGCCATTATGACGACATTTGGGAAGGTAAGGTGCCGTGCGGTGACGGCAGAGCAGAATACAATTGTCACCACTCCCATCTCTCCCGTGGGTGTCGCTCAATTACAAAATCGCAATTATTGACGACGGCCGCCTCGGTCGAATGCTCAGATTGCTGGGTATTGACCAAGAGGGCAAACTTTGTGATGACCACAAATGTTTGTTTCCGAGTCATGGTTGTGTATATGTTTATGTAGTATATTTTCAACATTTATATACATAATTATATTAAAAATATATCCGTCATCTAGTATCCATAACACAAGTGCTTAGGCTACTTACTTTGGGCTAGATGATAGGTGTGAGTGTAAAAAATATTTATAAATATTTAATGTAATATCACCTTTTTTTCTCGCACAGCGGTAGGCAGAGATTACTTACCACTTGCCACGATCCTTACGTACTTCTTTCGCTTCACCGTATCCTCTTGACCAGGCCCTTTTTGAAAATACTTTCCAATTTGATTATGAAAGATCTGCCTAGGCCTATCTCTGGCGTTTTCCCTGTTGTAACACAGTTTTCAGCAATAATAGTAGATTATATACCTACCAAGGGCGATAAAACAAAGAATGTCTCACAGCGGTGTGGCGACGGCAGAGTGCAATACAATTGTCACCACCCCAAATCTCTCCCGTGGGTGTCGTACAAAGCGACTAAGGATAAATCAGTGATGAGGAATGGACAGCAGCGTTCCTCTTATACCACCTAGCAATAGCAATGTACTGCGACTTTTGTGCCCGATAAATGGCAATAGGCTCGCCACCTATTACATGGGACCTAACATAACTGGCGAAACGTGGGTGCTAGTTCAACTCTGCCTACCCCTTCGGGGATATAGGCGTGATTTATGTATGTATGTATGTATGTCTCACAGCGCAAGCACTTGACGCCCGAGCTGAACGAGAGGGCGGTTAAAATCCTATGTGAGGCTACTTTTTTTATCGCCTGAGGTAAGATCAGTTTTGTGCCACCCCCAGATCAGGAACTGGGATTTTCCGTACTAGTAGCGGGCCGAAAAGTCCACTCTATGGTCGGGTGTCACATAAATGGCAATAATGTCTCAAGCCACATGAATATCAATTTGAGAAAATGACGCCCAAAGATTCTTTGCTATTTTATTAAAAATTGTTTTTATCTCTTTGTTAAAGAAAGTGTTTCAAGTCGGTTAGAACACTTTTGAAAGTTGTAGAATAAATGATGCTTTATCAACCTTTGTCGAAATCTTGGAATATGGGTTTTTGTGGGTTGACATATTATTGATTATCACCGTCCAAATATGGTTTTTACAGAGGAAGAGAACCACGCCCTGTTGCTGAATAGAATGGCTGTCGTGCTGGGACACGTGATAGACTTGAATCTTAGTAAGAAAGCGGAGATGTTCCTCTCAGTGATCCTGAATAGGTTGGAAGACGTAAATTGTTTGGACGAAGCCACTTCTACGAGCATATTGGATAAGGTGAACTGATTATGTGACGGGCCGTGTGGTGACGGTGGCCGTGTGGTAACGGCAGAGTACAATACAATTGTCACCACCCCAAATCTCTCCCGTGGGTGTCGTACAAGGCGACTAAGGATAAATCAGTGATGAGGAATGGACAGCAGCGTTCCTCTTATACCTAACACCTAGCAAAGTACTGCGACTTGTGTGCCCGATAAATGGCAATAGGCTCGCCACCTATTGGGTCCTACATGGGACCTAGCATAATTGGCGAAGCGTGGGTGCTAGTTCACTTCTGCCTACCCCTTCGGGGATATAGGCGTGAATTATGTATGTATTCATGAACTGATTATGTGTACCAAGGAAATTTTCAAAATATTATTTCTAGTTGACTATTAGCGGTAGACTCACTGTAAAAAGTACTCACTATGATGTTTATTTGAACATTAATATAATAAATAATATTGTTAATAACCAAAGAGGGTTCACTCTCTCCGCTCATCGGTCTCTCGACATGGTCCGTTCTGACTCTTTTCTATAAATTCATTCATCACTAGCACCTTTACGGTGTGATGGATGATATGAATCAAAAGGGACTGGATGGCTTGATGACGTCTGACCGATATGAATGGAAGAGGAAACATACTGCGCCGACCCCAGATAGACTGGGAACAGGGCAGGGAGGAGAAGGAGAAGTATACAGTAAAGAATATTCTTAAAAAGAATATGGTGGTTAGAAAAAGTTAAACCGCTCGGCCAACCAAGACACTAATTAACTTGCCGAAATTCTTCTAACCTTTACACTTCACGTTGTAAGCCAACGGGTACCCTCGCAATGTGGAAATAAAGCGGCGCAGTATGTTTCCTCTTCCATTCATGTTCATGTATCGGTCGGACGTCATAAAGCCATCCACTCCCTTTTTATTCTTATCATTCATCACACCGGAAAGGTGGTGAATGAATGTACAATGTGGAAAGTTGAGGTGTGCCATTAAGGGCAGCTACCAGATCCCAGCTGCCACGCGAAAATGGTCTTAGGAGACCTTTTCTAACTTTTTCAGTGATGACAATCGACATTCACAGATTTTTGATAAAATGTACAGTCAGCGAAAAAATTGTCAGATTTGAGTAATTTCAATCGATCTCATTTTCATAAAGGATTAAAACACTCTTTGGGGCCAACTGAGGTTAGAGTACTACAGGGTGAAATCGAAATGAATCGACAAATTTTTATGGGGGGTTCTGGTGCTATTAAACATTATATTAGCGAGGTTTAAAAACAAATCTAAGTCGACAAAAAAGTATCAATAATTTCCTTTTCTTTTACTCGAAACTGGTAAATATACAGATTAAAAACATAAAACAAAAAAATATTAAATATAAAATTTATTTAAGAAAAATATTAAATTAAATTCTTAATATAAAAAAAATCGTTCGTAATTCGCGGGCGGCTAAGCGGACGGGTGCGTGCAGCTAGGTAGTAGAACGCTGTAATCACGCGCAAAGTGCGTCGACTGCAACTAATAAATCTAACAATTGCGTTCTTGTATTTTATTACTTAATGTTTCGTTACAATTTTAATTGTTACTACAACGATCGTTGTAGCGGTTAAAATGTTCTGTGAAATTTTGTCGACCGATTTCAAATTCACCCCGTAGAACACACATAAATCCTGTACGGGTTTACCTTTCTTTCCAGGCCACCCTCCTGATGGACAACCTGGACGAGTTCGCCGTGGACGCCCTGAGGAAACACTCGGGCGTGTTTCCGGGTGAATCGCTTTCCCGGCACGGGTGGTTGTCGCGCGACGATTTCGTCGCGTCGCGCGTCCGGCGGCAGCTGGCGTTGGTGCGGGACCCGCACTACTCGCTGCTGTGCCGGTGCGACGAGCTGACGAGGTGCGATGGTGAGTTGTGACGTCATACGTTTGCATACATGCGGTGCGGTGGTGAGTTGTGACGTCATACGTTTGCATACATGCGGTGCGATGGTGAGTTGTGACGTCATACGTTTGCATACATGCGGTGCGATGGTGAGTTGTGACGTCATTGCATACATACACAAATCACGCCTACGAGTGACACGGAGAGACAAGATAAGGAATGAGTTAACAGGGGAAAGTTTGAAAGGAGCGCCAGTGACTGAGAGGCTGCGGAGTGATAGACTTGGATGGTTCGGTCATGTCGTGCGAAGAGATGAAAGCTGTGTTGGCAGAAGAATGCTAAGTATGAACGTGGAAGGACTTAGAAGGAGAGGAAGACCAAAGAAAAGACGGATGGATTGTGTAGAGGGAGGGTATGATAGCGAGAGGGGTGGATGAGAAATTGGTGAAGGATAGAGAGGAGTGGGAGAAGAAAACATGTTGTGCCGACATCGCCTAGAGTGGGAGAAGGACACAAAGAAAAAGAAGACATAAATCACGCCTATATCCCCGAAGGGGTAGGCAGAGGTGACCTAGCACCCACGTTTCGCCAATTATGTTAGGTCCCATGTAATAGGTGGCGAGCCTATTGCCATTTATCGGGCACAAAAGTCGCAGTACATTGCTATTGCTAGGTGGTATAAGAGGAACGCCGCTGACCATTCCTCGTCACTGATTTATCATTAGTCGCCTTGTACGACACCCACGGGAGAGATTTGGGTGGTGACAATTGTATTCTACTCTGCCGTCACCACACGGCTGATGATGATGATGTACAATATTCTTTGTAACGATTTCTTCTGTTCCAGATCCGGTCAAGTGGAAGTCCATCATTCGTCTGTTGAGGATCAACATATTCGAGAATCCCTACGCCGTAGAGAGCACCGAATACCAAGTATTGATGAAGTACAAAGAGGATCTGTATGGCATCGAGGAGTTTGGTGAGTGCACTTGTTCGAGTGGATTGTGTGGTGACGGCAGAGTAGAATACAATTGTCACCACCCCAAATCTCTCCCGTGGGTGTCGTACAAGGCGACTAAGGATAAATCAGCGATGAGGAATGGGCAGCAGCGTTCCTCTTATACTACTACTACCCAGCAATAGCAATGTACTGCGACTTTTCTGCCCGATAAATGGCAATAGGCTCGCCACCTATTACATGGGACCTAACATAATAGACGAAACGTGGGTGCTAGTTCACCTCTGCCTGCTCCTTCGGGGATATAGGCGTGATTTATGTATGTATGTGTCTATTTACAGAAACCACGGATCTGATTCAAAGGAGCGCTGTCTTGAGCCGTATCATAGAAGACTTGAAACACAGGGTGGTCGAGAGGAAGTCTCTTCGGCTGTCGCAGCTCTGTCCCGCTCTGACGCGAGCCAGGGACAGTGGGTGCGAGCAAGACAGAGCCATGTCCAGGGTGCTCCGCTTGGGGAAATTGAGCGTGGTCAAGTTTTGTGAACAGGTGGAGTAATAAAAATGATTGAGATAAACAACGGCATTAGTTACTTATCGATTTTTTCCTCTCGTATATTTTTGATGTGATGATAATGGTCAAAATGTCACTAAGTTGGTTTTACCTTACTTCTTCCTGGCCTGTTCCCAGTCTATCTGGGGTCGGCGCAGTAATTCATATCATCCATCACACCGTAAAGGTGCTAGTAATGAATGAATGAATAGAAAAGAGACAGAACGAACCATGAGAGGCCGATGAACGGAGAGAGTGATTGGAATGACAACATTCCAATCCATACTGCTCAAAGTTTTGGCTTGGGTTTTACAGCAGGCCGCGTGCCTGACACCAACCCTCTTTGGGTACGCTGTTGTTGGTGGTTTGCCCTCCACCGTTCGGGTGCTTATTGGCCTGCACCGGGCAATCTCCCTTAGTCGACTTTTACGACATCCACAGGATGAGTCGGGGCTGGCCTATTCTACGTTACATGTTTTACCTTTAAACCGACGATATTTATTATATCAGTGTCCCGAGAACGAACTTTTCGAAGATTCGTATAGTTATCGTATGGAGAAAGTACTCAATGTATGAATTAACGGTTTCAATGATCATTTTCAGCATGACCACCAAAACACGATATCATATAGCTATTTGTCGCTTTGAACTGTCAAAGGTCTATGGAGTTTTGACATTTGTTAAATTCGAATGTTCGAAAAGTTCGTGCTCGGGGCACTGTTACGTGTTGTATGTTGAAAAAGGTTTTCTATATTATTATATAAAAATCTTTCAAATTGTTCTACAGTTTTTTGTTTTTGTACCTATCAGTTTTCTTTGAATTCTTTACTGGACACAACCGTTTGTATTTGCTTAATAATAGTAGATTTTCCATTAAGTGCACAAAACGAATCATTTTTATACGAGACTTTTAGTAGCCCGAGCCGAAGGCGAGGGCTGATAGTAATGTCGAGGATAAAAATCGTTTTGTGGACGAGGTAGAAACTCTGCTTTTCACTTCGATTGCGAGGAAATAATACAGTAGTTTATCATAACATTTCTTAAAATTCAAACTAAAATTAGTACAATTTTGAATACTGAAGGAAATTGTTTTTCCCATTGATATTAGGCTTGGGCTGCAAACCTATATAGCCAATAATTAAATTAATATTCATATTCATGTATTGCATCACATAATGTTTTTTTAAAAGATCTTTATAAGAAGGTAGGTATCTTGCCTTGCCTTGTCCGGCATAGCAATACACATTTCACATTTCAATAAAATAAAATAGGATTCACAGTCAATTAAATTATCACAATAATATAAAAGATCACCATTAAATTATTGATTAATTAATACACATTAAAAATTACGTACTAATTTTAATACAATTAATTTTGTTTTTTTATTACAATATAATAATTTTCTTAAATTAATTTAATAACCTACCGTACTTAAATAAACACTTTAATATCTGTCTATTTAATGTCTTAAAAAACCACATTAGGCAAATATATTAAAGTAAATGTTATAAAATAACAAATTCTATCTCTGACTTCTTATTGAAAGCTGCATGGCTCATTTTTTTTGCCTTAATATAGTCATATTTATGAGTAGATACGTTAATGCTCTAGAGCACAAAATTCGATTTTGTGCATCCTGCACAGAGCATGAGAAGTGAAAATTAATTTTTGCCTGATTTTCCCTTTAATTGCAAAATTGTATATGAATTGATTTTGTCACCAAGAACCCTTCGGTCAGGTGTCGGTGTACACGAACGCGGTGACGAGGCCAGCGGTGCTCAAAGTGGTGGTGAGCGACGGCACCACCCGTCGCTTCCTCACCAAGAGCGGGGAGAGCCTGCGGCTGGTGGCGGCGTGCCAGGCGGCGGGCGGGGCGGGGGGGCAGGGGGGGGGCTTCGTGGGGCACGAGGTGAGGGGGGGACACGCACACAGAGATACACAGACAGACAGACACACAGACAGACAGACAGTGCCACGTACACGCACGTACAGAGAGAAAGAGACCAATATGTTGTAGTAGAGCCTTATTAGTCAGTAACATAATATCAAAGAGGGGCTGCGTGGCAACGTTTGTTTTTAGCTTGACTTGTAAATGGCATCTTAACAAGAAAATACAATATTAATATGAGTTCTTTGTTTATTATTATACAACACAATACTTACACAGAGAGAGAGAAAGACTAATATCACACACACACTCACACACAGAGAGAGAGAGAGTAAGAGAGACCAAAACACACCCGTACAAACACATATACCAATTCAAACACACACACACACACACACACACACACTCACTCACACACATCCAAGAAGTACAAGACCAGCATAAAAACTTACAGTGGTTCGACGCCTTTGAAGTTGAGAAAAATGCAATGAACATTCAAAAATTCCGATAAATTGTGTGTCCTGATGCGGGAATCGAACTCTCGTCCTCTGCGATCCGGGCAGATGCCTATACCGCTCGGTCAACTAAGACGTTATACGAATTTTTTTGTGATAATATAATGTTCGAATGAAAATAGAATCATATTTATTATTTTTAAGTAAGAGCAGGGATTCTTCCATCCATAGGGAAGGCCTGTGCCCCAGCAGGGGGGACATTGAAGGGCTGGTGATGATGATGATGAGGCCGTGGCGCCCGATCACTTACTGCCGCACTCAGAGACGTCCAATAACTTTAATGTGTACTTAATGTCAAAAAATCTCATTTAAATCTAGACCATAGACCCGGCAAAAATAGCAACTAATTTTGAGTTGTCATTCTTTGACATGAAGTACTCATTAACGATATTTGACGTGTCAGAGTGCGGCAGTTACAGCCTCAGAGACATCAATTAATAATAATGAGTACCTATTTAATACACAGAAAAAACAATCACAACTGGACCATAGACCCAGCAAAAATAGCGACTAGTTTTTACGTACATACATAAATCACGCCTATATCCCCGAAGGGGTAGGCAGAGGTGAACTAGCACCCACGTTTCGCTAATTATGTTAGGTCCCATGTAATAGGTGGCGAGCCTATTGCCATTTATCGAGCACAAAAGTCGCAGTAGGTACATAGCTAGATGGTATAAGAGGAACGCTGCTGCCCATTCCTCATCACTGATTTATCCTTAGTCGCCTTGTACGGCATCCACGGGAGAGATTTGGGGTGGTGACATTTGTATTCTACTCTGCCGTCACCACACGGCTAGACTAGTTTTTAATTGTAATTTTTTTGTATTAAGTACTCATCAACGTTAATTGACGTCTCTGAGTGCGGCAGATAGAGTTCCATCCTTAGTTCCACGTCTTCCTTTCAGGTGACACAGCTGAGCGAGGACAGTGGACTTATCGAGTTCCTAGAGAACACAGTGACAGTGCGAGATCTGATAAACAGCGAACATGACATAGGTAACGGAAACTCTACTTACAAGTTTGACTAATTGCGTAAACTAAGCAACGTTCATTATGGCCGGTCATTGGATGGGGGTGACTGAAAGGCACGTTAAGCCGTCGGTCCCGGCTGCGTCTGTAGACGTTAATATCCACCAGTCCGCACTGGGCCAGCATTGTTCAGCCCAATCTACCTATATTGTTTTTGCATAAGATTTTTCACTCACACCTATCATCTAGCCCAAAGTAAGTAGCCTAAGCACTTGTATTATGGATACTAGATGACGGACATATTTTTAATATAACTGTGTATATAGATGTTGAAAATATACTACATAAACATATACACAACCATGACTCGGGAACAAATATTTTGTGTTTATCACAAAATTTGCCCCTACCAGGATTCGAACCCGGTACCTCTTGGCCAATACCCAGCAATCTGAGCATTCGACCAAGCCGGCCGTCATAAATATGCGACATGAGGCATACTTTTTTTTCGGCCGAGGTGCATAAATAAATAAATATCGTTGCAGAGGCCATGAACATCCGCTTGGAGAAGTTCCGGGTCTCCTCATCCCCAATGGAGCGGTACAAGACATACTGCGGCCATATGCCGGCGTACACTTTAAGGTAGACGCCATGCGTGGCCATGGTCTCCCATGCTGGCCTAGGCAAGTGGCCGAGCTGTTCTAATGCGCATTAGGGACGGTCAAGCGGCTTCGGGTCAATCACGCTGATTTTAGCTCGCTTCAATCATCTTGATCGTCTACAACGCTCGCTTGAGGCTTGCGTCAAATTTATGAGCTTGATGTGATTTGAAATGTATGTATAGACTATGGTCAAGCCTCTTGACAGGCGTTTCAATCACACTGTTTAACAAGCGCAACAGAAAATTTACGTGTTTGACGCGAACCCGCTTGACCGTCTCCGAGGTGCTTAACGCATAGAACACGAATGTAACTAACTGATCACAGAGAAAACGACTTGGTGACCGTCAAATGTTAGAAAAGCTGTCAAAAATTGACATTTTGTTTTCTATTCTATTCCTATAGATTGGATACTTGGTAAAGGCCCCCAGAGTATGCGACAATTAGGAATAAACCAGTGTGCGAGGGTGTTTTGAAAATGTTCGATCTATTTTTTTCGTAGCATATTCAAGTGTTGGACTCTGTTTGTCTTACTGCCGCACTCAGAGACGTCAAATAAATTTAATGAACACTTAATGTCAAAAAAAATCATTTAAATTTAGACCAAAGACCTGACAAAGATAGAGACTATATTTGAATTGTCATTTATTGACATACAGTACTCATTATCGTTAATTTACGTCTCTGAGTGCGGCAGTAATCCTTACACATTGACATGTGTCCCATTAGCCTTTTAGCTCTTCGGCATTTGGTCTCATTGGCGTTTGCTTCGATTCGTATTTGGACCCATTTGGTCACACTAGCATTTGGACACATTGGCATAATATTTATAAATCATATAAATAATATGTGCTATTGGTATTAGGTCCCATTCTATTCCCCACAGCACAGGCTATATATGCCTAATGGGGGGGGGGGTGGCTAGAAATGTAGTTATTTTAAGACTTACTGCCGCACTCAGAGACGTCAAATAACGATAATGAGTACTTAACGTCAAAAAATGACAATTCAGAACTAGTCGCTATTCTTGCCGGGTCTATGGTCTGGATTTGAATGAAAAATTTTGACATTATATACTCATTAAAGTTAATTGACGTCTCTGAGTGCGGCAGATAGACGTGTAAATAAAGATTAGTTCAAAGATTTCGATCGTTAGAAAAAGGTTAGAAAAATTATGGTCTTGATGCGGGAATCGAACTTTATAATATTGAAATTAAAATCGAATAGTGCAAATAAAGATTATATATTATTTCTAGATCGGCAGTCGAGAAGAGTTGTTATTCCACAGAGGACTTCATCAAGAAGAAGCGACGGTTTCTGGAGACTTTGAGCGGCTTGACTCTGCTTGGGAGCATATTTGGTTGGTAACATCAGTAGTCAGGCAGTCAGTAGTCAATGTCATCGTAAAGAATATAAAATGTACAGTTTGTAAAGAAAATAAAGTCAGAATAATTTCAAAAAAACATACATATTATATATACATAAATCACGCCTATATCCCCGAAAGGGTGGGTAGAGGTGAATTAACGCCCACGTTTCGCCAATTATGTTAGGTCACATGTGGCGAGCCTATTGCCATGTATCGGGCACGTAAATCGCAGTATATTGCTGTACCCCATTCACTTGGGTTTGAGACTAAATGTAAACAATCTTGATGTGTCTTTTAATATAAAAAAAAAAATTTTGAAAATACTTAAATGTTAAGCGGGACTCAAACTTTGAATAGCGTTTCTGTATTCGGGGGTAACAGTTTTTTTTTGTCTATAATTGATGGTGTATTTGAACGTGTCTTGTTTTTAAGAGCATTTCGTGGATAAAGAGACTTTTCAAGATTGTTCACATTTTGTCTCAAGCCCAAGTGAATGGGGATGGGGTATGGTATAATGTATCGTATTAAATTTGAAATTAAAAGTATAACACACTATTGACCGTTGCTTTTTGAGTATACTTCTGCCCCACTCCATTTATTTTATTAAATTTGAAATTAACTGCCGCACTCAGAGACGTCAATTAACTTTAATGAGTATTTAATGTCAGAAATTTTCATTCAAATCTAGACCATAGACCAGGCAAGAATAGCGACTAGTTTTGAATTGTCATTTTTTGACGTTAAGTACTCATTAACGTTATTTGACGTCTCTGAGTGCGGCAGTAAAAGTATTACTTAATAATTAAAAGTATTACTTTCTTTTTTTTTTTGTATTACACACTAGTGACTTGTTTGGTTTTGGACATTTCCAGGTCTCGGCGATCGCCACTTAGAGAACCTGCTGTACTGCCAGGCCGACGGGGCCCTGTGCGGGGTGGACTGGGCGGCCGCCCTGCAGTTCGGCCAGGTCGAGCCAGCGCCCGCCAGGCTCACCAGGAACCTGCTGGCCATGGTCACCGCGACAGGTACCGGCAGAGGAAGCAGGGTGGCTGGCAGCTGGCACCGTTTCGTTTGAGGGTTTCTCCAATGAAAATGAAAAATTTTATGATCTTAGTTTCATTTAATATGCTAGGTTATTTAGGAAACAATAATGCTTATGAGTAGCCCTTTCAAACGCTATTATAAAATACAAGTAATTTTTCTATCACATTTGGCGGGTTCGATTCCCGGTTGAGGTAGGCGATTTTTAAAAAATCTGTGAATGCAGTTCTTCTTATTATTAAAAATAAAACGATGTCTTCTTTTAGTAAAATATCCTACGTTCAATATTTAATATACTTTCCCTCCGTGTGGCATGGCCGTGGGACGCCCTGTATTCATACATAAATAACCTTAATAAAAGACAGCGATGAATAAAAAATAAAAATAAAATGGGCAGCAGCGTTCCTCTCATACCACCTAGCAATATACGACATGGGACCTAACGTAATTGGCGAAAAGTGGGTGTTATTTCACCCTGTCTGCTTCTTTGGGGATGTTGGCGTGGTTCTATGTGCGGAGCTCGCTAGCGCTGTGGTATAGTGCGCTTGGCCTGCGGTTGCGTTAACTAAGCAATGTCACTAAGGCTGTTCATTCGTTGGGTGAGCAAAAATTTATCATCTCCAGTTCCTCCGTGCTTCGGAATACGTTAAGCCGTTGGTCCCGGCTGCATCTGCAGTCGTTAATACCCACCAACCCGCATTGGGCCAGCGTGGTGGGTTATGGACCAATCTGCCTATATTCTTCCATACTGCATAGGGAAAGCCCGTGCAATGGAGACATTAAATGGTTCATGATGATGACGTATGTATGTATGTTTTGATCTGCGATCCGGCTCGTAGGACCATTGCCTATATTAGTTTTTCACTGCTGTTGTGATGTATTGTAAACATGTTCTCTAGCAAATAAAGATTACCATACCATCTCGCCCTCGTCTGTCCAGACCTGGAGTGCCACCTGCAGAAGCTGCTGTCTTCGCTCCGTGGCTCCCATCACCTGTTCCTCAGTGTGGTGAAGCTGGTCTTCGGGTGGATGGGTGACGACTTCCTCGACAAGGTGGGTGTACAATATTAAATGTCTTAAGGTGTCTTAGTAGGATTCACTATTGATTCTCACAGACATCCTATATTATACAAGGTGTAAGAGAAAGGTACATACATACATAAATCACGCCTATATCCCCGAAGGGGTAGGCAGAGGTGAACTGGCACCCACGTTTCGCAAATTATGTTAAGTCCCATGTAATAGGTGGCGAGCCTATTGCCATTTATCGGGCACAAAAGTCGCAGTACATTGCTAGGTTGTTTAAGAGGAACGCTGCTACCCATTCCTCATCACTGTTTATCCTTAGTCGCCTTGTACGACACCCACGGGAAAGATTTAGGGTGGTGACAATTGTATTCTACTCTACCGTCACCACACATCTGGAAGAGGGAGAGAAGAGAAAGGTGCAGTAGTATTTTAAGGCGTTGTTCAGGCCATCAAACTGAACAACTTTCACTACGGGACCTAAATTGAAATCTCAGAAAAAAATATCTTTCCCCCATACTAAACCGAGAATCATCTGACATCAGTTTGTATCGGGATGTGTTTATTTTTTTTTTTTTTTTTGAGATTATGTTGGGTCTCATAGTTAAACTTGTTCAGTTTGATGGCCTGAATAATCCCTTGAAATATAACTGCACCTAATAAAGATTTTGGTGGTTAGAAAAAGAATTTCGAAAAATTATGATCTTGAGGCGGGAATCGAACCCGCGTCCATTGCTATCCGGGCAGGTGCCTGACCGCTCGGCCACCCAAGACACCAATTAACTTGTCGAAATTCTTCAAACCTTTACACTTCACGTTGTTAGCCAACGGGTACCCTCGCAATGTAGCAATAAATTTCAAACATTCCAAAGCAGATATTTTTACAAGTACCGTGCGTTCGGTATTTTTAATAGTAAGTGCACCTTTGTGTTACACCTTGTATAACTGCCTCCGAGGTCTAGTGGTTTTACAAACAAACAAACTCATCAACTTTATAACATGAATATCCCACATGTATGTACGTATGTATGAATGTATCTCCTTCCAGCTGAACTACATCTCTCTGTTTGTGCGTGGTGCCGCGACCACCTACGAAATCACCGACATTGAGCTCTCCAGGTGTGCCTCCAGCCGGTACACCCAGAGCACGCTCAAGATCCTGGCGGACGTCTTCCGGGGACACACCCAGAGGAGTTACAGTGTCGTCGAGCAGGTGGGTGTGACGGGTTCTCCGTGAATATAGGTATTGTGGGAGGAGTAGATTTTAGCCTCTTCCCCCCACAATACCTATATACATACATACTTAAATCACGCCTATATCCCCAAAGGGGTAGGCAGAGGTGAACTAGCACCCACTTTTCGCCAATTATGTCAGGTCCCATGTAATAGGTGGCGAGCCTATTGCCATTTATCGGGCACAAAAGTCGCAGTACATTGCTATTGCTGGGTGGTATAAGAGGAACTGAATTATCCTTAGTCGCCTTGTACGACACCGACGGGAGAGATTTGGGGTGGTGACAATTGTATTCTACTGTGCCGTCACCACACGGCCTATACCTATATAACATACCTACATAACTGCATAAATAGTAAAAAAAGAAATTTGTGGTCAAAAAGCTAGAGGAACTCGCTACCAGAGGAGCTCGCTAGGGCATAGCCCGCTTGGCCTGCGATTGCCTAAACTAAGCACTGTTTGCTAAGGCCGGTCATTGGATGGGTGACCAAAAATTTATTATCTCGAGTTCCTCCGTGCTTCGGAAGGCACGTTAAGCCGGTGGTCCCGGCTGCATCTGCAGTCGTTAATACCCACCAACCCGCACTGGGCCAGCGTGGTGGGTTATGGCCCAATCTCCCTATATTCTTCCATCCATAGAAGCAGTGGGGACATTAAGGAGCTGGTGATGATGATGATGATGATGTATGTATGTATGAAATATTTACTGCCCTTTCCCAGGTGGACTGTCTGCTGCGTCACTGCACCCACCCCCTCATCCTGGCCAACACGAGGGACGGATGGGAACCATGGATATAACCAATTGACCCACAATACACCAATGAAGCGAAGCAAAACGTATTTTGATTTCAACATATAAATGTTAGAAAAATTAATACAAAGATTTTGGTGGTTAGAAAAAGTCCAGTGGACGCAGGTTCGAGTCCCGCATAAAGACCACAATTTTTCGAAAATTTTCATACCACCAAAATCTTTCTATTAAATCCAATAATATTCTCTTCTTATATTTTTAGTGTTTTTTGTTAATAATGTATAAATGTTTTAAAGGTGTTACCAAAAATGTATTATTACTACTTAAATAACAATAAAAAACGAGCAGCACTATACATTTGATATAACACAACTTATTAACATTTGGATTCAACCAGAAAAGGTTAACTGAAGTTAAATCCATTAATTCATATTTTATTTCAAAGGTATTGAATCCAAATTTAAAATTGATGTGTTATTATTAGATATCTTTTTGAATATTGTATAAGTCTTGTGAAGTTAACAATAATCGTACAAATATTATTGTAATTTGAAAATTGCATGAAAAGTTTTTTTTAAATAAATGAGTTTTTTCATAAATTATGTTTCATTTAATAGGAAGCGAGCCTATTGTAATCCACCGGGAACTTTAAACGCAGTCATTTGCTAGAGTGTGCATCAGGAACTGACTGAGTGGTTATGCTGGTAAAACGTACATACATACATACATACAAAAATCACGCCTATATCCCCGAAGGGGTAGGCAGAGGTAAACTAGCATCCACGTTTCGTCAGTTATGTTAGGTCCCATGTAATAGGTGGCGAGCCTATTGCCATTTATCGGGCACAAAAGTCGCAGTGCATTGCTATTGCTAGGTGGTATAAGAGGAACGCTGCTGCCCATTCCTCATCACTGATTTATCCTTAGTCGCCTTGTACGACACCCACGGGAGAGATGTGGGTGGTGACAATTATATTCTACTCTGCCGTCACCACACGGCTGTAAGATAGTTAAGTTTTCTTTTATACCACCTAGCAACAAGCTGCGATTGACGTGTCCAATTGATGGTAACGGGCTCGCCCCAAATCTGACGTGAATGACCAGTAACATTGTTTCAAGTGATTCTTCTTCTTCTCCCAGCCCTGTTCCCAGTCTTATCTGGGGTTGTCCCAGTATGTTTCCTCTTCCATTCATATTGGTCAGACGTCATCAAGCCATCCACTCCCTTCACAAGTGGCGAAACAAGTATTTTTGGAAATGTAGCGTATATGACTTTTTAATACAGATTCAGATATGCTTAACCTTTTTAGCCTATATTTTTTTTAGCCTATATTTTTATTTTCCAATGGCTTAATTGATTTACTGCCGCACTCAGAGACGTCAATTAACTTTAATAAGTATTTAATGTCAAAAATTTTCATTCAAAAGACCATAGACTCGGCAAGAATAGCGACTGGTTTTGAACTGTCATTTTATGACATTAAGTACTCATTAGCGTCATTTGACGTCTCTGAGTGCGGCAGTTAGAGGTATTCAATTATTTCTAAAAAATGTTGTTTTTGTTTAGAAATCACCATTTGGCGGTTTAAATATCAACGCAACTTTAAAAAAGGTTCATATTTTTTTTACTCCTATTTAAAAGAAATCATACCACACACACACACAGAAACTAAGGCTACGAGCTTGATTCACGTGAAATATGAAGATAGATCTAGCTAAAACTTAATTTGAAAAATTTACGATCGATTTCAAATGGCGCACGGCTCCCGTGCCTAACGCCACATGCAAAAAACGTGATGGCAAGGCGCTCGTGCCATCCACCACGAGTCAGTCAATAGTACCCTAATGTTTTCACATTGGCAAGTATACAATCCTATATATTTTTTGAAATAAAACTACTAATTAGTATGAAGCTTGAACACCGGTTTAATTGGAAAGGTAATATAGGTAGCGTGGAAGTGGAAATTATGTAGACTTCAATGTCGGTAGTTATTACCGTCGAGACTACGTCGAATGTGTTCTGTCAAAATTCTTTAATCTGTAACAAATTGAAGAGATTAGTTTCCTAATAATAAGGCAACTATTGAAGGAAATTTATTTTAATTCCCAGTCTATCTGGGGTCGGCGCAGTATGTTTCCTCTTCCATTCATATCGGTCAGACGTCATCAAACCATCCACTGCCTCTTGATTTGCATTATCTATCATAGCAAGAGCTCGATAGAGCGCTTGGCCCGCGATTGCGTAAACTAAGCAATGTTCGCTAAGGCCGGTCATTGGATGGACGACCAAAAACATATCATCTCAAGTTCCTCCGTGCTTCCGAAGGCACGTTAAGCCGTTGATCCCGGCTACATATGCAGTCGTTAATACCCACCAAACTGCACTGGGCCCGCGTGGTGTGTTATGGCCCAATCTCCCTTTATTCTTCCATCCATAGGGAAGGCCTGTGCCCCAGCAGTGGGGATATATGTAATAGGTGGGGATGGGCCGTGTGGTGACGGCAGAGTAGAATACAATTGTCACTATCCCAAATCTCTCCCGTGGGTGTCGTACAAGGCGACTAAGGATAAATCAGTGATGAGGAATGGGCAGCAGCGTTCCTCTTATACTACCGTCCTGACAATGTACTGCGACTTTTGTGCCCGATAAATGGCAATAGGCTCGCCACCTATTACATGGGACTTAACATAATTGGCGAAACGCGGGTGAGAATTCACCTCTGCCTACCCCTTCGGGGATATGGGCGTGATTTATGTATGTATGTGGGGATGGGGATAAGGGGTGGGGATGTGATGTATGTTATTAAAACTTCGAAATTGTTTTAATAACATTTTTCTTCCCCCATACATATTCAGTCAGTAAAGCGTGTGGAAAATTCGAACTATATTTAACAATTTTGAATTTTTGATATCACCATGCATACGAGACGTCAATAAACGATAATGAGACTTACTGCCGCACTCAGAGACGTCAATTAACTTTAATGAGTATTTAATGTCAAAAATTTTCATTCAAATCTAGACCATAGACCCGGCAAGAGCAGCGACTAGTTTTGAATTGTCATTTTTTGACGTAAAGTACTCATTAACGTTATTTGACGTCTTTGAGTGCGGCAGTAAATAGGTACTCATTATTATTAATTGATGTCTCTACTTCAAATATCGTTAATGAGTACTTCATGTCAAAGAATGACAATTCAAAACTAGTCGCTATTCTTGCCGGGTCTATGGTCTAGATATAAATGAGATTTGTTTGACATAAAGTACTCATTAACGTTAATTGACGTCTCTGAGTGCGGCAGTAAGTTAACATGAGTCAAGTCAAAGTCAAAAGTCAAAATTCATTTATTCATATCTGGTATGATAACAATACACTTTTGAATCGTCAAGACGCTAGATACCGAAAACCCGTGTGTCCAAGAAAAAAAACAGTGGAGTGCGCAGCATGCCTCAGTCTGTAATGATAGGTCTCCCAAACCCGCCCGCGCCCCGATCCGCAACGAAGCGCCGACCCTGCCGCGTTCAATACCAAGATGGTACTAAACGCATCAGGGCCCAACGCTCCGCTAGCAGAACGGCACGCAAGTAGGCTGTAGAGAAACCCACCATTGTCAACGAGTTATGACATTGCAGGTACATTGTAAATTATGCACCAAATACAATCCCACAACTCGCCAATCACATAAACCGAAACATGCCGCGCACTACCAATCAACCCCCATCTCCCACCCTACTAGTAGTGTAGTGTTCAGGGTACGTTATTTCTGTTAGTATGTTGTATATTATGTATAGCTACCTTCTACGCTGTTGAGCGACTGATCCGCTGTCTCCGCCGACTCTGTCCGCTGCACATCCACGCCCGCCATGGCCGGTGCACCTTCCACCGACAGTCTTTCAATAGTCACTTTTATGTTGTTATTGAACTTTTCTTTATCTGAAGAGAGAAATAAGTAACAGTATTTTAGATTAGATTAGACCGCCGCGTGGTGACGGTAGAGTAGGATACAATTGTCACCCCCCCAAATCTCTCCCGTGGGTGTCGTACGAGGCGACTAAGGATAAATCAATGATGAGGAACGGGCAGCAGCGTTCCTCTTATACCACCTAGCAATAACAATGTACTGCGACTTTTGTGCCCGATAAATGGCAAAAGGCTCGCCACCTATTACATGGGACTTAACATAATTGGCGAAACGTGGGTGCTGGTTCACCTCTGCCTGCCCCTTCGGGGATATAGGCGTGATTTATGTATGTATTTTAGATTTTAATAGCCGACACGGCAAAAGTTGTTTATTCCTACTATCTAGGGGTATAAAGATTACTAGGGGTAAAGAAATTTATCTGATAATATGGTATAGGCACACACTATTCTCAGATAAATTTTACTTTCATAAAAATTGGTTTAGCCGTTTCTGAGGAGTTCGATAAACACTGTGACACGACATACACACACACACATACCTACATAAATCACGTCTATATCCCCGAAAGGCTAGCCAGAGGTGAAAAACACCCACTTTTCGCCACCTCACATACTTTTTTCGCTTCATCCAATGTCATCAATCTCTTCATGCTTGCCCGTTCGGTTTCGGGTACCTACTCTTGACCTGGCCCTTTTTTCATATATATATTTTTTAATATTAATATGAATAAATAAAAAAAAATTAAAAGCACCTGGCAAACAGTCGGTAGGGCACGGGCAGAAGGAGGAGACGTCCGGGCTGGTGATCCTGATGTTGGCGACGGAGTGCTTCAGGACTATGTTCTCCTCGTCACAGCCGCACTTGCCGCACGGCGAGCTGCGTTTCACTGTTTCTTTATTAGTTGTGTATACGGCTGGAAAGCATATAAATACGTTCGGAACAATTAGCATAGATGATAATGGTGGTGCTATGACTCTGTCTAATGTAAGAGTAGCTATTCGATTTTAATTATAACATTATATAAATGTTAGAAAAATTAGTACAAAGATTTTGGTGGTTAGAAAAAGAATTTCGAAAAATTATGATCTTGAGGCGGGAATCGAACCCGCGTCCGCTGTTACCGGGCAGGTCGGAAAATCGAATAGTTTATAAAGCAAACCCAAGCTTAACCGAACGCACGGTATTTGTAAAAATATCTTCTTTGGAATGTTTGAAATTTATTTCTACATTGCGAGGGTACCCGTTGGCTTACAACGTGAAGTGTAAAGGTTAGAAGAATTTCGGCAAGTTAATTAGTGTCTTGGGTGGCCGAGCGGTCAGACACCTGCCCGGATAGCAGCGGACGCGGGTTCGATTCCCGCCTCAAGATCATAATTTTTCGAAATTCTTTTTCTAACCACCAAAATCTTTGTAAGAGTACATACATACATACATACATAAGTCACGCTTATATCCCCGAAGGGGTAGGCAGAGGTGAACTAGCACCCACGTTTCGCCAATTATGTTAGGTCCCATGTAATAGGTGGCGAGCCTATTGCCATTTATCGGGCACAAAAGTCGCAGTACTATTGCTAGGTGATATAAGAGGAACGCTGCTGCCCATTCCTCATCGCTGATTTATCCTTAGTAGCCTTGTACGACACCCACGGGAGAGATTTGAGGTGGTGACAATTGTATTCTACTCTGCCGTCACCTTTTCAGCTTTTAAAAATTGACATACGTCCGATAGGAATGTTGTATCTCTCGCCATTTGGCTACAGCCACTGGTATGATTACAATACACTTATAAATCGTCAAGACCACAGAACCGAGAATGTAGTTTTACTGTTCTGTGGTCAAGACGCCAGACATCGAAAACCCGTGCGTCCAAGAGAGGATTAGGGGAGTGCGCAGCATGCCTCAGTCTATAATGATGGAACCCACCCACGCCTCGATACGCCAACGAAGCGCCGATTATCAAAAGTTTCTAATTGAAAATGAAAATATGGTTTATTCATATAGTAGTAAAGCATCACTACATTCACTCATGAATCGTCAAAGAAATAACGTTAAACATTGGAAACGTGTGTGTCACGTTAAACAATTGTAACGATAAACATTGAAAATTGAGAGGAATAGTTAAAAGTTTAAGCGTAACTAGGAAAGATAAGATTTTTTGTGATGTATTAAGATACTGCACAGATGGTTGGCCAGTTGAAAATGATTTAGGGGTGGAGTATGAGCCATATCTGAGAAGAAAAAATGAAATAAGTGTTGAGAAAGAATGTTTACTATAGGGGTTTCGCAATATCATACCTGAAAATGTTAGAGAAAGTGTAATGAATGAGTTACATGCTAGTCATCTAGGAATATTGGCAGTGTGGTGACGGCAGCGTAGAATACAATTGTCAAATCTCTCCCGTGGGTGTTGTACAAGGCGACTAAGGATAAATCAGTGATGAGGAATGGGCAGCAGCGTTTCTCTTATACCTACCACCTAGCAAAGTACTGCGACTTTTGTGCCCGATAAATGGCAGTAGGCTCGCCACCTATTTCATGGGACCTAGCCTAATTGGCGAAGCGTGGGTGCTAGTTCACCTCTGCCTACCCCTTCGGGAATATTGGCGTGAATTATGTATGCATGTATCTAGGAATAACTCGTATGAAGGAAATATCAAGGTCGTATTTCTGGAGGCCAAACATGGATAGGGAAATAGAGGAAATTAAAAAAAATATATTAATTGCTTACAAAATAATAAGAATCCTGAAAAAATAAAATTGGGCCATACCCCAACGTGGCGGGGTATGGCCCACTTTATTTTTCCATCTTCAAGGAAGGTCTGTGTCCCACTGAAGCATTAAGTGTATTTGGGAAAACAGATTTTTCCCATCTCATTCTGGTGCATGCATAGTATTTTTATTGGATTATCAAAATATGACTCTCGAGTTTAATTACCAGTTGATGATTTAAGATCTTGCAAAGCAATGAGGACATAAAATACTGGTGACGGTAATGATGATGATGATGACGAAAGTTCCTGAGTATGTATCGAGAGGAATAGCTTAAGCATACCAACCTCTACCACCTTTGCCGAAAGCGAGCGGTATATCCACTGTGTTATAATCTATGCCTTTGACATCAGCTGTCACACCGTTTTTGGCACTTGTCGTGTTTCGGCCTTTCTTCTGACCCATACCGAGGCCTTTCGCCTGGCTTATGGAAGCGAAAGCCCTCTTTAAAGAGTGCTTAAACCCTTTTTTCTGACTGTCTTCGGGTGCGAGTAAGGAGCAAAGACACTCATCGCTAGGACCTAAGCCTTCAGTGATTTTCGCCAAGGTCTCATCATCTAGCTTCTTCAGCTGGGCGTAGTTCATAGCTTAGGCAGATTTATCAGGACCAAACCAGCAAAATAAGCTTAAAATTTGATCTTAACTGAGGTCAGGGGGAGGACAGGTTTAAATTTGAGACTCGTGGAGGTTGGCGAGATTAAAACATGAGTTTTAAATGCGGCCGAGTTTAATGTTTGATGTCTTTGGCCGATCTTTTTTGTTTATGGAGGTGGGCGAGTAATGATTTTTTTTTCGATGTTCGACGAGATTAAAATGAATTTTTGATGATGGAAGCGTTAAAAACTAGAGTAATCTTATGGTGGCCTAGTTTAATTTTTGAGATTTATGGAGGTAGAAGAGTGTGAAACTTATTATTTGTGATGGGGGACGAGTTTTAGACTTGATATTTACGATAGTGGACGAGATTAAAACTGTTCTTTGTAATGTTGTTTTTAGAACGAATTTTAAGAACTTTTACCATTTACGATAATAGTTCATTAACTGTTTAAATTTTCACCGACTGAAGCATTTAGTGTATTTGGGAAAACAGATTTTTTTCCATCTCATTCTGGTGCATGCATAGTATTTTTATTGGATTATCAAAATATGACTCCCGAGTTTAATTACCAGATGATGATTTAAGATCGTGCAAAGCATTGACCAACCTAGGCACAAACATTTTTAGTTGGTTGGCTTTATACGACGAATAGTAGTAGGCTAGCGCAAAAAAGGTGGAATTGTCAAATGTTACCCTAGAAGTTATCATGTTTGACATGTTTCGGTATTTTACGAAACTATATGAGTAATTCTCTTAAAAGGATGAAAGTTTAAAAGGTCTCGACCACAGCTTTTACTCTGAAAAATAAAGATTTTGTTGTAGTACTATCAGTTTTTATTATTTTACCCGTCTTTCAAAACATATACACATAAATCACGCCTCTATCCCCGAAGGGGTAGGCAGAGGCGAATTAACACCACGTTTCGCCCGTTAGTTTAGGTCCCATGGAAAAGGTCGATTAAATTTTTTTTTTTAACTCACACCTATCATCTAGCCCAAAGTAAGTAGCCTAAGCACTGGTGTTATGGATACTAGATGACGGACATATTTTTAATATTATATGTATATAAATGTTGAAAATATACTACATAAACATATACACAGCCATGACTCGGGAACAAATATTTGTGTTTATCACAAAACTTGCCCCTACCAGGATTCGGACCCGGGACCTCTTGGCCAATACCCAGCAATCTGAGCATTCGACCAAGCCGGCCGTCGAAAAGGTGTTAGGCCTATTGCCATTTACCGGGCACGGAAGACGCAGTACATTGCTAGGTGGAATAAAAGGATAGTTGTTGCCCAGTACTCTTCACTGTCTTCGCCTTGTACGACACTCCAGGGGGAGATGGGGGTGGTGACAATTGTGTTCTGCCCTGCTGTCACCTCGCATCCTTGCATATCTAACACCAGCGATGAACGGAGAGTGATGGGTATGATAAAATTCCAATCCACATTGCTCAAGGTTTTGGCATAGGTTTTGCAACCGGCCGCCTGCCTGACACCAACCCTCTTTGGGTCCACATGACGTGGATGAATAAATAATTATAAAATACACCTAATATGTGTTTCACTTACCACAAAATATATCTACATGTTATTATTTTTGGTTCCGTTTAACAATAATTTTCAAGTGATACATTCTAAAACGTCACAATTTATTTATGGTAATCTTTGAACGTCACTCAAAAATGACATCGAGCGTATATATTTCTTCTTCTTCTTTATTGCTTATGGTTTTTGAGTGGCTGTGGTTTCGTGAATCATCATCATCATCACCGGCTTCATAGTCTGACTGGAACGAGTGTCTAAGGCGGCTCTCACGGAATCAAATCAAATATGGCTGGGCAGAGAGAAAGTCGTGGTTCGAAGGGGAGTGTTGGCATGTTGTGAAGGGGCCCCGTAAACCTACACTTGGGTCACAAGTCCCAGCCGTTGCTCGTGCCTTCTCTGCCACACTATACAGACCTCTCGTTCCACACTATACCTACAGAGTTAAATATAAGGTACCATCAAACTAACAAACAGCAAAAAATATAAGGTTTAGGTACCTTATATTTATTGCAATCAAAAATCCTACCGCTTAACTCAATTGCTGGTGATAGCTATAGCAGCCATCCTGAATTTTTAGGCGGTTGTTGTGACTTCATGAAAACTCTTTTAAGAATAATTTAAGAAAAGGGTTTGAGAATAAATTGTCTTTGACGTGTGTCTTTCAACCTCGTATGTTTTATTTTCCTTTCTCGATTTTATATTAATTTTATTTAACAAATTACCGACGAAACATTGTGGCGACCGTGACAAAAGAAATAAAAAAAAATATGTCGGACCTGGAAAATAGGAAAAAGGAAAGAACGGTGGCTAGAAGAATGTTCACGAGAAATTTCAATGAACTTGAAGCCGCCTTGGAAACAGGGGTAAGTGTGGAGACACACATATTGTATAAAAACAACAAGACCTCTTTGAGAATATAATACGTCTAGATAAAATTATAACCGAGATACTCACGATAGACGTAGATGAAGAAATATTAGAAAACGAGTTAGTAGGTATGATGGAATACGAAACTAGGATGTTACGTATAGATGCAAAATATAAAGAGAAGGTGTCTATACAGACTCCGCCTTGTTCGACGTCCCACGGATCTATTAAAAATTTAAATTTGCCGAAACTCCAATTACCACTATTTGATGGAGAGATTAAAAACTGGCTTGCATTCTGGGGTCAGTTTTCTAAGATCGACGAGGACTCCAGTTTAGACATCAGTGATAAATACCAATACCTCTTGCAATCCATGAAAGCCGAATCCGAGGTTAAAAAATTAGTTCAGAGTTTTCCAGCATCAGCGTACAAAGAATGTCTAGAGCAACTACAGTCTAGGTACGCTAGGAAAGATTTGCTAACACAGATCTATATAAGGGAAATTCAGGCACTCGTGCTTGCTGATAAAAAGGGTTCAGTTACACAATTTTATGATAGACTGAATGCACAATTAAGAGCACTAGAAACCCTGCAAGTCACGAAAGAGAAGTACGCTGCATTTCTTCTGCCCATGGTAGAGTCAGCCCTACCACATGAGACGCTACGCTGTTGGGAAAGGAATAAGCAACCAACCAAGGATGTCGCTGATGAACTAGCCAGCCTATTAGAGTTTTTGAGAAAAGAGGTGGAATCCGAGCAACGTATGCAAATAGCGAGAAAGGCGTTTAGTGGAGATAGCACTGATAATTTCAACCGAGAGGAAGAAAATAGACCGCTCACGGCTGAATGCTTACTGGCCAATGTAAAACAAAAGACTCACGCATGCATATGGTGTGAGAAAGATTCGCATGCTAGCGTGGAGTGTTACAAACTGAATAAAATGTCCATTGAGCAACGAAGACAAGTCTTGAAAGAGAAGAATGCTTGTCCTATCTGTTTGAGAAAAGGGCACCACCCGAAGGTATGCAAAGCTTATGTGAAATGTTTAATATGTGCGAAACGACATTCGATTGCACTGTGTCCTGACCAAAGATTTGAAGAAAAGGCCGCAGTGAAAGAGAAACCAGAGGCTTCGAATTCCCTATCGACAATTTACCGTTACGGGGAGACTCTATTGCAAACGGTTATTGTAGAAGTTTCGTACGGAGACAAGAAGAAGCGAGTTCGTGCATTATTTGATTCAGGTTCACAGCGTACTTATATAAGGAGCGATATAGTACAGGAACTGAATATTCCGTCAACTAGGAAAGAATTGTTGAGCCACTGTTTGTTTGGCGGAATAGAGACAAAGTCTCAAGAATGTACAGTGCATGATTTTAGTATTAAGTCTTTAGATAACTCTTTTATATTTGATTTGTCGGCTATTAGTCAAAACAGTATTTGCAAAGGCATACCTAAGATTGGTTGTCATGATGTAGAATTGTTAAATTTATTACGAAAACAGAATATTACACTGACAGATATGGGTAACAGCATTACTGAAATAGGGCTACTAATAGGCGTTGATATTCTAGGTTTCTTTTTAACAAATGCTATAATTCAGTTAAAAAACGGTTTAGTAGCGGTAAAAACCAAACTAGGGTGGACGCTACAAGGAAAGCAGGTGAGTGCAAATGTCAATTGTAATCTTACAAATATACTGCATTGTACATGTAATAACAATTTGACAGATTATTGGTCTTTGGAGACGTTGGGTATTGGCGATCCGGTCGAAGTGAAGAGCAAAGCCGAAGCTGAGGCCGACATGTGGCTGAACTTCAAAGAAACTGTCAAGGTGAACGAGGACAATAGGTATGAAGTTCAGTTACCATTCCAAAATAGATACGACGTTCTTCTACCCAATTTCGAAAGGGCTAAGCAAAGGTTTAATATTATGGCTAAGAAATTAGTAAATGCAGATAAGTTTAATGATTATGATGCGGTATTCAAAAACTGGTTGGACTTAGGTATTATTGAAGAAACTGATTCCAATTCAGATTCCGGACATTTTCTACCTCACAGACCTGTCATTAAAGAGCAAAGCCTGACCAGTAGCATCAGACCGGTATTTGACGCTTCCGCCAAGGATAAAAATGGCCTCTGCTTGAATGCTTGCTTAGAGAAAGGAATAAACTTTATTGAGCTGATTCCAAATTTAATAAACAACTTTCGCAAGGGCGTTATAGGCATTACGTCTGATATCGAAAAAGCGTTTCTGCAAATTAGCTTGTTAGTAGAAAACAGGAATTATCTTAAGTTTTTGTGGTTTAGAGATAAGACGATGCAAGAATACATCACTTTTAGGCATTGTAGGGTTGTATTCGGATTAACATGTAGTCCATTTTTATTAGCTGCTACTCTACGTCACCATTTGAACGGGTACGAAAATAGTGAATATTCTGCCACTGCAGAAATGTTAATTAAATCGTTTTACGTTGATAATTCGGTAGTTAGCGTTGATACGAAGGAAGAAGCTGAGAAGTTTATATTAGAAGCGAGACACATTCTTATGGTAGGCAAATTCAATCTCAGGATGTGGGTGACATCTCACGGTATCAATGAAACAGGTAAAGATGTCATCTCAGTACTAGGGTTAAACTGGAACACAATTACAGACGAATTGTTTTGCAATTGTGATAATTTGCCGTCGGTTGAGAGATTGCACAAAGAAAGTATAACCAAACGAACCTTATTGTCATTAGCTCAAAGCGCTTTTGACCCCATTGGCTACACATCCCCAGTAATGTTAATTCCTAAGCTAATACTGCAAGAGACATGGAAACGTCCGATTGCTTGGGATGATGAGCTTCCTTTCGATTTGCTTTCAAAATTTTATGATTGGTATGAACAAATCAGCTACTTGGCAAAATGTAAGTTACCACGTAGGCTATCACCAATAGTCTGGAAAGATATGAAGGTTAGCCTTCATTTGTTTGTAGATGCTAGCAAAGATGGGTGTGGGGCATGCGTTTTGTTAAGAGCTGAGAAAGAAGAGTTAATTTCTGTGCAAATGATTGCAGGGAAATCCAGAGTGACGCCGACACAGAAAGTTACAATACCTAGACTGGAATTGATAGCAGCATTATTGGGTTCAAGGTTGATAGCGAATGTGAGGCAATGCCTAGATCTTAAATGCCCAGAATACTGTTGGACTGATTCAGGCGTAACTCTGTGTTGGATAAAACGGGAATTGCCACTGAAGACGTTCGTAAAGAACAGAATAAAGGAGATAAGAGAAAATACTGATATAAGTGATTGGTATCACATTACAGGTGAAGAGAACTGGGCTGATCTGGCATCCAGGGGATGTAACGCGAAGGTGCTTTTCGATTGCCGTTGGTGGGAAGGACCGGCTTGGCTAAGACTTCCGACAACTTCGTGGCCGCGGTCCAATCTTCTTATTGACGAAAGTCAGGTGAACTCGGAAATGAAGCACACTACCTGCAATGTAAATATACCTAATCAAGATTTTTTACAGATATTTTATCGATATTTCTCTAAATATTCTAAGATTATAAGGATGACGGCATGGATTCTAAGATTTACAGATAATTCAAGAGGCAATAAGAGAAAGGGAGAAGTTACTTATCAGGAGTATGAAAAGGCAGAAAAAATATTAATTCGATTAATACAAGAGAAATATAAAGAACTTATACTCAGTAATAATTTGTCTAAATTTACGGATGATGAAGGAATGATCAGAATTAAGACAAAGCTGTTACTATCGGAGTTTCCAGAGAGTGTTCAGACGCCGTTTCTGCTTCCGGCTAAAGATCCTATTGTTATGTTGTTAGTGAGGCAGAGACACGAACAACTTCAACATGCTGGGTATAACCAACTGATTGCTGACACTCGTACGCGATTCTGGATCATAGGTATACGAAGATTAGTTAAATCGGTAATATTTAATTGTGTGATTTGTAGGAGGTTCAAGGCAAAACCAACGGAGGCTCCTGTTGCACCACTTCCTACAGAACGTGTGACATGTTCCGCGCCATTCCAGACTACTGGGGTCGACCTCGCTGGCCCATTATATTTGCGAGACGGAAAAAAATGCTGGGTCGTACTCTATACTTGCGCAGTTTATCGAGCAGTTCATTTAGAGATTACTAAGACACTGTCGACAGAGGATTTTATCCTGACCTTGCGCAGATTTATTGCGCGATGAGGACGTATTACCATGTTGAACTCGGATCAGGGTACTAATTTCCATGGTGCTAAGAATCTGCTTTCAGCGCTGAACTGGGATGAGATCCAGAAGTTTTCAACTGTCAAACGGATTGCTTGGAAGATGAACGCACCTTCAGCAGCTTGGTGGGGTGGCTATTGGGAACGCCTCATCAGAATAATGAAGGACCTGCTTCGGCGTATTTTAGGGAAAGCAGCTGTGTCTTACGACGAGCTACTCACTATACTCTGCGATTGTGAGGCCATCATTAATGCTCGTCCATTGACGTTTATTAATGATGATAGTGCCGGGTATCTTGAGCCTTTAACACCTGCTCATTTTATCCAACCTATATCGAATTCTAATGTCGATGATTTTGACACGATCGATGCGAGAAGTTTGAATACGCGTTTAAAGTATGTGCAGGAGTTAAGAGATCATTTTCGTCATAGATTTAAATCTGATTATCTTACTTTTCTGGTGCAGAAGGGCAAGGAGAAGAGGGATGCTATTGAGATAGGTGATATCGTTCTACTGGAGACTGAGGAGAAGAGGGTTAAGTGGCCGCTAGCTATTGTGGAAGAGTTGTTTGGAGGTAGAGATGGTGTGAAGAGGACTGCACGAGTAAGAACTTCTACCGGGGTGAGGGTTCGTCCCGTACAGAGACTCTACAAACTCGAAATAGCAGGTAAACGTCATCCACGCTCTGATGTGTGTGATGTAAGTACGGGCAGTGAACCTGGTACACCTTCAGTTACAACCGCTCCTTATGTCACGCGTAGCGGTAGGAAGGTGACATTGCCCAGTAGGTTTAATTTATATTTGTAGGATACTTATATATAAAGAAATATAGTTTTTGTTAATGAAGATAGTTTGTGAATTGGTGGTTTTAGATATTTTATCAGTTCCCATATCTGTCAGTATCTAGCACAGACATATAATAGGAAGGTGCCTAGTACTTTTTATAAGTTTTTGTATGAATATATTCCTCCGGTTTGTGTAAATGTAATAAATTCCTTCTATATGTAAGTTAAGTGTTACGATTTGTTTTTCTTTGTGCTCTGGAGGATGTTGTGACTTCATGAAAACTCTTTTAAGAATAATTTAAGAAAAGGGTTTGAGAATAAATTGTCTTTGACGTGTGTCTTTCAACCTCGTATGTTTTATTTTCCTTTCTCGATTTTATATTAATTTTATTTAACAAATTACCGACGAAACACAAATATGGCTGGGCAGAGAGAAAGTCGTGGTTCGAAGGGGAGTGTTGGCATGTTGTGAAGGGGCCCCGTAAACCTACACTTGGGTCACAAGTCCCAGCCGTTGCTCGTGCCTTCTCTGCCACACTATACAGACCTCTCGTTCCACACTATACCTACAGAGTTAAATATAAGGTACCATCAAACTAACAAACAGCAAAAAATATAAGGTTTAGGTACCTTATATTTATTGCAATCAAAAATCCTACCGCTTAACTCAATTGCTGGTGATAACTATAGCAGCCATCCTGAATTTTTAGGCGGTACGGATGTTCTGCCGAATTTATACAAAATAATTCGGTGATCATTTGTTTCAAAGGTATCGCTAATAGTTTAGCTGCTAAAATAACGTTAATGAGTACTTAACGTCAAAAAATGACAATTCAAAACTAGTCGCTATTCTTGCCGGTCTAGATTTGAATGAAAATGTTTAACATTAAATACTCATTAAAGTTAATTGACGTCTCTGAGTGCGGCAGTAAGTATATTTGGTCCGAAATGACAGCTTGACGTCATAAACTATTTGCTTTAGCAATCGAGTTATGCGGTAGGCAGCCTGTTCTGTGACACTGTGACGCCGCACTCAGAGACGTCAGTTAACTTTTAAATGTATGAGTAATGATAATATGTAATGAGTACTTACATACATACATACATAAATCACGCTTATATCCCCGAAGCTAGCACTAGAATGAGTACTACACAAAAATGACAATCAAAACTAATTAATTAACAAAAATTTACAGTATAGCGACTAGTTTTGAATGGTCTTTCTTGACATTATACTCATTACCGTTAATTGACGTCTCTGAGTGCGGCTGTTACCTCCATAAGTTCCCTGTTATGAAAACATAATCACCCATTGGGATACACGAAGAATAAGGTTCACAATTTGTGGTAACTGTAACTGACGTGCAATTTATATTTTGCGAAATGCAAAGTTAGAAAGAAACGCAGTGTAGGTACATCATATTGGCTTGGTAATAGGCCAACGTCTAGCTCAATTGCTTCGTCTTTTCTTGCCTATTTAAAATGTAATTACTTTTAAAATACATACACAATTCACGCCTATATCCCCAAAGGGGTAGGCAGAGGTGAACTAACACCCACGCTTCGCCAATTATGCTAGGTCCCATGTGATAGGTGGCGAGCCTATGGCCATTTATCGGGCACAAAAGTCGCAGTACTTTGCTAGGTGGTAGGTATAAGAGGAACGCTGCTGCCCATTCCTCATCACTGATTTATCCTTAGTCGCCTTGTACGACACCCACGGGAGAGATTTGGGGTGGTGACAATTGAATTCTACTCTGCCGTCACCACACGGCTAATTTTACTTTTTTAATACACTTGTCTTGAAAACCGCACACGAATAATATTAAAAGAATAACAGAGACGGGAACTCTTAGCCGAGACCGATTCACAGTGCGGGTGCCGGGTCCATAGTGTTTCAGTGGCAGCGTTTGGTACTTGTGACCCATGGGGCCCCTTGACAACTAGTCAACACTCGCCTCCACCACTCCGACTTCTCTCTCTGACGAGCCATATTTGATAAGATTGAGAATCCGTGTGGTGACGGCAGAGTAGAATATAATTGTCACCACCCCAAATGTCTCCCGTGGGTGTCGTACAAGGCGACTAAGGATAGATCATTGATGAAGAATGGGCAGCAGCGTTCCTCTTATACCACCTAGCAATGTACCTACTGCGAATTTTGTGCCCGATAAATGGCAATAGGCTCGCCACCTATTACATGGGACCAAATATAATTGGCGAAACCCGGGTGCTAGTTCACCTCTACAGACACACAGATTTAGGTATGTACGTATGAGAATCTTATCAAATATGGCTAATCTTGACTATTTTTTTTAATATAAATGTTACAAAAAAATAGGTATATATATAATATAATGTTTAATAACAGCATTATTGTGTTCCGACAATTGTGATAAGATAGCCAGCCCCTCTGCGGTTGAGGGTTCCAGGTGAAGCTCGATTCCGTCTTCGGCCCTCATCGTCACTTACCATCAGGTGAGATAAAGGGCAAGAGCTTTCGTATAGCATAAAACACTTAAAAACTTGTTTCAAAACAGTTTTGAGCTAAAATTTCATTCTATCTATTCCAAGCTTAAAGGGAGCGATCTAATTCCACCATCTTGTTGATTGGATCGTTTCTGCTAATCTTCGTCCAATAAATATTGAAATGGGTCGCAGAAATCCCGAAAAACTAAAAAGCGAATGATGTCCAAATACGGATAGCTTAACCTGATCCGAAGCTTTTGAAGGTCTTCAGTGGTGTAAAACTTTGCGAACAGTATATACGGAAACCAAAAAATCTCATTTTATATTTTTTGCTTAACTTATTTAGGAAATGTACACCGCCATTTTGTTATGCCGAATCTGAGACTCTTGGATAAAAATACGGGTGGTGGGTGACGAAGGTGAATCTCTCATTTCATTTTTTTTATTTATCTCTTCTTAAATTCTGCCTATATTTTAGGGAAGGCAAAGGGTCTAGCCCATACAGCCAAGTCTTTAGTGTATATTTTATCTGTAGTCTTATGAAATAATGAGTGGGTGAAATGTAGGAATGAAATGAATTTTACGTTAAAATATGGGTGTCGCACATTTTAACGCATCACGGGAGTGCTTGGCGCGAATTTGATGGTGACAGAGTTCATGACGGTGCCTGATGAGGTGGACAAAACCAGTAGTCTTCACCACAACATCAAACACGTCAAAAAAACTTATTTTCAATGATTCTGCATAATTGCACATCAACACGGATGCTTGTGCATCAAAATAACACCACTTTCACTGCACAAAATCCACTCTGAAGCAATTTTTGAATTATCGAAAATAAATTCGACTGACACCACGAAACGCGCCAAACAATCCCCTTTTTTTATTTATTGCAACACAAATAGTTACCATCATCATCACCCGCGCTTTTCCTTCCATATGGATGGAAGAATAGATGCCTAGATAGAACGCAAATGTCTTGGTTAGCCGAATGGTACAGGCATCTGCCCGGAATGCGGTGGACGCGGGTTCGATTCCCGCATCTCGACTATAATTTTTCGAACTCTTTCTAACCACAAATGTTTTTGAGATAGATAGCACTTTGTAATTTAGTTTAGACATACATACTTATATGACGCCTATATCCCCGAAGGAGTAGATAGAGGTGACTGAATCACCCACTTTTCGCCAGTTAAGTTAGGTCCTAAGCCTATTTCCATCTATCGGGCACATAAATCGCTGTAGGTATATGGCGAGGTGATATACCTAAAGCTAATAATACAACAATTTTCCACGCGAACGAAGTCGCGGGCACAGCTAGTTATTTAATTAAGAACAAAAATACAGATTGCAATGAATGATGAAAGGCCACACACGCCAAGCATTTCATATAATACCAGCTACCTATTTGTAAAATGAATATTTAAGTCTGTTTCTGTTACCTGAAACTCAATTTTATACCCTGTATTTGATCGTACCCTAAATCAACAAACGCTTTCATACTGATAGCGAGCGGACATGACACGAAATTCAAATGGTTTTAGTACTTTATAGAATAGTTCTATTGTCATAGTAATTGCTAGGCTTACAAACCCACACCTCACACATATGATACAGTAACGCATTAAAGGTGGCGATACACATGCCCGTAAAATAGAACAGTGGCATGCATGCTTCTAGGGCCGGTTTTTTGATCCGTAGTTAACCTAACCAATTGTTAAAAAATCATTGTGATTTCTGATAATCATTGTGATATTTAACCATCAGTAACAATATCAGACTGATATTTAACCATTAGTAACCATTTTTAACAATTGGTTGGGTTAACTACGGATCAAAAAACCGGCCCATACTGCCGCACTCAGAGACGTCAAATAACGTTAACGAGTACTTACTGTCAAAAAAAGACAATTCAAAACTAATCGCTATTCTTGTCGGGTCTATGGTCTAGATTTAAATTAAATTTTTTGACATTAAGCACTCATTAGCTTTAATTCACGTCTCTGAGTGCGGCAGTTAATGGCATGTAGAACTTTCTGGCGCAATGTGGCTACATTTGCAAGTTGAACTTGCATGCAATTTGCGTCATTGTATGACTGTATTTGCAAGACGTTTGGCGCCGCTTTCACTGACACATGCCACTTTCGTAGCCCCACGCGTCCCTCCCTTATGTTGCATCCCAGTAAATCAAAGGTTATCTTCTCCGTGTGTTCCCTGTCTATAGGCGCAGTATGTTTCCTCTTCCATTCATATCGGTCAGACGTCATCAACCCATCCACTCCCTTTTGATTCATTTCATCCATCACACCGTAAAGGTGCTAGTGATGAATGAATGTATAGAAAAGAGACAGAACGAACCATGTCGAGAGGCCGATGAACGGAGAGAGTGATTGGAATGACAACATTCCAATCCATACTGCTCAAAGTTTTGGCTTGGGTTTTACAGCCGGCCGCCTGCCTGACACTGACCCTCTTTGGGTATGCTGCTGTTGGTGGTTTGCCGTCCACCATTCGGGTGCCCCAAGGTGCTTATTGGTCTACACCGGGCAATCTCCCTTAGTCGACTTTTACAACACCCATGGGATGATTCGGGGCTGGCCTATTCTACGTTATTTGTTCGCTCCCAGGCCAGCATGGAAGACTGTAAATCAAATGTTGTGCTATGGTAAAATGTCAAAAACTGACAGTTAAACAATATTACCTGTAAGTTTGGCTGGAGTTCACTAACACAACAGGCGATTATTAATTAGCCGTCGGATTTGACATTTTATGGTTTGGAAGAACTGTCAAAAACTGACGGTTATCTTTGGTGAACTCGCAGCTTAACAAACATACAAACTCACTTTCGTATTTATAATATTAGTTAGGTTTAGGATGCGTTCGTGCGTGTAGGTATATTATTGATGATTTCCAATTTATTTTATGCTCTACACCAACATGTTTAAGGTTGACAGCCCATTGGAGATATTTGACAGATTTTTCTAAGATGAAATAAGACTTCCCGACCATTTAACAGCGAAATTGGTTTTACATTTAATCATCTATTTGACGCGAGGCATCCCCGAAATAAGTCAAATGAGGCATGAAATGTAAATGCATAATTCTTTGGAAAATTGTCAAATAAATAATAATCCAAGCAGTTTGGTTGTAATTTCGCATAATTTAGTCCAATACATATCATATACTGCGATTTAAGCGCCCGATAGGCAAAAGGCTCGCCCTATATTACATACATACATAAATCACGCCTATATCCCCGAAGGGGTAGGCAGAGGTGAACTAGCACCCACGTTTCGCCAATTATGTTAGGTCCCATGTAATAGGTCGCGAGCCTATTGCCATTTATCGGGCACAAAAGTCGCAGTACATTGCTATTGCTAGGTGGTATAAGAGGAACGCTGCTGCCCATTCCTCATCACTAATTTATCCTTAGTCGCCTTGTACGACACCCACGGGAGAGATTTGGGGTGAGGACAATTGTATTCTACTCTGCCGTCACCACACGGCTTATATTACATAGGATTTGGAATGCATATAAATCACGCCTATATCCCCGAAGGAGTAGGCAGAGGTGAATTAACGTGATTAAACGAATTCATGTCTTAAAAGGAGCCCGCTAGCACAGTGGCATAGCGCGTTTAGTCTTCGATTGCGTAAACTAAGCAATGATCGCTTAGGATATCTCCTAGTTCCTCCGTTCTTCGGAAGGCACGTTAAGCCGTTGGTCCCGGCTGCATCTGCAGTCGTTAGTACCCACCAACCCGCACTGGGCCAGCGTGGTGGGTTATGGCCCAATCTCCCTATATTCTTCCATCCATTGAGAAGGCCCGTGCCCCAGTAGTGGGGACGTTAAAGGACTGGTGATGATTATACAAGACATGAATAAACGAATTATGATTTTGATCTTTTTATTGATTTAATTAGACACAGTTAATTTTGCCGTGTGGTGACGGCAGAGTAGAATACAATTGTCACCACCCCAAATCTCTCCCGTGGGTGTCGTACAAGGCGACTAAGGATAAATCAGTGATGAGGAATGGGCAGCAGCGTTCCTCTTATACTACCGTCCTGACAATGTACTGCGACTTTTGTGCCCGATAAATGGCAATAGGCTCGCCACCTATTACATGGGACTTAACATAATTGGCGAAACGCGGGTGAGAATTCACCTCTGCCTACCCCTTCGGGAATATGGGCGTGATTTATGTATGTATGTATGTATGTTAATTTTGCCATTTCTAATGAGGTCCATTGTTTGCTTCCGTTCGAGATAAGAATATTATCGCCTTGTTTGTTTGCTGCAAAGGATCGAACGTAAACTCTAAGGGTCGATGCACACCCGGCTGGCAGCGACGAGTAGCGCAAAGTCTCTACGACCGTTGTATCGAATATTGAGGTTAGAAAAAGTTCAAGAAATTATATTACCTATAACCCCTCAACATTTATAAAATAGCTTTCATACAACATGTTAGAGACATTTTCATTTTAAAAAGACGCGCCGTTTTTGCAAAGGGTGGGGGGCCGCCAGGTGACGTCGGCGCGAAATTCAAAAATGGCGGCGTATCACTGGAGGGGATATCTCTACGTGCTTTACTACTTTAGATGCGCGCGAGGAAGCTACGAAAAATTTTAAGCTAGACTGGGAAGGTAGTGCGCGGCATGTTTCGGTTTATGTGATTGGCGAGTTGTGGGATTGTATTTGGTGCATAATTTACAATGTACCTGCAATGTCATAACTCGTTGACAATGGTGGGTTTCTCTACAGCCTACTTGCGTGCCGTTCTGCTAGCGGAGCGTTGGGCCCTGATGCGTTTAGTACCATCTTGGTATTGAACGCGGCAGGGTCGGCGCTTCGTTGCGGATCGGGGCGTGGGCGGGTTTGGGAGACCTATCATTACAGGCTGAGGCATGCTGCGCACTCCCCTATTTTTTTCTTGGACACACGGGTTTTCGGTATCTAGCGTCTTGACGATTCATAAGTGTATTGTAATCATACCAGATATAAATAAATGAATTTTGACTTTGACTGTGACTTTGAAGCTCAGTCTCTTTTCTATACATTCATTCATCACTAGCACCTTAACGGTGTGATGGATGGTATGAATCAAAAGGGAGTGGATGGCTTGATGACGTCTGACCGATATGAATGGAAGAGGAAACATACTGCGCCGACCCCAGATAGACTGGGAACAGGGCAGGGAGAAGAAGAAGAAGAGGTCACTTACCATTAATGAGATGAAGGCAAAGAACTTCCTTGTCTACCATAAAAAACAATTTAGCAAATAAATTGGCCATTTTTCTAGACGCACAGATTTTAAGAGCATTGTGAAGCTGTTAATTTTAACACAAAAAGCTATAACATTTTTCACCCCGTAAAAATCGTCCCGTTTTAATATTTTTTTGGATATGTTGCAAATGTAATATAAAACTAGGTTCGTACCCGTTTTTATTTTTACGTAATATTGCTCACGATAAAAGTTGTTAGCATCGAAATATCTCTATTATTGACATAAAATCTTTCTCGAGCATTAAATTGTTTTTATTTATTTAACTAAACTGAATTAATTAAATAGAAAAACGTACAGACTTAGGTTAGGGTGTACCCCCCCCCCCCCCCCCCCGAATACAGAAACGCTAATCAAAGTAATACTGTCCAATTAACTTGATAAGCAGTCCCCAAAATTTGAGTAGCGTTTCTGTATTCGGGGGCAAATTCATCAGATGTTGTAAAGTTATAGGGGAGTATATCTCGAGACAAGTATTCAAAAAAAAAGGTAGGTAAATGTAGGTAGGTATATGCCGCGTATCGGCACTTCACAATCCTTTTAACTATGTCTGATTAGAAGTTTTATTTTTATCGCTTACAGTGGAAGAAGCGCACATAGATCTAGTGACAATTCATCGGAAACGTTCGAAACGTATTTAAACGACGCATAAAATAAAAGTTGCGTTCAAAACAGAACCATTAGTCGGTAGTCTAATCTGAAATCAGTTGTTCTAAAATCTTTAACGAAGCAAGCAATCTTTAAACGAAGAAAAAGACTAACCACGACTGTAGTGTAGAATAGAATACAATCACCATCGCGCGTGTGTCGTACAAGGCACTATAAGGTGCCTAACACTTAATGCAGAGACGTTTCCTCGAGATTTCCTCCACTCGACTCAACCACGAGGAAAAAGTTGTCATGTCAAAACTGAAAGACTATCCTCGACTTATGGAAATTCCTCAGTCGAGTAATTAACTGTCAAACTCAAGGCACGTCGCGATCTACCTTATGGTCTCCTCATTAACATACATACATAAATCACGCCTATATCTCGGAAGGGGTAGGCAGAGGTGAACTAGCACCCACTTTTCGCCAATTATGTTAGGTCCCGTAATAGGTGGCCTATTGCCATTTATCGGGCATACAAAAGTCGCAGTACATTGCATATAAGAGGAACGCTGCTGCCCATTCATCATCACTGATTTATCTTTGGTCGCCTTATACGACACCCACGGGAGAGATTCGGGGTGGTGACAATTGTATTCCACTCTGCCGTCACCGACGGCTTTCCAAGCATACCGAGTAAAAATTTGTAACCCCCTGGAAATCGAACCCGGGACCTCTGCTGGATCTTAATTCTAGTGGGCGAATCACTAGACAACGCAGATGGTTAAAGTTAGTAGTTTATTTTATCACTTACATACAAACGTCTTCCATGCTGGCTTGGGAGCGAAAAATAACACAGAATGTGCCAGCCTCGCCTCACCCCAGCCCCCGTAGCACGGGACGTGGCCACATCTCTTTCGGGGGACATAAAATCTTTTCCTCTCGCTCTAACTCCCACTAAGTCCCGAGACAAAACACTGTCAAGTGGTGGAGAGAGACTTGTCCAAGTCCCCGTGCTAGGCCCGCAGGGATGTAGTAAAAGTCGACTAAGGGTGATTGCCCGGTGTAGACCAATAAACACCTTGGGGCAACCGAATGGTGGAGGGCAAACCACTAACAACAGCATACCCAAAGAGGGTTGGTGTCAGGCAGGCGGCCGGCTGTAAAACCTAAGCCAAAACCTTGAGCAGTATGGATTGGAATGTTAATCGATTTTGATTTTAACATTATATAAATGTTAGAAAAATTAGTACAAAGATTTTGGTGGTTAGAAAAAGAATGTTGTCATTCCATCACTCTCTCCATTCATTGGTCTCTCGACATGTTCCATCACTTTTTTTTTACATTTATTTATCACAATACTACCTAGCATCTTTTTGGTGTGATGGATGAAAAGGGGGTGATGGCTTGACGATGATGATACTGCTCTGATAAGAGTAAAAACAGGATCTCATTCACAAAAATGCTATGTGGTGACGTTAGAACATAATACAGCTGTCACCACCCACCCCCAATCTCTCCCGCGGGTGTCGTACAAGGCGACTAAGGGTTAAGACAGCGAGCAGTAATGGGCAGCAGCATTCCTCTTACGCTACCTATCTGCGACTTTCATGCAAGATAAATGGCAATAGACTCGCCACCACATGGGACCTAACCTAGTTGGCGAAACCCGGGTGTTAATTCACCTACGCCTACCCCTTTGGGAATGTAGGCGTGATTTATACATATATGTATGTACAAAAAAAAAGGCCATCATAGGTCCTACGCCATACGCCGCCCAAATAGTGTCGAGGCAATAGCCACTCGCTGACCATACTCCCATAATAGCCACCTAGTAGGTAATGACACTCCAAGTAGGTACAGTCGCCAACACGTCCTCTACTAACCCCATCGGAGTCATTACGAGCCCTAAATACCGGGGCGTAAGGCGGCAAATCGATTGGCAAGATTGAATATTGTGTTACCGTGATCGGGTGACGGTTGTACGTCGGTAAGTGGTCAGAATCATTTGCGCTGTAGTTGCATTTAATTAATATTGCGTGGGACAGTGCTGGGTGATTTTGTGGGGACGCCGAGTGAGAACCGCGGGTGGTCTTAGGCGGAAGGGGGTGGAGTCGCTTTTGATGTGTTTTTTTTTTACAAAGAAAAATTTTTTTTTTTTTGAATGGACCTAGGCTGTTGGCCGAGAGGCCTTTACAGCATCTACCGGGTTTTTTGGGGAAGGCGAAGACCTTGACCTAAAGCCAAACGTGTCCTCAAGCCTTGCAGTCGAGCACTCCCTGTGAGGGTGCCTTCACAGCAGGCGTCCCCCGTGTGGGGACGACATCTCCCGAGGGAGGTATACTGCCGCGGAGAGCCTCGCAGGGCGCCCGAGTCGGAGCTTGGATCGGCAGGCCTGAGGGTGCCTCTAAAGGCGCGGACCTCGGCTCAGGCGTGCCGTGTAGTGGGGGGAGGGGGCGAGAAGCGCCCAGGGACACGAGTGTACCTGGTAAAGCGCCTTGTGTGTAGACCGGGTCTTCGCACTCTTATACGACGAGTGCGGTGTGTAGGAAGGGTGTGTGTGGTGTGTTCGGCTCTTTGATTGGCCTGTGTGATTGAGTCATCCGGATCGATGAGAACGTTTTTGGGCCTACGGAAGGCCCGCCCTACATTGGGCAACGGAGAATAATCCGCCGCTTGGACTACCAGCGGGTTTGGGTGGTGGGGAGCATTGTTAAAGAAACGCCTCGAAGCGTTCTTCATGTACTGCGCTATGGTTGGGAGATCGAAATCGCGGTGTAGATCTACGTTTCGCATGTACCATGGGCACCCGGTGGCCATACGTAGAAAGCGATTTTGAATGACTTGCAGCCTTTTGATACGCGACGGGGCTGCATGCGCGAATACTACACTAGCATACGTCATGATTGGACGGACGCAGACTTTGTAAAGTGTCAACTTATTTCTAAGTGACATTTTACTCCGCCTGCCTAGAAGATGGTAGAGCCGTCCGAGCACAAAGTATGCCCGGTTTCTGACCGTGTCTATGTGCGATGCGAACGATAACGAGGGGTCTAGCGTGACGCCCAGATATTTGACCCTCCTTTTCCAAGGAATCGGTTGGCCAAACAGGGTGACTGGGGGCAGAGTGGGGGGCAGACGCCCACCCCGATTAAAGTACATGGCTGCACTTTTATCGGGGTTGACCTCTATCCTCCACTTGCGGAACCATTCGCCCAGGGCGTTTACGTACGACAAAGTTGCGGTTGCGGAAGGACGTGAAAAGGGCGGTGTCGTCCGCGAAAAGCGCGAGTTCGACGCCCGGAGTGCGCGGTATGTCGTTGACGTATAGTGAAAATAAGAGCGGGGCGAGTACGGAGCCTTGCGGGACTCCGGCACGTATCGGATGGTGGCGGGAGCGCGTTCCCTCGACGCGGTAACGAAAGGAGCGATTCGACAAAAAGTCTCGTATGATGAGCACGAGTCTGTCTGGCACGTTGAGTTGAAACAGCTTGTAGATCAAACCGTTGTGCCACACTTTGTCGAAGGCCTTCGCCACATCGAAGAAAAGCGCTCCCGTATTGATGGGGCGCGCGGGATAGGGCGTTCGTATCCCTCGGAGGATGTGCTCCGTTAAGCGGTGCACCTGATGCGTACACGAGTGTTTGGCCCGGAAGCCAAACTGTTCGTTAACGAGAATGTTGTGCGAAGACACAAAGTCTTTAAGACGGGAGAGTAGGACTCGCTCGTAGAGCTTGCCCAGAGACTGGAGCAGGCTGATAGGCCTATAGCTCGAAGGGGATTTCGCGTCTTTGCCGGGCTTCCGGGTCCCGATAACGTCGGCCTCTTTCCATGCGTCAGGAAAGGAGCAGTGGGTCATGGCGCCATTGAAGATGGCTACCAGAAGCAGGATGAGTTGCGCGGGCAGGATCTTAAGGACCCTGTTGGAAATGCCGTCGGAGCCGGGGGCTTTACGCGGTTTGAGGTCGGAGATTAACGTTCGCACCTCGTCATATGTGACCGGCGGGAGAGGTGGCGCGGTAGGTGGTAGAGAGGAGAGCCTTTCGACTTCCCTGTCTACCTCCTGTACGTGAGAGAGGTCCGCTGGTAGTGTACTCGGAGTACATTGGGATTCCAGGCTGTCGGCCAGGCACTCGGCCTTCTCGTCATCATCAAAGGCGATGGTGAGGTCGGGTCTGGTGAGGGGAGGCATGGTTGGCACGTGGTCGGACTGAAAGGTTCTCGCCATCCTCCAGTAGGCCTGGTGGGATGGCGAGATGCTTTCCAGAGTGTCGTGCCACTGCTGGTCACGAAGATCGCCGATGCGGGTCCTCACTTGACGTTGTAAGGACCGCATCCGCGCTCTGTTCGCATCAGTGGGACGGCTGTCGTGAGCCCTGATTGCTGCGTTCTTGGCCCTCAGCAGCTCCCTCAGTTCGTCAGGGAGCTTCCAGCGCTGATGAGCAGTCAGCGCTGCAACCTCCCTGGACGCCTGGCTCACGGCTGAGCGGAGGTTACAAAGAAATTTGTGCTGAGAAAAAGTTCGAAAAATTGTGGTCTCGATGCGGGAATCGATCCCGCGTCCCCTGCAATCGGGGCAGGTGCCTAAATTTTTCTAACATTCATAAGTATAAATGTTGAAATTAAAATCGAAATAGTTTTTTTTTTTGCTTTCCTTGTTTGATTTTTAATTGCCAGTCTGCTCCAATTTTCGGTACCTAACCTAGGTTCATTTGTGTAAGCATATGGGGAGATCGATCTGGAAATTACAAACCGGATCAACGCAGGTTGGATGAAATTGCGACAGGTTACAGCAACTAAACGACCCAAGAATGCCTTTAACACTAAAAGGAAAGATCTACAAGTCTGCTATAAGACCTGTCGTCATATATGGATCGGAATGTAGGGCTGTCAAAAAGACGGATTAAAGAAAATTGCATGCGGCACTGATGAGAATGTTGAGTTGGATGTGCGGAGTGACAAAAAAGGATAAGATACGGAATGAGTACGTAAGAGTAGGGAGTAAAAAAGCTATGAACATGAATGTTGATGGATGTCGAAGTAGAGGAAGACCACTGAAAAGATGGATGGATTGTGTGAGGTGTGATTTGAAAGAGACGGGTGTGGGTGAGGGTAACAGAAGAGAATGGAGAAAGAGAACACAACACTGACACCAAATAGGGTGCGATATGGGCAGGGCGATGGTGATGATGGTTATTTGATTTTTATTTTAAAATTGTTGTGCGGTGACTGCAGGGAAGAATGCAAAATTACAATAGATTATATACCAAGAGCGAGAAGACAAAGAATGTCTCAGACCGCAAGTATTTGCGATTAATATGCGATCTGAGGCTTTCTTTTTTACCGCCCGCTACGTGTAGCTACAGAAAATCCCACTTCCTGATGAATAAAATAATAAGACTCAAACATAGACATAACCATACTACAAAAGCAAGCAGCCATACACACAGCTACGATAATTAGTAAAGTTCTTGGAGACACAGTTTTTGTTAACAGCACAGGAGACCAAACACAAAACACACAACCATCAACAAGCACACAACACCTACATGCATCTACAGTCACACAGCACACACCTATTTCATAAACCTATAATTTAAAAATTTTCTTCAAGGGGAATAAATACCTTTTTTCTTGAAGGCATCAAGACGGGGTATTTATAACAATCGATAAATGTCGTGTAAAAAACAAATAAAATATAATAATATAAAATTCAAATAACAGACTTCAATCAAAATCTAGTTCAGTAACCTTAATATTGCTGCTATTATTAAAAAATGTATGCAACAAAAGAAAATTTTGCTGTTTAAAAATGGGAAAAAATTTATACGTGCAGCCTCTCCACGCAGTCGCCGTTCCGTGGGCCGGTCTCCCTATAAAACCAGTGTTCCTTCAGGACTGCATTCACTGCTGCCAAGGATCAGGTGAGTAGTAGACGCAGAAGAAAGTTCTCCTCTCTTGATCTTACGATATACAAGTTGTAAAGGAAATGTGCGGCAATATTTAAAGTAAATAAATGGACGTAGTATAAGTAATAGTGTGAATACCAATTTGAGAAAATGGCGCCCAAAGATTCTAAACATGATGTGATTTGCTGTTTTATTTAAAATTGCTTTTAGCTTTTTGTTAAAGAAAGTGTATCAAGTCAGTTGGGACACTTTTGAAAATTGTAGAATGAACGATGCTTTATCAACCTATGTCGAAATCTCGGAATATGGGTTTTTGTGGGTTGACACATTATTGCTTATACTACTATTATACTACTATTATTACTGCACATTTCTGTTACACCTAGTATAATTATCGGTTTCGCAAATAAAACGTTAGATGACCTAGCTTTTGTCTAACTTCAGTGTGATTTTTCTAAAAATTTCCCGATTCCGCCATAGTTCTTTTAAATCTCGATTTGCACAAGAATATAATGCAATAAGCTTTGACGTGCAACTTTGGCGAAGGTCCGTCGACAGATAGGTGGCCGAAATATAATTTATGATAGCTCATTATCATTATCATAGTGAGATATAAAATATTGTGCGATAAGTACCTACCATTATCGTTTTTCTTTCGAAATTTAAATTATATATTACATACAGTATTACAAACGTTATAATAAAATTAATTTAATAAAGCTTTTACCAGCAGGTTCGCTCGCGTTGATGTCTTTAAATAACTTTCGAAGTAATAATTATAATTAACAAAATAATATGTATATTGAAATAAAAAATAATATATATACATACATAATTCACGCCTATATCCCCGAAAGGCAGAGCAGGCAGAGGTGAACAAGCACCCACGCTTCGCCAATTATGCTAGGTCCCATTTAATAGGTGGCGACCCTATTGCCATTTATCGGGCACAAAAGTCGCAGTACTTTACTACATACATAACATACATAAATCACGCCTATATCTCCGAAGGGGTAGGCAGAGGTGAACTAGCACCCACGTTTCGCCATTTATGCTAGGTCCCATGTAATAGGTGGCGACCCTATTGCCATTTATCGGGCACAAAAGTCGCAGTACATTGCTAGGTGGTATAAGAGGAACGCTGCTGCCCATTCCCCATCACTGATTTATCCTTAGTCGCCTTGTACGACACCCACGGGAGAGATTTGGGGTGGTGACAATTGTATTCTACTCTGCCGTCACCACATCGGCTTTTTCCAACATTTATATGTATATTGTTCAAATCTGCTTTCTGTCCTTATACCGCTGTAGGCGAGGTCGGCACAACATGTTTCCTTCTTCTACTCCTCTCGCTATCATGTCCTCCTTTACACAATCCATCCATCTATTCTTTGGTCTTTTTCTCCTTCTACGTCCTTTACGTTCATACCTAACAATCTTCTGCCAACATAGCTTTCATCTCTTCAAATTCAAATTCAATTTTTTATTGCATTCCTTATGTTTTATAATAGGTGTTATTATATAATTGGTTAGTAACATTATGGGCCACGAGGTCCTTAACAATAAGGCACAGCAACAAATACCAATAGTACAAATTGCTAAATTAGTAAAATGACAATTTTATTTCATCTATTTTATATTTTATTTCCGTCAAACATGTTACATTTGACATTAACTTCGCATAACATGACCAACCATCCAAGTCTATTACTCTGCAGTCTCTCAGTCACTGGCGCTACTTTCAAAGTTCCCTGCCCGGCTAGCATGACCACCCAAACGTGATATGATATACAGGGTTATTTTTAAAACTACAAAAACCTCCCATGACTAGATAGCTAACATCATAAACAACATGAGATTTAATTACAATACATTGCGCAAAATTATTTTTATGTTTTCAATGTACTGTCGATGTCGTGACATTTATACGTCTAAGTTTTCATTCATAAACGAAAAGACGACGTTATACGTAGAGTTATTGAGTTTTAAAGCGATAAATTATTTTGGTATTTATTTTTGTATGAAAGTAAAATCTTACCAATCATCAATAGTCGTAGAACAAACATTGTTGCTTGGAATAATACAAATAAAACAATATAATTAATCCATAATATAATCAAACAAAATATAATCTTACAGCTAATAACAGATTTTACTATTAAATAACTTAAAAACTGATTCTAATGGGATATCTTTCGAAAATGCCCATAATTTGCCACCTTTTGCATTTGGTTGCAGAGGTTTTTAGGTTTTATAAAAATAACCCTGTACAGCCATTAATCGCATTGAACTTACAAAAATCATTGGATTTTTGACAAAGATTTTGGTGGTTAGAAAAAGAATTTCGAAAATTGTCTTGATGCGGGAATCGAACCTTTCTTTTTCTAACCACCAAAATTTTGGTACTAATTTTTCTAGCATTTACATAATATTGAAATTAAAATCGAATAGTTTGGATCTTTGACTGTTCAATGCGATAAACGGCTATATCACATCGTGTTTCGGTGGTCATGCTAGCCGGGCTGATATAAAAATCGAAATAATAAGACCATCTATGTTTACTTTTCATAGAAAAGTCTGATTGAAACAAGCAATGATTTAATTAAAAATGTCTCCTTTCTTTGTTTGTGGACTACAAGTTTGCGCAATTTTTTCCCGAGAAACTTGTAGTTCACTTGTAGATTGCGGAAACCAAGCGATGGTCTTAAAGGCTAGTAATTGGATGGGCGACGTAAAATTTACTAACTGAAATTCCTCCGTGCTTCAGAAGGTACGTTAAGCCGTTGGTCCCGCCTGCATCTGCAGTCGTTAATACCCTCCAATCCTCATTGGGTCCGCGCGCTGGGTTACGTCCCATTCTCCCTTTTTCTTCCATCCATGGGGGAGGCATGTGCCCCAGCAGTGGGTACATTAAATGGCTGGTCATAGGTAATAGGATGGATTTTTTGTTTGGCGCTAGAACTTCTTTGAAGTCCGCCTGGCTAGCTACCACCATCTTATCAAAATCTGTTGCCCTACTAATATTGTAAACAACATTATTGTGTTTCGACAATTGTGATAAGGTAGCCAGCCCCTCTGCGGTTGAGGGTTCCAGGTGAAGCTCGATTCCATCTTCGGTCTTATCTTTTCCCGTCACGATATTGCTATGTGCTTCTTATAGCACCTTTGATTATTCTTTGGTCATTGCGAATAGTGTCAGTAATTGGGACAATTGCTAAGCGAATGTCGAAACTCGGTGGTAGGTATATCATGAATTGGGAGTTATTATCGAAACAATGTAATACAAGGGAGTGGCTGTCATTCTCAGGCTGCATGGTTAACAATACATACATACACTTACATAAATCACGCCTATGTCCCCGAAGGGATAAGCAGAGATGACAGAAGGCGCAAGTTCGAATCCTGTATTAGGACAAACAATTATTCGAAAAATTTCTGACTTTTTCTTCGTAGCCTAACTGCCGCACTCAGAGACGTCAATTAAGGCTAATGAGTTAATTAATAACAAAAAAATTACAATTAAAGAGTAGTCACTGGTTTTGCCGGGTCTCTAACTAGTCTAGATTTAAATGAAATTTTTAAGCATTAAGTACTCATTAAAGTTAGTAGGGGATGGGACACATTTTCAGAAAGTATTTTAAATTAATAAGGATAAATCAATTATGAGGAATGGACAGCAGCGTTCCTCCTAGAATATACCACCTAGCAATAGCAATGTACTGCGACTTTTGTGCCCGATAAATGGCAATAGGCTCGCCACCTATTACATGGGACCTAACATAATTGGCGAAACGTGGGTGCTAGTTCACCTCTGCCTACCCCTTCGGGGATATAGGCGTGATTTATGTATGTATGTATGTATTTTGAATTAATCTCCATGGATACTCATTCCACTAAAGAAATTTATTACAATTTTATTTTTAACATACAATTTTATTTATTTATAGCCTCTAAGGTACTCAAAATCATGTTTTAATATTGTTTGTAAAGTACTTATTAACGTTAATTAACGTCTCTGAGTGCGGCTGTAAGAGTCATTTAGCGAAAGAAAGACGTGCAGAACCTAAGAACGAAGTCAACATACTTCTCGAACAAACGAATTAAGCGAATTTAAAGACTGAAGAAAAGACACTGGACCCCGCCAAAGTTAAGTATCAACTTAGAAGTTATCTTGGAAACTAAGTTAACAGTTGGCCCAATACAACTTGCCTGTACAGAGCTAATGTACTGTCTGTAAGTTATTTGTCTTAAAACATGATAATTGGGGACAATTGCTTCTACTGAGCAAGTAACTGTATTATGTTTAATTATCGTAAAGGCCGTTTTGTTGAAGGCCTAACGAAGTATTGCCGTGTGGTGACGGCAGAGTAGAATACAATTGTCACCACCCCAAATCTCTCCCGTGGGTGGCGTACAAGGTGACTAAGGATAAATCAGTGACGAGGAATGGGCAGCAGCGTTCCTCTTATACCACCTAGCAATGTATTGCGACTTTTGTACCCGATAAATGGCAATAGGCTCGCCACCTAACACATGGGACCATAACATAATTGGCGAAATGTGTGATTTATGTATGTTTATCGAAATATGTGTGGTGGGCAGAGCAGAAAATACAATTATTTACAGCATTTTATTTTTTCAACATACTTTTATTATGATTTTATATGAAATTAGACAGAAAATTAAGACACCCATATTTTTAATTTTTTCAGAATAGGCATGATGACTAATTTTGAAAAACTACACCATGTTTTTCTTACGTGTCTACTTTACCCAAAATAAATTATATGTTTGTGAAAACTTTTGATTTTATTAGAAAAAAACATTTTTTGAATAATGCAATTTAAAATTTCCGCCAAAACGCCAAAATAGCAATGACGTCTGTGTGACGTCATTATTCCGTAAAAAGGCCAGTTTCTATATTAAACTCGTGAATTTGATTGGCAAATAAAATGTCAAAATGGAGATAACTAAATAATGACGTCACGCGGCGTTTTAGCAAATATGGCGGACTGCTAAGTTTTGTACTTTTATTTTTATAAAGTAAATATCAAACACAAGTATAATCTGATAACAAGTGACTATTAACGAATCTCCTTATCCTAAATTATTATTATAAATCATTATATCAGTGATTCTTTGTGAGTATCATCATCCCTTATCCGTCGTTTTCTTCAAAAAAAAAAAATTCTAAACATACAGGCGCCAAACGAATGACATGACTGCCACAAAAAAATGGCGAAATGACAATCTGGCGTTTCCGGTGTCAAAAATAAAAATATAATATGAAATGTTTATAATTAATTTTTAAGTAAACATACATATATAAATCACGCCCTTATCCCCGACGGGGTAAGCAGAGGTGAACCAGCACCCACGTTCCGCCAATTATGTTAGGTCCCATGTAATAGGTGTCGAGCCTATTGCCATGTATCTATCGGGCACAAAAGTCGCAGTACATTGCTATTGCTAGGTGGTAAGAGGAACGCTGCTGCCCATTCCTCATCATTTAGTCGCCTTGTACGACACCCACGGGAGCGATTTGGGGTGGTGACAATTGTATTCTACTCTGCCGTCACCACACGGCAAATTGTTAAGTAAATTTGTTTTAAAATCAAAGTCTCCGATGGATTTCATATTTATTGTTATTTTCGACGATGGCAGAATGGATTTTATTCATGACTTACAGACATGAAAACTTTATTTGTTTCCACTCCGTGGCGGCTGTTTTCCCTCTTAAATTAAGTAATAAAAATTTAAAAAAATATATGTTCGAAGTCAGGATTTGAAATTAAAAAAACCGTATTTCTATAGTTTTAAGGTTACGTCGTCACTTTCATACTTTAATTGTGAAAAAACGGTAATCCAGGTACGTGTTATAAATCCCGTCTTTTTTTTCACAATTAAAAAACGGTATTTCTATTTCGGGGGGTTATAGTTTTGAAATGTCGTCAATTGATAAACCCCCATAAGGCAACTAAGGATAAATACAGCGATCAGTAATGGGCACCTAGCAATATGCTGCGATTTATGTGCCGATAGATGGCAATAGGCTCGCTATACAAAAGTGGGTGTTAATCCACCTCTGCCTGCCTCCCCCCTTCGAGGATATAGGTGTGATTTGTTTATGTATTTATGTAGTAGGTATCATTCATTTATCTAAAGACCAATCAAATAAGAAATTTATTTATATCAAGCTGTTGAAGCTGTTTGAATCAAACCTAGACAGGTTCTCATTCCAGCCGGTTTACCCGGCGAACTGGTCCGGATATCCGACGCTTCCTTATATCCGGGCAATAAACGCCCCACTATGCGCAGCGGGGTGTACTGAACACGTATAATTAATTAAAATGGCGCAGCGATTTCATATTTTATGTCTTCACGACACACCAAGATGGTGTTTAATCTGAGATATGACTTTAGATCGCTCTCGAATTGATGTCATAATATTTTTATTCATTTGCTGGAATTCTAGTTTATCTAAGCCTTCCGCCTTACTCTTTCATCAAATCGAGTTCTGGCGTTTGCCTGACCAAATTAGTTTGACGAAATTTATTAGTCAGAGGTCGGAAACCTTCATTTGTTTGGGCTTTGACTTTCAGACCTTAGGATTGACTGTTTAGTCAAACCTAGGAGCACCGGAGCTTCGAGGATTGACTCAAGTAACACATAGACATTTCTTTACTGTTCATTCGGCACTGCACGAACATTTGGGCTTCCGGGTTCGAATCCATTCCATCGAATTTCTTCATCGAATTCCGATATCTAACCACGGAGTTTAATCGAATTGTCAATAATTTTTCGTCTTTATTAAGAGTGTATGTGTCGTGGCCAAATCGTAGAATTGATCATTTCATGATGTGGCCGACCATTTCACGAAATGGTTGCATTTCATGAAGTGGCCAGCCAACACTGACCATATCGTTGAAACGTCAACGTTTAATTATATGTCCATCCACGTTTGGCCATATCATTAATGTAGTTAATGTTTAGTATTTTTACGTTACGCTCGTTTTTTGAGTGACTTAAACCGTATAATTCTAGTAATTTGGTGTTGTAACGACATTTCCCTTTATTTTTATCTTCCATTACAACATTATTACAAGTTTATTTATTATTATAATTGTCCGCCGCCATGATGCATCACAAAAACAAATCGAAATAAGCGCCTCTGACGGTGGTTAATGTAACTATTTTACGATATGCTTAATAAAGTTTGGGTCATATCATGAAATAGCCATGCGTTTGGCTGTTCATATCGTTAAACGTTGTTTATTCATTGATCTGGCCAGACCATTATCATGATATGGTCAGGTTTAGTTGGCCATTTCATGAAATGCCACCATTTCATGAAATGGTCGGCCACATCATGAAGTGATCAATTCTACGATTTGGCCACGACATATGTACTACTAAATAAATACCAAATATAAATAAATATTTTTTCACACACACCTATCATCTAGCCCAAAGTAAGTAGCCTAAGCACTTGTGTTTTGGATACTAGATGACGGAAATACTTTTAATATCATAATAATTATGTATATAATTGCCATGTTGTGCCGACCCTACTTAGAATAGGATAAGGGCAGGGAGAAGAAGAATAATTATGTATATAAATGTTGAAAATATACTACATAAACATATACACAACCATGACTCGGGAACAAATATTTGTGTGTTCGTCACAAAATTTGCCACTACCAGCATTCGAACCCGGGACCTCTTGGGCAATACCCAGCGATCTGAGCATTCGACCAAGGCGGCCGTCAAAAGGGTAGGATTCGAACAATTAACCTACCCTATTTATACGAATGAGGCATGTTTCGGTTTATGTGATTGTCGAGTAGTGGGATTGTATCTGGTGCATAATTTACAATGCACATACAAAGTCATAACTCGTTGACAATGGTGGGTTTCTCTGCAGCCTACTTGCGTGCCGTTCTGTTAGCGGGGCGTTGGGCTCTGGCACGTTTGGTATTAAATGAACTTTGGTATTGAATGCGTCGGGGTTAGTGCTTCTTGGCGGATAGGGGTGTGGGTGGGTTTTGGAAACCCATCATGAATTATAGACCATTCCGTCTGGTGGGTGTCGTACAAAGCGACTAAGGATGAAACAGTGATGAGGAATGGGCAGCAGCGTTCCTCCTCATACCACCTAGCAATGTACTGCGAATTTTGTGCTCGATAAATGGCAATAGGCTCGCCACCTAATACATGGGACCTAACTAATTGGGTGCTAGAAACGTGGGTCCTAATTCACCTCTGCCTACCTTCGGGTATATAGGCGTGACGTGATTTATTAATGACTGTTTGTATCATTGTAGACTGAGACGAGGGCCACTGCGCTGAGGGATACTTTTCCATGTTTAACGTCTTGACGATTCAAAAGTGAATTGTAATCATAGCTCCTCTAGACAATGGCTAATCAATTCGAACGAATAGAATACAATATTGTAAATTTTTGACTTCTCTTTTGACACGACGATCGCCATGTTGATTTTCTGTAATAGGTACATAATGTTTTCTTATATTTGCACTACACATTTGAAATAAAACAACTTTTACCGATAAGACTCGCGTATAATTTGGTGTTTGGTTTTTCGAAACGTCGGGTTAAATAATTAATATGCCAAACACCAAATTATACGCGAGTCTTATCCGTAAAAGTTGTTTTATTTCAAATGTGCAATAGGTACGTCAGTTTCATTTATTTATTTGTATTCTATTCGTTCGAATAGATTGAGCACTTGTTTAGAGGAAGATATAAATAACCTAATTTTGTATTTTACTTATCTTGTTTTATGTAGGTACCTAAATAATTTGATGGAGTATATTTATAATATATCAACGCTTGCGGTTGCAGGTCCGCCATTTTGTCTTCGTATCCTCGTCGCTGTCTCAAAGAAATGTCGGCCATCTCCCGCGTCTCCCTGCTTCTCCTGGCGACTGTCCTCATTGCGGACTCCTGCTATGCTGCCACGGTAATTATTTATGTATTCGATAATTAATTACGTCTTTATGTATTTTTATACTGCCTTTCATCTGCTGGGAGCGAAAAAAATGGAGGTATCCAATCATAATAACCGTGTTCTAGTAGCCACCGGAATTAAGATCCAGAGGACCCGGTTTCGATCCCCAGGGGGGTACAAATTTGTACTTAGTTTGGTTTTTGGTAGGACTTCTTTCAAGTCCGCCTGGCTAGCTACCACCATTTGATCAAAATCTGTCGTCATAATAATAATTTTAACAGCATTATTGTGTTCCTAGTTCCTACAATTGTGATAAGATAGCCAGCCCCTCTGTGGTTGAGGGTTCCAGTTGAAGCTCGATTCCACCTTCAGCCCTTACCGTCACTTACCATCAGATGAGATGAAGGGCAAGAGCTTCCCTGTCTAACATAAAAAAAACAACCAAACTGGTGGTTAATTCAAAAAGTTCGTCATCATCATCAACCGAATACATCAATAAGTTTTAAATTATGACCAATGAATTGCTTTTTAACGTTTCCTTCTTTCCATTTTCAGATTCCCAGGAACTTCGATCCCAGAAACTCCGATGAGATGGTAATGGCGCCGAAGAAGAGACCCTTCTGCAATGCTTTCACAGGTGGGTACAACACAACACCAGCACGTAGGTAGCAATTTCCCATAGCGACTATACAACATGTCACAAAAATAGCGCACACGGAACACTTGTGAACTACAGTCATTTGTTTTAAACTCGACATTTTTAAAACAAATGTTTTTTATACTTCTGCCATTATATATTGTTGGGTCAGTACCTACAGTAAGCCAAATTGTAATGGAAAAAATGGTATAATATATATAATATCACCATAATTCTTAACTGCCGCACTCAGAGGCGTCAATCAACCTTAATTAGTAACTACTTAATGTCAAAAAGTGTCATTTAAATCTAGACCATAGACCCAGTAAGAATAGCGACTGTTTTTAATTGTCACTTTTTTTGTATTAATGTTAATTGACGTCTCTGAGTGCGGCAGGTAGGTAGTCATTCAAGATATATTATAATGGTGCTTTTAAAAAATCGAAATTCTTCCCGCCCTGTTCGTCTGTCTGGGGTCGGCGCACTATGTTTCCTCTTCCATTCATCTCGGTCAGACGTCATCAAGCCACCCACTCCCTTTTGATTCATATCATCCATCACACCGTAAAGGTGCTAGTGATTAATGAATGTACATATACTGCTCAAAGTTTTGGCTTAGGTTTTACAGCCGGCCGACTACCTGAAATCAAACCTCTTTGGGTATCTGTACTAATTTGAAAAAAAATCCCGTTTTCCAGGATGTGGACGAAAGAGGTCCCAGGTGCCTCCCGGGATGCCCCTGCAGGAGATCATGAGACAGAGACAGGTCAGTACCTTGGAACCTACCAATTTTTTTATGTTAGACAGGGAATCTTTAAATTGTGAATAAACGGGATTTATACCACGTACCTGGATTTGGTTATTATTCCGATCCGTGTCATCAGTCATCCGTGACCATGGCGCATGTACATACATACATACATAAATCACGCCTATATCCCCAAAGGGGTAGGCAGAGGTGAGCTAGCACCCACGTTTCGCCAAATATGTCAGGTCCCGTGTAATAGGTGGCGAGCCTATTGCCATTTATCGGGCACAAAAGTCGCAGTACATGGCTAGGTGGTATAAGAGGAACGCTGCTGCCCATTCCTCATCGCTGATTTATACTTAGTCGCCTTGTACGACACCCACGGGAGAGATTTGGGGAGGTGACAATTGTATTCTACTCTGCCGTCACCACACGGCTAACCTGCATAGGTGTAATAAATTGTAAGATATCATAATAATTATTTATAATTTTCATTTTATAGTACGCCGACGACGAAGCCATCGGATCCATTCTTGACTCAGAGAACGCCATAGAAGAACTTTCCCGCCAAATCCTCTCCGAAGCGAAGATGTGGGAGGCCATTCAGGATGCGAGCGCAGAAATATCCAGGCGGAAACAGAAGGAGGCCGCATTCAACCAGTAAAAATAAAACCGTCGATTTAAAGGTAAAACTCACCAAGTGACATTCAGCTAATTAGGAAATAATTAGGGTTGACCACGCATCAAAAAACTATATACTCCAGCCATTATAACGAGATAAACAACGTAAACAATGTTGCTGAGACTTTTAATGTAAAATACGAAAATAAAAAATTGTAATATCTACTCTTACTTAATTCTCAAAGTTGGTAGCTAATCATTTGGTTATTTTAAAAATGCATTTCGTCAAAATTCTACTTCTTGGTCAGGGTGTGACATACAACTATGGTCTTACCTCGGGCGATAAAAAAAAAGCCTCAGATGTTTTTATGACAAATACTTGCGATCTAAAACGTTTTCTTTGTTTTATCGCTCTTGGTACATAATCTACTATTATCTAATCCGGGATATACGGCGTTATTTACTTACGGTGTGCTCCAATATTCTATCTAAAGTTAAAGATAGATGTACTACAGTTAAGTTGCCTAGCCTCGTAATATAACGAAAATGCCAGACAAACTAAACTTCAGTAAGCTTACTTTCAACTGTAGAGATAGAATATAGAGACCCGCCGTTACAGATTTTTTCCTCTGGTGAAGGTATTTTGATATGCTGTAACTATTGTTACATAAAAATGAAAATTGGTCAAAATGTCACTTAATGAGTTTTACTTCTAAGGGCTCGAAATAAAAAAAACGTTACCTACCGAAAATCGATATAGGCTGTGCACGATATAACCCACCGTAGCGTTCTGGCTCAAGCATTTAAGAAAGTAAAATAAGGCTGTACGGTTGTTGTACGTTGTTCCGACCCAAGTTTTTTTTTAAATGACAAAGAAATTGCTTTCCCGCCACTTATTCTGTCAACAATTACGATTATTTTTTATGCATTTTCATAAATTTATTGTTTTCAATTGTTTTGGGAAACATACTTGTATGTTTGACTATGCTTAACTTTTATTCTAGTATGTTTTACAGAGTTAACTTTAATTTTTTATGAAAATTGTTAAAAACAATATCTAATATTTAAATCTTTTTCTAGACACCCTGCAAGCCGATTTCAATTGCTTTCGTCTACCTGTTAGCCTAGAGTTCACCAACACAACAGGCGATTATTATTTTTTGACATTTTACCGTATGGAATAATTGTAAAAAGCTGACGGTTATATTTAATCGCTTGTATACATGTTGGTGAACACGAGCCATAAAGATAATTATTTAAAAGCAGGTACTGGCATAGTCAATACCCTAAGAGAATTATTTAATTATCTTGTCCTGCTGTTAATATTAAAACAATGACCATTTGTCTTAAAAGTAATGTCAAGCTTAAGCAGTTAATTAAAGGCTGGGCAGAATGTTTGAGATCTGAAAGTTATCAAAATTTTACCTTATTTGGAATTTCGACTTTTTGGTAGTTTATTACCAAGTTAGCCGTAATTGTCGATAGAATATACAACAATCTTTATTTTATGTCTTAAAACCGTGGACTCTGCTGTTATTTAATAGCAAGATGTCATTTCACAACTTATTTGCATTACGAAACAAAATCTATATTATATATCATATAACGATTAGATGTTAATTAAGTTTGATTCCACTTTAATAATTAATGTTAAATATTTTTAATATCTAGGAGGTGACGTAGTTATTGTATAGTTAAGATTTTAATGGTTTATCGTTACATTTATTAATAGGTTAGATTATTTTGATTTGTGTATGGTGTATTTAATGGTGAAAAACGATTGTTAGGCCAATTAAATCTATATAATGTAAAGATAAACACATAAAATTTCAGTTAAGTGCGTAGGAAAGAAAGTAACAGATGTATTTTTTTAATTATTTATTTCTCTTTTTTCTTCAAATGTAAGTTTCTTTTCCATTAGACGTCGAAGCGAAGTAGTTTTTTTTTATCTATTCAAAGCCCTAATAGTTTTGAATCATTCATTAAATATACCAAGCGTTTTCAATAACTATTAATTTATAAATACTTAGTTTAATATCACACATGAATTTACAGCTGCCGGTTACTTCTAGTCGTAGAGATACAATTGTATTAATTAACTATTGAATGTTTCAAAAGGAGAATAAACGATTCCCTGGTATTTATGATATTGGTTTTATTTTAAACAGAACACGTCATTAACACTTTTTTTTGGAATAACACCGTTGAGGATTTTGCAGAGATACCTGTGCTTGTACCTTTTTTTTAACGGAGTGGACTGCCTTGGGCACCATATCAGCCGCTAGCTAAGCGGCTGACGTGTGTGGGGCTCGCCCGACTCTTTCGAGTCGGGAATACCCACTAAACCACTCCGGTGTTCCCCTAGCCCTTCAAGCGGGGAGAGTCTGGGGTCCGCCGTGAGGCAATTCACCAGTCTCTCCCCAGGGACCTGTGCTTGTACCTTTTTTTTTTTTTTTTTTTTTTTGTCGGAGTGGAATGCTTTTACGCACCATACCAGCCGTTAGCTAGGCGACTGGCGTGTGTGGGACTCGCTCGGCGCACGAAGCATCAGCAATACCCACTAAACCACTCCGGTGTTCCTCCTAGCCCTTTAAGCGGGGAAAGTCTGGGATCTGCCTCGCGGCAATTTCCCGAACGACAAAAGCCCGAATAACTAACAATTCACCAACACATAAAACAAGCGATTAAAAGATAACGGTCAGTTTTTGACAGTTCTTCCATACGATAAAATGTCAAAAACCGAAGGTTAAATAATAATCACCCGGTTATGTGTTTGTAAACTCAAGCCTTAGCTAAATAAGGAAGACGAGGCTGCATGTGTTAATTTCCCTAATGGGTAAAGAAAATTAAAAACAAGAAACAACATCTTCATCTCCCTGCTCTGTTCCCAGCCTATCTAGGGTCAGCGCAGTATGTTTCGTCTTCCATTCACATAGGTCAGACGTCATCAAGCCATCCACTGCCTTTTGATTCATATCATCTATCACACCATAAAGGTGCTAGATAAAAACAAGAAACAACATAGTATTAAGTAATTGTATTTATTTCGTTTTTTAATAGGTATTTGTCCAATTTTTATTCATTAATTATTAACATCCCGCCTCAAAACATTAAAAATGTTACAAAGCGCATTCGGAAACAGAACTTGGCATAGTCAAATATTAATAGTTAGTTACATGGTATCTTGTGCCAGTCGGTATAAGTATTATGGTAGCGAATAAATGGTCTTGCGTCGATATAATATATTGTGCAAACTATATATCTAACTAGATATTATAATTTGTGCCACAAATTGTAAACTTCTGCAAGTAGACAATAAGATAGTGAATATTAATATATTTTGCAAACTTTGGTCTATAATTACAATTTGTGCCACAAATTATAATTGTGCTGTAGAGTTTTAATCGTAAACGTTGTGAAAACGGTTTGCGTCCTCAGCCAAATACTTTTCGACCTCCTGCGGCCATGACGCCGGAAGGCTCTTGACGAAAATCCTCACTTTATCTGACGCAGCTTCCGGCAAATCCAGCCATTGCTGAAAAACAGAATATTATTATGTGATCGGTACATGACGTTTCTTTCAATTTGCGACGGGAATACATTTATTTATTATTACACAGAAAAAGAGACATACTATTAAAATTTCGAGCACTGCTTAAAAAGTTAAGTGGACAATAATTCAGAATTTGTATGGAAAAACGTAAATTTTGACCATACTTAAATATTAAGCAGGACTCAAACTTAGAGCGTTTCAGTATTCGGGGGTTACATACATAAATCACCCATATATCCACGTAGGGGTAGGCAGAGGGGAATCAACACCAACGATTCGCCAATTAGGTTAGGTACCATGTATACGGCGAGCCTATTGCTATCTATCAGGCACGGAAATCTGCTGCTCATTACTAATTGCTGTCTTTACCCTTAGTCGCCTTGTACGACACCCACGGGAGATTGGTGACAATTGTATCGGCACAGCTCTAGGGATATTAAAACGCTGACAATGATTCTTTGAATAAGAGCTCGCTAGCGCTCGGCCTGCGATTGCGTAAACTAAGCAATGTTCGCTAAGGTCATTGGGTGGGTGACCAAAAATGTATTATCTAAACTCAGCGCTGACCTGGTCCTGTGTCCTCTTCCTCCTCAAATAGTTGAAGCAGCAAGTCCTGAACCTCCTTGTGCCGCATGCGGAGGAACATTCTCCACCACAGGAGTCACAGTGGTCAGCGCAGACAGCTCCTGTAAAAGGGGGCGGATGTATTTCATATATCCTCGGCTAATGACACTTACTGCCGCACTCGGAGACGTCAATTAACTATAATGATTACTTAATGTCAAAAAATTACAATTCAAAACTAGTTGATATTCTTGCCGGGTCTGTAGCCTTAATTCAAATAAAATTTTTAGACAATTGACCTCTCTGAGTGCGGCAGTTAGCCTACCTAATACCTCAACTAGTGTCCATTTTATTAAAAAAATAGTTGTGTGTTATACAAGAGTGCAAACTTATCTAAAAGCGAAGGATGCTAAAATTAGAATCCTGAGCGTTAGCAAGGGAATAAATCTCCGAAGGGGTAGGCAGAGGTGAAATAGCTGAAACTCTAAAACATTTATTGCCATACTAAGTTTGTAGGCAGGTGTAATTATTATTTATTTATACAATAAGTATCCAAACATAGACCCTGATAAGAGCACAGCAAAAACCACCCACGTTTCGCCAATTATTTAGATCCCATGTCAAAGGCGGTTAATTTTCTACAATGCGTTTCTCTACTCACCAATAAACGCGATTAAGAAAAACAGAGTTATCTTATGCATCTTTTATTTTATTAAATTAAAAAAGTAATTGAAGACTTCGATTATTCAAAAGTGACGCGAAACAAAATGGTCTCCCGCCTTCAATTCAAGATGGCGTCTTCAGAACAGCTGATAGTGTTATGCTGGATGCCAGATACGGGTTGACTTTTTATACGGTCCTAGCTGTTTCAACCGTGGGTTGAAAGAGGGGTATTGTGTTACTTTGTACTCAACACAACATCTATCTTACATTAGCTGCGTACAGTTTGTTTTCTTACACTATTTGGTGAGCAATCTGGGATTGAAATACACTTATCAATTTATATAAAAACAACGCTTCCATGCTAGCTTGAGAGCGACGTAAATTAGTTAAATGTGCCAGCCCCAACTTGCCCAAAGTTACTGTAGAATATGCCAGCCCCGACTCATCCCTGGGGTGTCGTAAAAGCCGACTAACTGTCACACTCAGAGACGTCAATTAACTTTAATGAGTATTTAATGTCAAAAATAAAAAATTTAATCAAAATAATCATTAAAATCAAAAGTAAAATAAAAAAAATTCATTCAAATCTAGACCATATCTTGGTAAGAATAGCGACTAGTTTTGAATTGACATTTTTTGACGTTAAGTACTCATTAACGTTATTTGACGTCTCTGAGTACGGCAGTGAGGAAGAGTGCCTAGTGTAGACCAATAAGCACCTTGAGGCACCTAAATGGTGGAGGGCAAACCACCAACAACAGCATACCCAAAGAGGGTGGATGTCAGGCAGGCGCCCGGCTGTAAGCCTAAGCCAAAACCTTGAGCAGTATGGATTGGTATGTTGTCATCCCAATCACTCTCTATGTTGATTCGTCTCTCGTCATGGTCCTCTTCGTCTCTTTTCTATACATTCATTCATCACTAGCACCTTTCCGGTATGATGGATAATAAGAATCAAAAGTGAGTGGACGACTTGATGACGTCTGACCGATACGAATGGAAGAGGAAACATACTGCGCCGACCCCAGATGGACTGGGAACAGGGCAGGGAGAAGAATCCTTGGACGACACACGCGGGAGAGATGGTGGGTGGTGATAACCGCTACACGGCACGGCAGGTGAAATATTGTCATAAGACTTAAAACATTTATGTCACACTGAAACTAGTAATAAAATTAATACCCCATTAATAATTATTCAGTCTCAATAAATTAAGTTGATTACATTTTTAATAAAATTTTTATCATAATGCGGGAATCGAACCCGCTTCCTCCGGTAAACCGAGCGGCTGCCGCTGTCTATACCGCTAATGTGACCGCGCGGTGATGACGCGGGTTTGATTCCCGTTATGATTTTTATAACATTGTAATGTTCAAATAAAAATCATAAATTAACTTTTCTATTTCATCATCATCATCTACTTGAACTGTTTCCAAGTATAACTATGTAGAGACCGATGAACGAAGAGAGTGATTGTGATGATAACGTTCTTAATCTACACTGCTCAAGGTTATGGCTTAGGTTTTACAGCCGGCGCTTTGGGTATGCTGTTGTTGGTAGTTTGCATTCCACCAATCGGACACCTGAGGTGCTTATTGGAATAATCAGGCATTCTCCCTTTAGCCGTGTGGTGAGGGAGGGCAGAGTAGAATACAATTGTCACCACCCCAAATCTCTCCCGTGGGTGTCGTACAAGGCGACTAAGGAAAAATCTGTGATGAGGAATGGGCAGCAGCGTTCCTTTTATACCACCTAGCAATAGCAATGTACTGCGACTTTTGTGCCCGATAAATAGCAATAGGCTCGCCACCTATTACATGGGACCTAACATAATTGGCGTAACGTGGGTGCTAGTTCACCTCTGCCTACCCCTTCGGGGATATAGGCGTGATTTATCTAAATGTATGTATGTATTCTCCCATAGTCGACTTTTACACGCTTTTAGGCCAGCATGACATATTTATCATAAGCCGTGTGACATTTATCATAAGGGCGACATTGCAGAGCAGTATACAATGCCACCCCCCCCCCCATCTATCCCGTGGGTGTCGTACAAGGTGACTAAGGGCAGAGACAGCGTTGAGTAATAGGGCAGCAGCATTACTCTTATACCTTAAACCGATGTTTACGTTCCAGATACATTGACAATAGGCCCACCACCTTTTACATGGCGCCCTATCCCAATTGGTGAAACGTGCGTGTGGATCACCTCTGCCTGCCCCTTCGGGGATATATGCGTGATTAATGTATGTATGTAATTAAATCATCAAACATCGGAAGTTGTCAACAAAGCAATGCGCTAACCTGATTCCAAATTGTTTGGAATCCAGTTAGCGCATTGCTTTGATCACAATATTTTATTCTCCTTAATTTTACCTTTACTTTAGACTAGTTGAGACTACTGTCCATTGGAGCTAAGCGATTTCAATGAGGGATGAGCAAATGAAAGTAGAATCCACTCATAGAATTGCATAAAAACCACTCCAGTGGATAGAGTATCCTTAGAGTCATTCAATCACTAGCACCTTTCTGAATTTCACCTTTCGAATTTTCGGAGACGCAGCGTTGGAAGGCCCACAAGGTGGACCGATAATCTGGTGAAGGTGGACCGATAATCGCGGGAAGCCGCTGGATGCGGGCAGCTCAGGACCGACCGGTTTGGAGATCCTTGGGGGAGGGCTATGCCCAACAGTGGGCGTCTCTCGGCTGAATGATGATGATGATTATGATGATAATTCTTAGTCGTCTGAATGTCTGATATTAATGTAAGAGCAAACATACTGCGCTGACCCAGGATAACCTGGGAAAAGGACGGGATGATCGGGGATTTATGAGGAGCAATTGAAATGTCAATTGCTCCTCAAAAATCCCCGATCATCCTGGCATGTAAACGGCTGGTGATGTTGATGATAATGATCATCAACATCATCAGCCGCTTAGTCCCCACTGCTGGGGCACGGACCTTCCCTATGGATGGAAGAATATAGGGATATTGGGTCATGACTGGTGAATTGCCGCGAGGCAGATCCCAGACTTTCCCCGCTTAAAGGGCTAGGAGGAACACCGGAGTGGTTTAGTGGGTATTGCTGATGCTTCGTGCGCCGAGCGAGTCCCACACACGCCAGTCGCCTAGCTAACGGCTGGTATGGTGCGTAAAAGCATTCCACTCCGACAAAAAAAAAAAAAGGGATATTGGGTCATAACCCACCAGCCAGTGCGGGTTGGCTTAATATGCCTTCCGAACCACGGAGAAACTCGAGAAAAATATTTTTTGGGCACCCATCCTATAAACATGGGCTTAGCGAACATTACTCAGTTTACGCAATCGCAAGCCAAGCGCGCTATGCCACGCCCTAGCGAGCTCCACATTGATCATCACATCATCATCATGATCTCAACGAAACATATTCACCAGTACTTTAGTCTCTATTATCCCTATTTTTTAGTCCTTTTATTTAGTCTTTATTATCTCCACTGCTGGGGCACACGCCTTTCCTATGGACGAAATAGGCGCCTTTCCTCTTCCCGACGAAAGGTTTCGTTTCTCCAGGAAAGAAACTTGGAGGACTGGGTAGCCCACAGTAGGAAACTAGCAGATTTAGGTTAGGATAGTTGTCAGGCACAAGCACGTCAGGCTTCCCCTTCTTCCTATCCTATTCCCAGTCTATCTGGGGTCGGCGCAGCATGTTTCCTCTTCCATTTATATCGGTAGACGCCATCGAGCCATCCACCCCCTTTTGATTCATATTATCCATCGCACCGGAATGGTACTGGTGATGAATGAAAAGAGACGGAACGGACCATGTCGAGAGACCTATGAACGGAGAACATTCCAATCAAGGCTCAAGGTATATGTATCAAGGTTTTGACTAAGGTTTTACGGCCGACCGTCACACCAACCATGTTTGGGTATATGCTGTTGTTGCAAATTGTGTCTAAAGTTGCAATTTGCGTGAAAATTTGCGTTTTGTGTCAACAGTTGCAAATTGTGTCAAAAGTTGAATTTAGTGTAGGAGGTTGCTATTTGAACCAAAAGTTGCTACTAGTGTTGAAATTAGCTATTTGTGTCTAAAGTTGCAACTTGTGTCAACTGTTGCAATTTGCGTCCAAAGTTGCAATTTGTGTCAACAGTTGCAATTTGTGTCCAAAGTTGCAATTTGTGTCCAAAGTTGCAATTTGTGTCTAAAGTTGTAATTAGCAAAATTACATAGAAAGGTACAAATAAAACATTGCGTTAACTGGATTCCAAACTATTTATTCAATCACAAATATTTTATTTTCCTTAATTTTAACACCTTACAGTTAAATTTACTTTACATTTTCGGCATTTAATTGAGCGTTTCGATCCACTCCACCTTTCGCCAGCCATAATAGACAGGTGTAGCGAATAAAACGCCTAGGCGTAATTGAAACCAAATAAATAAGCACTAACAAGTTTAAATCCGAACAAGTCAAAATATAAATGTTTTCCCCTTCGTATCCCCATAAGCATTGCACTTCTGCTTATGTACAATGATTTACTTTTGTACATTATTTATTAATATTATAGAATATTTTAAATTTAATACAAAGAAAAGAATCTCAGAAAAAGTTACCGCAACAAAACATGATTTTTCGAACTTTTTAAATCTAAAAGCATATGTGTAAATAAACGGAACAGAGTAAAAGCTTGTCAACGGGCCGCTAGGCGAGACTGGAAAAATCCGGTTGATGACCCCGACACATTTTTGAAACGCGACGCGACTCCATGAATAGACACCGAACAATCCGGCGTCACGTCGGATGTTCATAGTGCGATTCTGGCCATAGAAAACCAATACATTTGATTCGACTCGACACGCACCGCGTTACAACGGGTCGCGTGTTTTAAAAATGTGTTTCTAGCATTACAGCTCGCATAGCCAGTTGCCAAGCTTTTACTTTGTTCCGTTTATTTACTCATGTGCTAAAACTGAAGACGCAGTGCCACCAATTAATCTAGTCAGTTAGCGGTGGCAAACATGGTAACAAGGAGTGTCATAGAAATGTCAAAATCTATGACCAAATTCTAGTTCCAATTTTCGCCGCCTCTCTGGATAAATTGGTGGTATTGTACCTACTCTGAAACTTCCAAATTCACGTAAAACGACAATAAAAAACAGTTTATAACGACGACGCCTGTCATTTATAATGTGTAGGGAGTGGGGAGATAAACTAATGAGTCAAGGGCCTGTTTCACTATCGACAAGTAAGTTCGAAGTAGCTTACTTGGCAGTTCATGAACATATATTTCATACTACAACTGTCAAATGAGTTGCCAAGTAAGCTACTTCGAACTTACTTGTTGATTGTGAAACAGGCCCTAAGTGTACCTAAACAGTCTAACCGTTTCATCGCTATCTAAAAGACTATAATATTATAATAACAAGATTTTAGAATTTTTACACTAATTTCACTTCATTCTTTTCCTGACAATATGGTTGGAAGTAAAGTTTTGTTTAACATATTTGTAATATTTATAACCATAGTGATCACTATGTATAAATACAAATAAAAATGTCTTCTCTAATAGACAATCTTGCTTGGTATATACCTACATCTTTGAAATCAATTTTTTGTTACAAAATAGAGTTGGATTACTCAGTAATAACTATTAAACAAAACTTTAAGTAGTTTTAAAAAGATTCTTGATAATCAAAATGTAATGGATTTCAAGTCTAATTTCGTTTTATTTCCATGAAATCAGTCTTTGGGAAAAAGACAAAAATATATATTTTTTAGTACTTTTGAATACAAAGGCAACGGGACCAAAAAAATATTTTTAATCTGTATCTTTTCCACGAAACTTGAAGTTACGTAAACTTGTTAAATTTTAAAGTAATTTGTTATATTTATATTCATTTTAATAACTTTTTTTTATAAAACTAAGTACAGTAGGTACCTAAGTTTTTTTTAGAACAAAGAAAGAAAAACTTTCAGACTTAAATATAATTGTACTAATCACTGTTAGCAAGAAACGTCATCTTGACAGTATTGCAGCCTTGTAGAGGGAAAAGCAAGAAACGGAAACCTAGGCATCGTAGGCGATCTGCAAACGGTTCTCGACCGTATCCTCGAAAGGGTAAGGCTTTAGATCGCTTGGCATAAGGCTACCGAACCACGGTTCTGGAATATTCTTCACGACGTAGAAAGGTAGCTTTTCTTGAAGATTCTCTTTGATGGCGCTGTCTTGTGCTGTTGGTGTCCAAAGCTGTGAAAGATATATTTTTTTAATTTGACAACAAAAGTTTGTGTTATTCAATAGGGGTAAGGTGTGTTTGGCGCGTTTCGTCGTGTCAGTCAGATTTATTTTCGCTAATTCAAAAATTGTTTCAGAGTGGATTTTGTGTCGTGAAAGTGGTGTTATTTTGATACACGAGCATCCGTATTGATGTGCAATTATGCAGAATCATTGAAATAAGTTTTGTGACTTGTTTGATGTTGTGGTGAAGACCACTATAAAAAGTGGTTTTGTCCACCTCGTTAGGCACCGTCATGAACTCTGTTACCATCAAATTCGCGCCAAGCACAGGGAGTGCTGCGTTAAAATGTTTGAACACCCATATTTTAACGTAAAATTCATTTCATTCATACATTTCACCCACTCATTATTTCATAAGACTACAGATAAAATGTACACTAAAGACTTGGCTGTATGGGCTAGACCCTTTGCCTTCTCTACAATATAGGGAGAATTTAAAATATATATATAGGGAGAATTTACCAAAAAAAATCAATAGGGGTTCCAAGACGATCAATCAGCTTGTTCAAGAAATTCGATTTTAGCTAACTTCAAGAATTTTATCGTTTACAACGCTTATTGCTTGATGCTTGAGTCAAGCATTTATTAGCTTTTTTAGCCTCCCTCAAGCAGCAGCGGTGGTGGAACAGTGGCGGTGACGAACCCAAACAAAAGATGACCGCGCTGATTTGAATAAATTCCTTAACTGCCGCACTGAGAGACGTCAATTAACTTTAATGAGTATTTAATGTCAAAAATTTTCATTCAAATCTAGACCATAGACCCGGCAAGAATAGCGACTAGTTTTGAATTGTCATTTTTTGACGTTAAGTACTCATTAACGTGAATTGACGTCTCTGACCCCCGAATACAGAAACGCTACTCAAATTTAGGGGACTGCTTAAAAAGTTACGTGGACATTAATCAATTTTGATAATACTCAAATGTTAAGCAGGACTCAAACTTTGAATAGCGTTTCTGTATTCGGGGGTGAGTGCGGCAGTTACTTGTTATCTACGTTACAACTATTCGCCACCGCTAACCTCTGCAGTACGAGTGAGGCTCTACATACATACATACATAAATCACGCCTATATCCCCGAAGGGGTAGACAGAGGTGAACTAGCACCCACTCTTCGCCAATTATGCTAGGTCCCATGTAATAGGTGGCGAGCCTATTGCCATTTATCGGGCACAAAAGTCGCAGTACATTGCTATTGCTAGGTATAAGAGGAACGCTGCTGCCCTTTTTTTTTTTTTTGTGCCCGACTATGGAAAGGGCAACCCTCACGGGAGGGAGGTGGGAACCTAATGTGTTCAACCCGAGGCCGTCCTGGGGGGATATGTAGGACTTGCACCCACTAAAACCACCTTTTTGCCTTACCCTGTAGACCCTACAGGCGTCATCTGTAACGATCGCCCCCAGAGGGGGGGCGACGCAAGGGCTGCTGCCCATTCCTCATCGCTAATTTATCTTTAGTCGCCTTGTACGACACCCTCGGGAGAGATTTGGGGAGGTGACAATTGTCTTCTACTCTGTCGTCACCACCAAAGAGTATATATAATACACTAAGTTTAGTCAACACACGGCGAATAAAATTCTCCTCTAATAATCAAAAGTGACAAGTGTCACTTCGTGAAAAAGCAACGTGTTAGTCAAAAATGGACAATTATGTAAGACGGTCGCATTACAAGACCGCTACAAAATCTTTAACACGTGCCTTAACCGCGTCCGGTCCCCGCTTCTTGCGCAGGTAGTTGAAGCAGCACGACCTGAAGTGCCGCGTGCCGCACGCGGACATGCACTCGCTGCCGCACGAGTCACAGGAGAGGCTGGACGCCCACATGGTGTTGCCTGCTCGCAAATGGCACACTGAATAAAACTGTAGATTTGTTACTACTGGCGGTAAAACAAAGATATTTTTACCATGGGCGGTAAAACGAAGAATCGCTCAGATCGCAAATGTTGGTCACATCATCACCAGCCCTGTAATGTCCCCACTGCTGGAGCACGGGCCTTAATTCCCTGTGGATGGAAGAATATAGGGAGATTGGGCCATAACACACCACGCTGGCCCAGTAGGGTAAATTAGGTATTAACGTCTGCAGATGCAGCCGGGACCACCGGCTTAACGTGCCTTCCGAAGCACGGAGGAACTCAGGATAATACATTTTTGGTCACCCATCCTATGACCGGCCTTAGCGAACTTGCTTAGTTTACGCAATCGTAGGCCAGGCGCTTCTCGCAAGTATTTGACTTTGGTTAATATGCGATCTGAGGCTGTCTTAGTAAGATCATAGTTTTATGTCACCCTTTGACCAGGAAGGGGGATTTTCAGTACGCGTAGTGGGCAGAAAAGTCCACTTAATGGTTAGTTGTGACAGAAATATTATTTTGTATTTTATTTGAAGTCTTTATTAAGTTATATTCTATAACTACGATAATAGAAGCTGTTGAGACAAAGAAAGAAGAGATAGAGTTAGTAAGAGTGCTCAGGAAACGAAGAATACTGCTTGCTCTTAAGTATGTCAAATTTAGGATAATTATTTCGGTAGGTAGGTAAACTCCAGCCATTTTAACGAGGTAACCAAGGTAAATAATAATTTTGACGAATCTTTTAATATAAAATACAAAAATTAAAATGTCACAAATTCGCTACAAATAAACAAAATAAACAAAACGCGAAAATAACTAAAGATAATAATAAAAAGACTTTAGTGGTTAGAAAAAGAATTTCGAAAAATTATGATCTTGAGGCGGGAATCGAACCCGCGTCCGCTGCTATCCGGGCAGGTGCCTGACCGCTCGGCCACCCAAGACACTAACTAACTTTCCGAAATTCTTCTAACCTTTACACTTCACGTTGTAAGCCAACGGGTACCCTCGCAATGTAGAAATAAATTTCTAACATTCCTTTTTCTAACCACCAAAATCTTTGTACTAATTTTTCTAACATTTATATAATGTTAAAATTAAAATCAAATAGTTAATAATAAAGTCAGGAAATATTCGAAAAATTAATTGTGATAATGTAGTAATCGAACCCGCGCCTTAAGCATTCGGCGGAGGCTTTATTTTTAAATTAAAAATTATTTTAATTTTGGAGTCTTCTCTAAGACACCTGCACCTAGGAACAACTACGAAAAGAAAAACTGTTAAAGAAGAGACGCAGTTGAGACAGAAACAAAGAGAGAAAGGAAGAAAGGTCCTCTGAAAGAATATGGCATGCCGCCATTTTTTTCAAATTTAGGATAATTTCATTTTTTATTACAAAGAACGACGTTAGTTTTTGTCATATTTGGTAAACAGTGTCAACGAATTTTTTACACTCACACCTATCATCTAGCCCAAAGTAAGTAAGTAGGCTAAGCACTGTACATACATACATAATTCACGCCTATATCCCCGAGGGGTAGGCAGAGGTGAACTAGCACGTTTCGCCCATTATGTTAGGTCCCATGTAATAGGTGGCGAGCCTAATGCCATTTAACGGGCACAAAAGTCGCAGTACATTGCTAGGTGGTACAAGAGGAACGCTGCTGCCGTTCCTCATCACTGATTTATCCTTAGTCGCCTTGTACGACACCCACGGGAGAGATTTGGGGAGGTGACAATTGTATTCTACTCTGCCGTCACCACACGGCCGCACTGTGTTATGGATATTTAGATTAGTATAGTAATTAGTATATTATTATAAATGTTGCAGATATACTACATAAACCTATACACAACCGTGACCTGGGAACAAATATTTGTGTTCATCACAAAATTTGCCCCTACCAGGATGCGAACCCGAGACCTCTTTTGTCCACGTGCCGTGCTAGGGTTTATGGTTTTGCTGACAATGACAATGTCTCCATTGCATTTTGGTCGTAGCTCGTAGCGTGCTACGAAAATAACTATTCTCATAATATTACGAGTACTACGCTCGTAGTTAGCTACGGCAATTCGTAGCTACACATAAAAGTACTCCATTTTTTATATGAATTTTTCCTTTACCTAAGAAATGTTCTTCCATCAATATATTTTTTTAATAAAGTGTATTTTCGAGTAAAAAATCAATTAATGACGAGTGCGAAAAATCTGTAGCAAATTGAAATATTTGAAGTGCATTTATTATCCACCGAAATTAATTAAAGAAATAAAGAATTTAACAATATACAATAGACACCACCCCCATCACTGTGACGCGGGTGTCGTACAATGCGACTTACCCAGATTACTAAAACGCTACTCAAAGATTGTGTCCAGCTTAAAATTTAAGTATTGTCAAAATTGACGGTTTGTCATACAAATTCTGCCAGGTATTGTCCACTTAACTTTTTAAACAGTGCTCAAAATTTGAGTAGCCTTTCTGTATTCGGTGGTAAGGTTAAAGAGTAATGAGCAGAAGCGTTCCTCTCATACCATCTAGCAATATACTGAGAATTACCTACCTGGTATATGGCAATAGGCTCGCCAACTAAATAAATGGCGAAACGTGGGTGTAAATAAATATAAATAAATAAATAAATATTTTTACACTCACACCTATCATCTAGCCCAAAGTAAGTAGCCTAAGCACTTGTGTTATGGATACTAGATGACGGACATATTTTTAATATAATTATGTATATAAATGTTGAAAATATACTACATAAACATATACACAACCATGACTCGGAAACAAACATTTGTGGTCATCACAAAGTTTGCCCCTACCAGGATTCGAACCCGGGACCTCTTGGCCAATACCCAGCGATCTGAGCATTCGACCAAGGCGGCCGTCAAATTCACCTCTGCCTAGCCCTTCGGGAGTAAATGGGTGCGTGATTTATGTATGGAGTTAAAGGAATTCTCACGCACTTTCCGAACACGCAGTTAGCGAACAAATATTTTTATTTTACTTCGTCCTAATCATCATCACGATCTTGTCCTAAAGAGTTCACCAATGTTTACCAAATAAGACAAGTTAAAAAAAAACGGCATTGTGCCAAAAGAACTTTCATGAGGTATCGCCTTATGGCAAATAAATTAATTAATAAATGGAAAAAAAAGTATTGATATTTTTTTTCCATTCGATTCTTAGATGTACCGTGAAGAAATTGATTAGCGAAATCAGACTACTTATACTTATGGTGCTTCTACATGGTGCAAGTGGCTTGCGCAGGTTATATGCATCGTGTAAACAAATAACTTGCGCAAGTATCCCGCGGCTTTATTTATGCAGTGCTAGAGAAAATCGCCTCCGTGGTTCAAGATCTAACTGCCGCACTCAGAGACGTCAAATAACGATAATGAGTACTTAATGTCAAAAAATGACAATTCAAAACTAGTCGCAATTCTTGCCGGGTATATGGTCTAGATTTAATTGAATTTTTTTGACATTAGGTACTCATTAAAGTTATTTGACGTCTCTGAATGCGGCAATAAGTGAATTAAGATCCAGAGGTCCCGGGTTCGATCCCCAGGGGGGTACAAATTTGTGCTCGGTTTGGTTGGTAGTAGGACTTCTTTCAAGTCCGCCTGGCTAGCTACCACCATCTTGTCAAAATCTGTCGCCATAAGCATAATGTCAACAGCATTTGAAGGGCAAGAGGTTCCCAGTCCAGCATAAAAAACATTTTTATATATTTTTTATTTTTATGTCAGACAGGAAAGCTCTTGCCCTTCATCTCACCTGATGGACGATAATGGCTGAAGATGGAATCGATCTTCACCTGGAACCCTCAACCACAGAGGGGCTGGCTACCTTATCACAATTGTCGGAACACAATAATGCTGTTAACATTATTATTATGGCGACAGATTTTGATAAGATGGTGGTAGCTCGCCAGGCGGACTTCAAAGAAGTCCTACCACCAACCAAACCGAACACAAATTTGTACCCCCCTGGGGATCGAACCCGGGACCTCTGGATCTTCATTCCGGTGGGTGAACCATTAGTCGTCTTTACTTGCTCCAGCTACTGACACCGTGTAGAAGCACCATAAGGCTGGCTAGAGACAGGTAGACAGAGTGAGAGAATAGTTCTAGCAACCGTGCATGCAGTTAAGTGTACCTGTATCAAAGACGTGTGCCGCGGATGAGTCCTTTTTGTGTCTCCGAGAGGCTGCGTGCGACCATGTCGCTGACAAAATCATATAAAGGATAACTCTTACTTACTCCCTCTTCACTCTTACCGTCTTATTAATAAACTGGTAGTTAACATGGTATAGCTGTTCCGCGTTTTGTTTTCGTCTCACTAACATGATAATGAATTAGAGTAAAAGGGACAAAACACTGAGTCACTATAGTGTGAAGATTTTGGTGGTTAGAAAAAGAGTTTCGAAAAATTATGCTCTTGATGCGGGAATCGAACCCGCGTCCGCTGCTATCCGGGCAGGTGCGTGAGCGCAGGGCCAACCGAGACACTGTGTCTTGGTCTTTTTCTAACATTTATATAATGTTGAAATTAAAATCGAATAACTGTAGTCTATACTTAAACCGTATTTATTTATTAATAAGGCAGTCGTCAATTAACGTTTTCTGAGTGAAAATAGAGAATGTGAAAAAAATCATTTAAATCTAGACCATATACCATCCCGTATTATGTAAGCCGATGTCAGTTGCTTTGGTCTACCTGTCTCTCTCACTCACTGAGAATAATAGCAGAGTGTGAGAGTGACGGGTAGACCAAAGCAACTGAAATCGAATTGCTTAATACGGGGTCGGATCTATGGTCTAGATTTTTTAAATGAAATTCTTTTAGACCTAAATATTTACCACAAAAATGTATTAGCATGAACTAGTAATTTAAAAACAAAGAAAAAAACTATTCGATTTTAATTTTAGCATTATATAAATGTTAGAAAAATTAGTACAAAGATTTTGGTGGTTGATAGATAGTGTCTTGGGTGGCCGAGCGGTCAGGCGTCTGCCCGGATAGCAGCGGAAGCGGGTTCGATTCCCGCCTCAAGATCATAATTTTTCGAAATTCTTTTTCTAACCACCAAAATCTTTGTACAAAGAAAAAAATATTGTTTTGACAATTTTTTTTCTCGTAATTTTTTTGAAAGTTATGCAATCAAAAAGTATGAAAAGTATTTAATCAAATAATAGATATAGCAAAGAGCAGTATTTTTTTCTAAAAGTAAATGCCTATCCATCAGATGTACAACATGTAACAGAAATAACGCACATCCCGAGCACTCTCCACGCTAACTGTCACATAAAAACTATAGTAATAGGGTCGATTCTGACGATGGTTCTTAAAACCTAAGATTAATTTGACAACAGCGTTTCTCTTTCTTTCTAAATACAGAATGAAAAGAAGAGACTGATATTAAATTTAGTTTTAAGTTTAGAGAATCATGTCAGAATTGACCCTAGTATCAAATATTAAAAATATTTTTATAATTTTAAAAATTATAATTATTAAAGTTTGTATGGGGAAATAAAGAGAATTCGGAAGGCACATTAAGCCGTTGGTCCCGGCTGCATCTGCAGTCGTTAATACCCACCAACCCGCCCTGGGCCAGCGTGGTGGATTATGGGCCAATCCCCCTATAAAAGGCCCATGCCCCAGCAGTGGGGACATTAAAGAGCTGGTGATGATGCCGATTTACATGACTATATTCGCATGAGTATAGTGTTCAGGGTGTGAGTTATTTCTGTTAGAAGTTGTGAAAGAAACAAAAGAAATTTAAATTAAATATTTTTTTAAATGATGCGACTCACCGATCAACACGAGAGATACGATTGCCATGATCTTCAACATGGCGGGAGATTTAAAAAACAAACTGTCAGATGAACCAAGATGTCGCCGGCGCAGCAGCTGATCTCCGAATGGTGGTTAGGACACCAGACCCCCTTTTATAAGGGAGGGATGTTAGCAGGGATGTCGCGCGTGGGATAGCGGGACGTGATAAAACTGTGTAATTGATATATTATTTCATTTTTATTTGACATCGATTTAGCGCGGCTGTACGACGTAAACAATCTTTGTATATACCAATTTTGTACCAACACCTATTTGAATACAACTTAATTATGTTGCCGTGTGGTGACGGCAGAGTAGAATACAATTGTCACCACCCCAAATCTCTCCCGTGGGTGTCGTACAAGGCGACTAAGGATAAATCAGTGATGAGGAATGGACCGCAGCGTTCCTCTTATACCATCTAGCAATAGTACTGCGACTTTTGTGCCCGATAAATGGCAATAGGCTCGCCACCTATTACATGGGACCTGACATAATTGGCGAAACGTGGGTGCTAGTTCAACTCTGCCTGCCCCTTCGGGGATATAGGCGTGATTTATGTATGTATGTATAATTATGTAACTGTAACCGTAATTGTAACCGCCTTCGTGGTCTAGTGGATCGCCCACCGGAATTAAGATCCAGAGGTCCCGGGTTCGATCCCCAGGGGGGTATAAATTTGTGCTCGGTTTGGTTGGTGGTAGGACTTCTTTGAAGTCCGCCTGGCTAGCTCCACCATCTTATCAAAATCTGTCGCCATAATAATAATGTTAACAGCATTATTGTGTTCCGACAATGTGTGATAAGATAGCCAGTCCCTCTGTGGTTGAGGGTTCCAGGAGAGGCTCGATTCCATCTTCGGCCCTTATCGTCACTTACCATCAGGTGTGATGAAGGGCAAAAGCTTACCTGCCAATCATAAAAAAAAAGAGAGACGTGATGTGTCATAGGAATCAATGACGCGCACACCATTTTCTTTGCAAACAGAATTTTCGAGTGTTTGACTACATGTATTTCATCTCAATACTCCAGTGTATGGTTACATTGGGAGGAAATTGATAGTAATGTTGGATACAACACGTCAGAGATGCTTCCATGCGAAAATTGACTATAAATATAGTTTTATATACATACATATACGACCTAGAAAGAGGTGGAGAGACGATCTGGTCCGTACTGCAAGACATGGACGGGATTGGCTCGGGATCGCTCGAGATGGAGGGCTGCGGGGGAGGCCTTTGCCCAGCAGTGGGATATTATAGGTTAATAAAAAAATAAAAAAAATATACATAAATCACGCCTATATCCCCGAAGGGGTAGGCAGAACTTTTTGCCAATTAAGTTAGGCCCCATGTATCTAATGTGCATCACAAAATTTGCCCTTAGCAGGATCCGAACCCGGGCCAAGACCTCTTGAAGAGATGGTGGTGACAATGATTCTTGTGATGAGTGATTTAAGTCAAGTTGTACCCTTTTTGTGATTTCGACATGAGCATTAACAGAAAAAATTTAGTCTACAATTTTTTGGTCCAACTCCCGTTCTTCTATCTGCTATAAGGTCCCTACATACGTAACGGGAAAATACCGCGGACGGGACGTGGACGGGACGGGAACGGGGACTGCAGCAATATTGTTTCATACTAAATGTACCATGAAGGACATATGTCACGGAGTCACGGACGGGACGAGCACGGGGCGTTTTGAAGGAGAGAGGTCCCGTCCCCGTACCGTTCGGAGTGCTTTCCCGTTACGTGTGCTGATGAGACCTACAGTTTGGTGTGGTGACGGCAGAGCAGAATATATTAGTCATAAGATTTTGGTGGTAAGAAAAAGAATTTCGAAAAATTATGGTCTTGATGCGGGAATCGAACCCGCGTCCGATGCTATCCGGGCAGGTGCCTGACCGCTCGGCAAACCAAGACACTAATTTAACCACCAAAATCTTTGTACTAATTTTTCTAACATTTATATAATATTGAAATTAAAATCGAATATATTGGTCATTATTGGAGCTTAAATGAAATATTAAATCAATACAAGCACCCACTTACAATTCAACCCTTTGAAAGTTCGGATATCGGCGAAAATTATTTATAAAAATTCTAATCGCCTATTTCGTAGTCCGCTGGTGGTAAAAAGTTGGAAAATTTTAACATATTTATAGGTTAAGTTTAAATAAGAATCTGCTGCTTCTGTTTTGGCGACAAGATGTTTACTTTCATGGTTTGTGTATCGATAAAAATATATAACACCATGTTGGGGCGATATTTTTTTAATAGACACACATACATACATAAATCACGCCTATATCCTCGTAGACAGAGGTGATTGTTGGCAACGCCACCAAAAACTTAATTAAGAATAGTTATTTGTTGTACGTGAGTGCAAAGTTGTTTTTTAACCGCGTGCTCAATTTTGATGACCGAGCTAGCGAAGGATTCTAAAATTGAATCACGAGCGTAGCGAGTGATTCAAAAATTAGAATCCTGAGCGATAGCGAGGGAATCAAAAGAGCACAAGGTGAAAAATCTTTGCACTCGAGTGGAACACGTAACTTTTCATCCCCCCCAACGAGGAAATTGCAAAATACAAAAAAAAAATACAATCACAACAGTTTCTGTTTTCACCCAGAAACTTCCACAACACCCTCCCATTAACCCAAACACACTCAACACCCACCCAGAAACAGCCACAACATTCACACCCGCAATACACACCCATCCACTCAGACACACCCAAAAAACACCCATTCATCCAGAAACACCCACAAAACACCCTTTCACCCAGAAACACCCGCAAAACAACCATTCACCCAGAAACACCCACAAAACACCCATTTACCCAGAAACACCCAAAAAACACCCATTCACCCAGAAACACACACAAAACACCCATTTACCCAGAAACACCCACAAAACACCCATTTACCCATAAACACCCACAAAACACCCATTCACCCAGAAACACCCAAAAAAACACCCAGAAACACACACAAAACACCCATTTACCCAGAAACACCCACAAAACACCCATTCACCCAGAAACACCCACAAAACACCCATTCACCCAGAAACACCCATAAAACACCCATTTACCCAGAAACACCCACAAAACACCCATTCACCCAGAAACACCCACAATACTCACCCATCCATTCAGACACACCCACAAAACACCCATTCTCCTAGACACACCCACAAAACACCCATTCACAGACACACCTTTAACACCTACCCATCCACCCAGCCACACCCGCAAAATTTATCCAGACACACCTGTAAGTACCTAATAAAAATTACCGTCCCTAATGGAGTTCCGAGACGGTCAATCAGCTTGAGTCAAGCACGTTGATTTTCTGTATGTTTTTGTTCCGTTGCTATCGTAAACAAATCAAACAAACCTAAAAAGCTTTTAAATGCTTGACTCAAGCATCAAGCAAGCATTGTAGACGATCAAAATGTTTAAAGCAAGATTGACGCCAAGCTGATTGACCGTCACGGAACTCCTAGGTTTTAACAAATTTATGACGTGAAAAGAAAATGGCGCGCGCAAAGCAAATTACAAAAAAAGTACACCAAGAAGGTTCCGAGACTGAGTTTTTAACAAATTAAAATAGGTTGCATGACAATTTCGGCACCATGGAGGTAGAAATAAATAGGTATAATGATGTTTTGAATTCACAAATTTGGTGGGATGAAAAAAGATTTTTCATCCCACCATCTCGGAAAAAGCGTTTTTGCTCTTCGATATCTGAGTGCAAAAGCCGTTTTTATCCTCTAGAGGTTAAAGTAAATTTGAATTTAGAACATCGTGTGCAATGAGTTTGTGAATTCAAAACATCATTATACCTATTTATTTCTACCTCCATGGTGCCGAAATTATCATGCAACCTATTTTAATTTGTTAAAAACTCAGACTCGGAACCTTCTTGGTGTACTTTTTTTTGTAATTTGCTTTGCGCGCGCCATTCTCTTTTTACGTCATAAATTTGTTAAAACTTAGGAGTTCCGTGACGGTCAATCAGCTTGGCGTCAATCTTGCTTTAAACATTTTGATCGTCTACAATGCTTGCTTGATGCTTGAGTCAAGCATTTAAAAGTTTTTTAGGTTTGTTTGATTTGTTTACGCTAGCAACGGAACAAAAATAATACAGAAAATCAACGTGCTTGACTCAAGCTGATTGACCGTCTCGGAACTGCAATAAGGACGGTAATTTTTATTAGGTACTTACAGGTGTGTCAGGATACATTTTGCGGGTGTGGCTGGGTGGATGGGTGGGTGTTGGAGGTGTCTGGGTGAATGGGTGTTTTGTGGGTGTGTCTAGTTGAATGGGTTTTTTGTGGGTGTGTCTAGGTGAATGGGTGTTTTGTGGGTTTGTCTGAATGGATGGGTGAGTATTGTGGGCGTAACTGGGTGAAATTTGTGGGTGTCTGAATGGATGTTGTGGGTGTGTCTGGGCGATTAGATATTTTGTGGGTGTTTCTGGGTGTATGGGTGTTTTTTGGGTCTTTCTAGGTGAATGCGTGTTTTGTGGGTGTTTCTGGGTGAATGGGTGTTTTGTGGGTGTGTCTGGGTGATTGGACGTTTTGTGGGTGTTTCTGGGTGATTGGATATTTTTGTGGGTGTTTCTGGGTGGATGGGTGTTTTGTGGGTGTTTCTGGGTGAATGGGTGTTTTGTTCGTGTTTCTGGGTGAATGGGTGTGTTGTGGGTGTTTCTGGGTGAATGGGTGTTTTTTGGGTGTTTCTGGGTGAATGGGTGTTTTGTGGCTGTTTCTGGGTAAATGGGTGTTTTGTGGGTGTTTCTGGGTGAATGGGTGTTTTTTGGGTGTTTCTGGGTGAATGGGTGTGTATTTCGGGTGTGAATGTTGTGGGTGTTTCTGGGTGGGTGTTGAGAGTGTGTTGGGTTAATGGGAGGGTGTTGTGAAAATTTCTGGGTGAAAACAGAAACTGTTGTGAATGTATTTTTTTTTGTATTTTGCAATTTCCTCGTTGGGGGGGATGAAAAGTTACGTGTTGCACTCGAGTGCAAAGATTTTTCACCTTGTGCTCTTTTGAGTCCCTCGCTATCGCTCAGGATTCTAATTTTTGAATCACTCGCTACGCTCGTGACTCAATTTTAGAATCCTTCGCTAGCTCGGTCATCAAAATTGAGCACGCGGTTAAAAAACAACTTTGCACTCACGTACAACAAATAACTATTGTCTACGATTGTTTGTTTATGACAACTCTGGGTAGAACACTCAATCATTCGATTCATTCTCTTGCTTCACCGCGCGACCCGAGCGGTCGAATTTGTGTGCTGCTGTGCAAATAAATAGTAATTTTTTACTATCGAAGAAACTGGTGTTTTCCCTCAAAACAGTTTTCCTGCCCGCGACAGTGACTAGTCCCATGGAATAGGTGGCAAGCCTATTGCCATCTATCGGGTACACAAATCGCAGAATAATGCTATGTGGTATATGAGGAATGCTGCTGCCATAACTGTGTCTTTACCCTACTCGCTTTGTACGACACCTATAGGAGAGATGGGGGTGGTGACGATTCTATTCTGCTCTGCCGTCACCACAATAATGTAGATAATGGGGGTTGTGACAATTAGTATTCTGTATTACCGTCACTAGCTTAAATGTCTATTTTTGACAGCCTCTCTTACATATAACACATATATAACACACAACAAATGTAAGAAACTGACGTATGATGACGGTTTACAGAGAAAACGACCGTCGCGTCAAATGTAAGGGAAGCTGTCAAAATTTGACATTTGATTTCTATTCGTTCGAACAGGTTGCAGTTTGCAGTTCTTTACATATTATTTCTTATTCGTGTTCTATTCGTTCGAATAGATTGATTATTTGTCTAGATGGGCAGTCAAAGAGGAAATAAAAAGTATTCAAACTTTCAAGAAGGTAGTCTTTATTCATTTCACAGTGACACCGCTTAAAATTATTCAATAGCACTAACTATACAATATTTACAATGCCTTCTTTTACAAAGAAAATGAAGCCGGAAAATTTTCGAGAAATTACTATAATACCCTGATCGCATCAGGTATCGAACCCGCGTCCTCCGCAATCCGGGCGGCTGCCAATAGGTCACTAGGCCAACTAGGAAGTTAGTTAAAATGCCTAATTTTTTCCAACATTTACACTTCACGTTGTAAGCTAAAGGATACTCTCGCAATGTAGAATTAGACAGTAGTAGAACAGGAACGCTGCTGCCCAATCTTCATTCCTGTTTTTACCTTTAGTCGCCTTGTTGGACACCCATGGGGGAGATTAGGGGTCATTTGTTGATCCCGTTCAATAACCTCGACTTTTGTCTTGCTTACATTTACTTTCGTCCCTTTCTCTGTTGTCTTCTTCGCTTCGCTCGCTACGCTCGCTCGCTGACGATGCGGCCTTCTGTTTTTTTTAATGCTCGACAGGAAAGCTCTTGGCCCTCATCTCACCTGATAGTAAGCGAGGATAAGGGCCGAACATGATATCACCAACCGAACTGAGTACAAATTTGTACTCCTCTGGGGATCGAACTCGGGACCTAAGGATCTCAATAGGCATGCTGACTAATTTGGAAAAACTACACCACATTGTTTTTACGCGTCTACTATACTTAAAATAAATTATACTTTTGTATAATATTAACATTTACATAGAAAAAACCATGTTTTGGAGAATGCAAATTAAAATGTCCGCCATAACAGCAATTGCGTCTGTGTGACGTCACTGTAGCGTAAATGCAGTTTCAATTAGTATAGAGCTATTTCAATTAGCAGATAAAATGTAAAAAGATGGCAATTTTTTTTATTTTATGAGAACAAGTGATTGTTTTCGAATCTCCTTAAGCTAAATTATTATTACATACATATATACATAAATCATGCCTATATCCCCGAAGGGGTAGGCAGAGGTGAACTAGCACCCACGTTTCGCCAATTATGTTAGGTCCCACGTAATAGGTGGCGAGCCTATTGCCGTTTATCGGGCACAAAAGTCGCAGTTCTATTGCTAGATGGTATAAGAGGGACGCTGCTGCCCATTCCTCATCACTGATTTATTATTAATTATTATTAGACATCATAATTGTCAGTTAGGACACCGATGATCGAGCAATCACGATCTATTAGGATGATCCCTTAGTGTCTTCATCCCTATTCCGATGAGCGATCCCCTAGCTCCTAGGGCCTAGACCACGGAGGCGGTTAAACGTTAAACCGGTCACCCATCCCTAGCTGAGCCCGACCATTTCGATTTTGCACTTCTTATCCTTGTCATGTCTCTTGGAATGCAGAGTCAGCTTGCTTCTCGTCATAAATCTCTTGTTGCAAACTTCGCACTCATACCGTCTGTCCCCTATATGCATCTTGACATGCATCACCAAGTTATTCTTCTGGGTGAAGCTCTTGAAGCATATGTCGCAAGTGTGGGGTTTGATTCCCTTGTGGGCCTTCTCGTGGCGGTCCAGGTCGGCCTTGCGATAGAACGATGAGCCGCACTCCGCGCAGTTAAAGTTCTTTATGCCTGCAACAGGAGAGTGTCGTAAGTATGCACATACATAAACCTGCTACGCTGCCCTGCCCGGCTAGCGTGACCATCCAAACACGATATGATATAGCCATTTATCGTTGGATTTTCGATAGTTCAAAGCGATAAATGGACACATCTTTATGATACAGCCTTAGAGGCTTTTTTAATTATTCAATTCAGTCTTATTCAAATGTTAAAATTTTGCTGCTGAGTGTATATCTTGCCACACGTGGTACACATGTTACCCTAATGTAGAAGAACTTACCTTTATGCGACAGCTGGTGGATGCTGAGGTGACCCAGTTGAGTGTATGTCTTGCCACACGTGGTACACATGTAGGGGCGCTCCCCGGTGTGCGTCCTCTTGTGCTTCTTCAACTCGTAGCCCGTCTGGAAAGTCTTGTCACAGGCGTCGCAAGGGTGGACTTTGGAGGACTGCTTTTTCCGTCTGCGTTTTCTGAATGAATATACGTAAATCACCTATTAGAGCATACATACGTAAATAGAAAGAAAGAAGAGTGCGCCAGTATATGTTATACTGGGGCACTCTTCTTTTAACGACTGCTTAGCTTACGAACGGATGGCGTAGATTTTTCGCTAGATATTGAAAACTTGTGTGTCCGTATAGGTAGGTTGGGGGTTGGGGGGTTGATTGGTAGTGCGCGGCATGTTTCGGTTTATGTGATTGGCGAGTTGTGGGATTGTACCTGCAATGTCCTAACTCGTTGACAATAGTGGGTTTCTCTACGGCCTACTTGCGTGCCGTTCTGCTAGCGGAGCGTTGGACCCTGATGCGTTTAGTATCATCTTGGTATAGAACGCGGCAAGGGTCGGCGCTTCGTTGCGGATCGGGGCGTGGGCGGGTTTGGGAGACCTATCATTACAGACTGAGGCATGCTGCGCACTCCCCTATTTTTTTTTCTTGGACACACGGGTTTTCGGTATCTAGCGTCTTGACGATTCATAAGTGTATTGTAATCATACCGGATATGAATAAATGAATTTTGACTTTGACTTTGACTTTGCAGTTGCAGCCAGGACCAACAGCTTACCTTGCTTCTTTATTTGACACGACGGTCGACATGTTGTTGTCTCAGTAATACGTCAGTTTCATGCATTAGAGACGTCAATTAAATTAATAATAAATAATAATAATAAATATTTTTACACTCATACCTATCATCTAGCCCAAAGAAAGTAGCCTAAGCACTTGTGTTATGGATACTAGATGGCGGACATATTTTTAATATAATTATGTATAATTATATAAATGTTGAAAATATACTACATAAACATATACACAACCATAACTCGGAAACAAACATTCGTGGTCATCACAAAGTTTGCCCCTACCAGGATTCGAACCCGGGACCTCTTGGCCAATACCCAGCAATCTGAGCATTCGACCAAGGCGGCAACTTGTATGAGTACTTAATGACAAAAAATGTCATTTAAATCTAGACCATAGACGCGGCAAAAATAGTGACTAGTTTTGAATTGTCATTTTTTGACACTAATTACTCATTAACGTTAATTGACGTCTCTGAGTGCGGCAGTCAAACTTATATTTATATACTTATAATTTAGTCCTTTTAACTGCCGCACTCAGAGACGTCAATTAACTTTAATGAGTATTTAATGTCAAAAATTTTCATTCAAATCTAGACCATAGACCCGGCAAGATTACCGACTAGTTTTGAATTGTCATTTTTTGACGTTAATTACTTTTTAACGTTATTTGACGTCTCTGAGTGCGGCAGTTAGTGTGTTTTTTCTGAATGAACATACACACACATAATGTACATACAATTATCACGCTCATATCCCTGAAGGGATAGACAGAGGTGGAAAGACAGCGATGAGTAATGGGCAGCAGCTTTCCTCTCATACATACAATTTACATACATAAATCACTATATCCCCGAAGGGGTAGGCATAGGTGAATTGAGATCTATGTTTCGCCAATTATGTTAGGTCCCACGTAATAGGTAGCGAGCCTATTGCCATTTATCGGGCACAAAAGTCGCAGTACATAGCTAGGTGTTATAAGACGAACGCTGAGGCCCATTACTCATTGCTGTCTTAACCCTTAGTCTTGTACAACAGCCGCGGGAGAGATTGGGGGTGGTGACAAATTGTATTCTACTCTGTCGTCACCACACAGCAGTACTCACCCATACATACAATACATAAATACATAAATCACATATTAAGTACAGCATTATAAAAATATAAAATGACACAAAATACAGTATTAAACCTAAGTCCAATTATAACGCTGCATAGCATTCATAATATGTATTTCTCATTTTACAATTTTAATTATTTAAACTCCCTTAACAAAAATAATGAAGTCATTATCTATATAATGAAGTCACTATCTTAAAGTCTGCCATTCTGCTATGTCAGTGACCTTAGGATCTTATAATTTCTGATCACACAGTAGATTGGCAAAAAGAGTTTGCTGAAATGACAAATGGAACTAATTTTTATTTGCATTATATCACTGATTTCCTTGCAAACTCTGGTAGTCCAATTATCAAATTCATTAACTTTGCGATTTATTTGTATTTTAATTTATTCGCTTCAATTCAATGGTCGTCTGACTAAAAATGAACGAAACAAAACATGTGACGCCCTCATTTTATCCAAACTCTTTTTTGCCAAGCTGTACATAGCCGACACATAGGTGACGGCAGAATAGAATACAATTGTCACCACCCCAAATCTCTCCCGTGGGTGTCGTACAAGGCGACTAAGGATAAATTAGCAATGAGGAATGGGCAGCAGCGTTCCTCTTATACCACCTAGCAATAGCAATGTACTGCGACTATTGTGCCCGATAAATGGCAATAGGCTCGCCACCTATTACATGGGACCTAACATAATTGGCGAAACGTGGGTGCTAGTTTACCTCTGCCTACCCCTTCGGGGATATAGGCGTGATTTATGTATGTATGTATGTACATAGCCCTCTCCATTTCCCTTTGACCTCTCTTATTAGGATCTCTTCTTCCCGCCCTTATCCTGCTCTCATTTTCTTTTTCCACTCCTCTCTACCTTTCACCAATTTCTCATCCTCTCATGTCACTAGCATATCCACCTTTACAAAATCTATCCATTTTAGTATTTCGCACTTTTTACATCATTCCACATTCATGCCAAACATTCTTCTGCCAACATAGCTTTCATTTCTTCACATATGATCAAATCATTCCTTCTTATTGGGATATTTTCTTCCTAGCTCAGGCATAATGTTATATTTTTTAGCTTAGTTTATCATTATTTTTTTTATTGATATCTGTTTAAGCCCTTAGTTTTTAATAAAGAATTATTTATTATTTTATTTATATTGGGATATCGTAGAATATTATATACACACTGTTTAGGTGGGTCCTCTTCATCAGATATTTCAATGATTTCGCATTTAACTAAAATCTCTTCGACAGCATTCTCGTTAGCTTTTGTCTCGGACATTACTGTAAACAAGAAAAATGTTTATGTACTTCAAGTATGTAGATACCATGGAGACATAAAAACTTTAAAATTCTTTGTTAGGAAATTTAAAATTAAAATTAAAATTCAATTCAATTCAATCAATCAATTAAAATAACACACACATACATAAATCGCGCCTATATCGCCGAAGGGGTAGGCAGAGGTGAACTAGCACCCACGTTTCGCCAATTATGTTAGGTCCCATGTAATAGGTGGCGAGCCTATTGCCATATATCGGGCACAAAAGTGTCGCAGTACATTTAGAGGTGGATGGTGGAGGATTTGAGGTTTACCCTCTATCAATCAAGAGCTCCAAGGGGCTACACCAGTGATCTCCTAAAATCAACTTTTTTTACAAGTACTTCGAACTAGCAAATTTTACTTTTTTTTTCTTCAGACCAGTATCATCATCACCAGTCCTTTAATGTCCCCACTGCTGGAAACGCCTTTCATATGGATAGAAGAATATTAGGGACAACAGGCCCACCACATTTTTTAGGTCCTATGTTTTTTAATGGGCAGAAATAAGTTGAACAAGGCCAACATTAATAAAAAACCAATACAAAATAGGTACATATCGATTGTTTATAAATGGAACAGGTTTTTATCTACTGAGGAATATTATTAGATTACTTACTTCGCTAGCCTTCCCAATTATTACTAAACTGCGATTCTATATATCCGATATACTACAATACCCGACATACATGTGATAATAGAAATGTATAATTAGATACATAAAAAAATAAACTTTCGATCAATTTCAGACTTTTTCGCATTCAAATTAAATTCAATTGACCTTTTTGCTTTGATTTGATTATAAACTTTTTGTTGCTTGTTGTGTGTATTTGATTTTTTGACATTGACAGATTAGATTGATGAATTGTGTCAAATTTAATAATACCAATGTAAAATACGAATAGCTACTAAAATTATTAATATGTAGTTACGTTCGTTCATACTACATTAATCTTCATCATTAGGTATATATATTAATATCTCTCGGTTACATCTGTTGTTCGGTCTGTGTACGCACAATATTATTTAAAATTATACCAGAAGAAGTATACATTACCGTACCGTAAGTATTATAATCATATTCTATAATATTATCTATAATAACGTGGGTGGTAGTTCACCTCTACCCCTTCGGGGATATAGGCGTTATTTATGTATGTATATATGTATAATATTATAATAATAATAAATCGTTGTTTTGAATGAGGTGACCATAATTAAAACAAACACTCAATTTTATAAAATGCTCAAAAAAAGTATAGTAAAAAGGACTTCAATATAATTTTTCCTTACTCATAAGCACACAGCTCATAGAGGGCGGGTGGTGTTTTCTACTTTTACTTGACTACCAAAAAAGCAGAGCATAATATTTGGCATTGCTCTTGCTCGGTTTTAGCATAGCATAGATAAGCGGCTTGTCGGATTTATGTTTTTTGAATGTGAAAACACACACACATGCACATGCACACGGTCACACACATGCACGTATGCACACGGTCACGGCACAGCGACCGTGTCGTGAGTCACGACTCGTGACCGCGTGCATGTGAAAAGGGTGTTACTCTGACCACCTGGTGGTAAAAACAAACCTTTTTCAATTCAATTCCTGTTATTTTTTATTATTTATTAGTCACATTCGTCGAGTCATTACTTAACATAAAAAACCAATGGGCCTACCACCTAACTCGATTGCTGATGATAGCTCTATAGCAATGCACTGTTTATCCGAGCGATCGCCTAAAATTGTATTAGCAATAAGCACAGAGTATAACAACAACTGCTTACGTGAACGAACGATATAGTTCTTTTGGCTTAAGATGATCTTTGCATTTGTGTGAGTGATCGCAAAAGAATGGTTACTGAAAATAATAATATAATTAAATATTTTAAAAGAAAATAATAAATATTTTTTATTAGAAAGCAAGTTATTGAGTAGTTACGATTACGAACGTAGATAGGAACGGACACACGCACAAATCGAACACTTAACCATCATCCGGCTTCTCCCCAGTGTGGCAAAACACTATTTATGTTCATAACTTATAAAAAAAATATTCTAACTCTTCTACATCGGTCATTGAATCTTCACTCTCATCTGATGACACATCAGTGCCTGTGCGATGATGTAGCGCTCCGTAAAACCATCAATAGCAGCGTCGCGAGCATCAAATGCTTTTCTTTTTCTTTTACTGCATGGTCACAATCATTGCCCATATATTTTCAATAGGATTTCAAAAATTTCTCTAATATTCGATTTTAATTTTAACATTATATAAATGTTAGAAAAATTAGTAGAAAGATTTTGGTGGTTAGAAAAAGAATTTCGAAAAATTATGGTCTTGAGGCGGGAATGGTTTTTCTTTTTCTAACCACCAAAATCTTTCTACTAATTTCTCTAATACCTAATTAAAACGGCGAAATATTATTGATATGCGTAGCTGCTAGCGGTACAAAAGAAAGTGCGAGGCAGAGTATTGACAGTTGGCGGACGCACCGAGCAGTACTAGCACAATGACAATGTTTTCTCTCGGGATTTAGTGGGAGTTAAAGCGAGAGGAAAAGATTTTCTTTCCCCCGAAAGAGATGTGTCCATATCCTGTGCTACGGGGGCTACAGTATTGACAGCTATCAATTTAGCTAGCAGTCATCTTGAATTTTCAGGTGGTATGGATTTTCTGCCAAATTCTTACAAAATCATCGGCGATCATTCGTTCAAAAGCTATAACTGATAGTGACAGCATGACGTCTTAAACTAAAGCTTTTGCTTTAGCAATAGAGTTAGGCGGTAGGCCCACAGGCCACGCTTTGTTGGAAACCAAAACGCTTAGTAATTCTTCTATAACAGTAGAAAGTTACAGATTATGGTATTACTAATTGCGCGTTTAGTTATTGCAAGTTGAATAAAAAAAAATAGGGACGTAAAAATTAAGTTACGTTGCGTTCCTGTGTTATTTCTTTGTTGTAAAAACTATTCAATATTACTATTACATTTTATTTTATCCCACTGCAGAATGTGTAAACATAATTATCCTGCGATTTTGTAGGAATATGTAGATACAGAATTGACGCGGTATTTGTAAAAATATCGAAGGTATTTTGGTAAAAAAGCACACCACGAGACCGGTCTACCTGCAACCTTGAGAGTAACCCAGACGATTTAAGTCGGTAGTTCCTCACGCGATATTGTACTGTGTGTTTTGACGACTTTATTTTTGGCGGATTATACACGTATAACGCAAGGGAATTCGGGTCACTATATTCATTCGCAATGATGTCATTCTATAGCTTAATTTTAAAAGTGACGTTACGTAGGCCTTAGCTTATCCTATTTCCACATCCACATTAGAATCAGTGGAAAACGCACGGTTCTGTGATATTTCGTATTTATGTGCGCTTAGGAAAATTATATAATTAAGCAAAAATGAGTTACTACGAGTTTAAGACGGCCGGTAAGTAAAATTCTTTGTTTATCCGTGTTTATTGAGATATTTTATCACCTTATTTGCATTATTACAATATTTGTGGTATTATAAGAATTAAGAAAAGATGCCATCATCGTAGATTAAGCAATGACTCATAGGTTAATAAAATATGCTGCCCCGAGATGTTTATTATTTATTTTTTATGGCAATAATTAACAGATTAATTCCTACCTGCAGATTAATGATTGGTTTTAGTTTTCTTCTTTTCTACCATGTAAATATGTCTTTAAATATTAATTTATTTAACTGGGCCTTTCAAAACGTATTTAGGACTATATAGGTCCGAATAGTTTTTTTAAATATCGATTATCGATCCGTCCGGTCGGTCGGTGTCGTCAAAACAGCTGTCCAATATGACGTCATCAGCCGTTATGTTATTGTTATTTCGATCAAGTCTGTCTGATTTATTACTTTTTAAAGAACGTTTTTGTAATATTTACGATCCGGTTTTGTAATGCTTCGCTTGGTTTTGTTATCTAAAGTAATTTGCATTGAATGCTTACCGAATCGCTGAATATTAACTAATGTGTCATTATTTTTTGGATACCGAAAAGTTCTCATCTAATAGATACCATGAAAATGATTTTAATTTGAACATTAGTTTAAATGAATGTATGAATAATTATTAGAAACAAAAATTGGTTTGAAAAAGTTGGAAAAATTATAAGTAGTCGAACTTTTTAATCGAGAGCATTGCAGAGGACGCGGGTTCGATTCCCGCGTCAATACCTGCATTTTGCGAACTTTTTCCAACCCGTTTTTCTTTCAGTAGGTACTTAATAATTGTTTTAAAAATCGGAAAGCTTAAACTTTGCAATAATATTTACTAAAATTTAATTTACACATATGGTTTAAATTAATGACTTCCTTTTTTGACGTGGAACATTTCCTGTTTTGCTTAACCTAATCATTTTTCTATTATTAATATCACGTTAAATGTTGATTTGTATCATTATTCACTAATAACCATTACCCCATTCTTCTCCCATTCACTCCTGTGATGTGGACAAAATCTCCTCGAGAATAAGAAAATATTTTTCCTCTCGCTCTAACTCCCACTAAATCCAGAGACAAAACACTGTCAAATGGCGGAAAGAGATTTATTCCACGTCCCGTGCTAAGCCTACTTTAGCGTTGATATAAATATTCCCCCAAACCTCCAACGCCCGATCGTGCCTGCCGTGCGCAAAACGAGTTAACCTCATTTTCGTCAATTTCGAGTTTATTTATTACACTTATAGCAGAAATGGACTCTTTCACAACGGAACGCCGTACATAGCGCGTTGTAAACGTAACCCGAGCATTTTTCCGTGTACAAAACCAGCAGTGAATTGCGCAAGCCATCTCAAGGTACATCGCTCAGCCTTGACCCAATACGTAAATGGTAGCGTCTGCGTTGTGTTTGTTTACATTGATTGAGCAAACACCGCCATTGCTAAGATAACTTTTGACTTATAAATAATGTTTGTATCTCTGTAAGAAACATCTATAATACTGAGGCGCTACTGTAATGGGCAGCAGCAATCCAATTATGTGTACATTCTGCATTTTATGTGCCCGAAAGATGGCAATATGCAATACGAATCACCCCATGCCTACCCCTTCGTTGGTATAGGCATGATTTATGTATGTATGTTTTAACTCAGTCGGTCTGTTCCGTTTTGACGACTAAACTGCAGCATGGAATTTCATTTCATTACATTACATAGGTACATACATATAAACATACATAATTCACGCCTATTCATTTATCCCCGAATGGGTAGGCAGAGGTGAATTAACACCCAATGTTTCGCTAATTATGTTAGGTCCCTTATACTAGGAGGTGAGCCCATCACTCCCGTGTGTTTCATACAAGGTAACTAAGGGTAAAGATAGGACGAGTAATGAGCAGCATTCCTCTTATACCACCTAGCAATATTCTACAATGTATGTACCATATAGATTTCAATAGGCTCGACACCTTTAAGATACATACATACATACATATATCACGCCTTTCTCCCACAGGGGTAGGCAGAGATCACTTCTTTCCACTTGCTACGATCCTTACATACTTCTTGCGCTTCATCCAATCTCATTAATCTTTTCATGCATGCCCGTCGGTTTCGGGTACTCTTGACCTGGCCCTTATTTTTTTACCTTTAAGATGTAGGTGTTAATTCACCTCTGCCTACCCCTTTGGGGTAATTTATGTACGTATGTAGATTTAAATGAGGAATTTCAGCCCGGCTGGCATTACCATTGCAACACGATAGAATATAGCCATTTATCGCGGTGAACTGTCAAAAATCCATTGTTTTTTTGACAGTTCAAAGCGATAAATGGCTATATGATATCGTATTTCGGTGGTCATGCTAGCCGGGCTGCTCTTTCTTCTTCCTGCCCTTATCCCGCTCTAGGCGGCATCGGTACAACATGTCTTCTTCCACTCCTTTCGATCCTTCACCAATTTCTCATCCACTCCTCTCGCTATCATGTCCTCCTTTACACAGTCCATCTATCTCTTCTTTGGTCTTCTTCTCCATTTACGTCCTTCCACGTTCATGTCACACATTCTTCTGCCAACATAGCTTTCATCTCTTCGCATAACATGTCCAAACCATCCCAGTCTATTATTACTCTGCAGTCTCTCTGTCACTGGCGCTACTTTCAAACTTCCTTATCTTATCTCTCCGTGTCACACCATATCTTAACATACGCATCTCTGTTACATGCACTCTTCTTTCATCAATCTTTTTCATAGCCCAACACTTTTATTCTTTGTATTTGATTATAAAATCATTATATCTACTGCTTCCAGGGTCAGTGCCCCCACCAGCTCTCGCAGACAAGCTCCGTCTGTACCACGTAGACATGAACCCATACGGGCACCGGGTGCTGCTCATCCTGGAGGCGAAGAAGGTCAAGTTTGAGGTGTACCGGCTGGACCCGCTCAGGCTGCCAGAGTGGTTCAAGCTGAAGAACCCAAGGCGTGAGTAATAATAATAAATTAATATATACATACATATCGTACATACATAAATATATACATTCATTCACAGAGGTGAATTAACACCCACGTTTCGCCAATTATGTTATCATCATCATCATCACCAGCCCTTTAATGTCATGTCAATGCTGGGGCACAGGCCTTCCCTATGGATGGAAGAATATAGGGAGGTGGTAGCTAGCCAGGCGGTATTGAAAGAAATCTTGTACCCCCTGGGGATCGAACACGGGACCTCTGGATCTTAATTCCGGTGGGCGAACCGCTAGACCATGGAGGCGGTTGAAATTGCGGCGTTTACTTGCTTAACACTACAGGGTGAATTTGGCCATAACCCACCACGCTGGCTCAGTGCGTGTTGGCGAGTTTAAACGACTGCAGATGCACCCGGGACCAAGGGCTTAACGTGCCTTCCGAAGCACGGAGGAACTCGAGATAAAGTCGAAATAATTTTTTGGTCACCCATCCAATGACCGGCCTTAGCGAACATTGCTTAGTTTACGCAATCGCAGGCCAAGCGCGCTATGCCACAGCGCCAGCGAGCAACACTGAGCTACATTCCACAGGTCAGTCTTTACCCTGATACCTTATATGAATAAATCACATTTGTTGCCGTGTTATGGACCCTGATGGGTACAGCAATATAAATGAGCTGAGGGGAGGGTAGATTTTTTCATAATTTTAATAAAATGCTATTGTATTTTTACAGGTTATGAATTAGGTACAAGTCAGGTAGGCTATCTTAAAAGAATTAAAGATAGATAAGATACTTGGCAGATCATTTGACAGTTGTCATACGAAATATATGCCAAGTAAACTATTCAGAACTTACCCGTCGATTGTGAAACAGGCCTTAGATGATAAGTTGTACTTAGTTCCAAATAAACTCTGTTCCAGTCAAAATCCCAGTGCTGGAGATCCCCACGGATCAGGGGGACAGATTCCTGTTCGAGAGCGTCGTCATCTGCGACTACCTGGACGAGAAATATGCGAGGAACCCGCTCCACTCGAAGAACCCCTATGTCAAGGCGCAGGACAGACTACTAATAGAGAGGTTCAATGAGGTACTGTATTTTTTTTATGTAAGACAGTGAAGCTCTTGCCCTTCATCTCACCTGATGGTAAGTGACGATAAGGGCCGAAGATGGAATCGAGCTTCAACTGCAATCCTCAACCTCAGAGGGGCTGGCTATCATAGCACAATTGTCGGAACACATTAATGCTGTTAATATTATTATTATGGCGACAGACTTTGATAAGATGGTGGTAGCTAGCCAGGCGGACTTGAAAGAAATCTTGTACCGCCCTGGGGATCGAACCCGGGACCTCTGGATCTTAATTCCGGTGGGCGAACCACTAGACTTAACACTACAAATAATTATGTCACTCGCCACTCCGATCTGTCATATTGGCTGCCCGTGCATTAGTTGTATGGTATTGTGGACTGTGGAACCTGTGGAATTAGTCACAACGCCCGTGCACTATGTAGTACACCATGCGTTTGTGCCGTGTGGTGACGGCAGAGCAGAATACAATTGTCACTGCCCCGATTCTCACCCGCGGGTGCTATATAAGGCGACTTAGGTTAAAAGACAGGGATTAGTAATGGGCAGAAGCATTTCTTTCATACCACCTAGCAATACTGCGATGCATGTGCCCGATATAGTTTGGCTATAGGCACGCTACCTATTACACACGCTACCTACATGGGACCTAACCTAATTGTCGAAATGTGGGTGCTAATTCACCTCTGCCTACCCCTTCGGGTTTATATAGGTGTGATTTATGTATGTATGTATATATTTATATGGCTCTTTTTCATCTACAGCTCATCAAGGGCAGCTTAGAATGCTTCGACACCAACTTCGCATTCGGCAGCGAGCAGATATTGCAGACGATGGAGATATTTGAAAAGGAGCTCACAGCAAGAGGTCAGTAAATTTTATTTTCATTTCATTTTAAATTAAAATATATATATATATATATATATATATATATATATATATATTCCAACCTACTCCAACCGTCGGTCGGTCTACACCAGTTTTGCCTGAAATCGGGCAAAATTTACAAAGTCTCCGCCTTCCCCAAATAACCCGGTAGATGCTGTATGCTCGGCCAATAGCTTAGGTCCTTCATGATAGAGTATAGGAATGGAACCAGGAGACTTTTGTTAATACATTTATTGCACTGACTCTAGACTATTTTATGATCATTTCAAACATAGCTTTACAAATTACAAAGCTCTTTATAAACTTTTCTCAACACCGACCAAACATTTCATCAACAAAGTTTGAACATGAAGTGTGTCAAATATTGACTGCTGCGCATGTGCAGAACAGGATGTCATAATGAAATTTTAACCTAATATTCGAACGTACCGTAGAACTTTTAACGTCATCGAACGCCTCCTTCAACACTTCAAATAAAAAATAAAAAAAAATATTTTTACACTCACACCTATCATCTAGCCCAAAATAAGTAGCCTAAGCACTTGTGTTATGGATACTAGATGACGGACATATTTTTAATATAATTATGTATATAAATGTTGAAAATATACTACATAAACATATACACACAACCATGACTCGGAAACAAACATTTGTGGCCATCACAAAGTTTGCCCCTACCAGGATTCGAACCCGGGACCTCTTGGCCAATACCCAGCAATCTGAGCATTCGACCAAGGCGGCCGTCTAATAGATAAATATAATCTTTGATATTGATTTACAGGCACCAACTACTTCGGCGGCATCCGACCAGGCATGCTCGACTACATGATCTGGCCGTGGGTGGAGAGGCTCTACCTCCTCCGGTGTCTGAACGAGAGGAAGTTTGACGAGAAGCGCTCCGTGTTCCCCAACTTTGTAAGTGTGAAATAATTCTTACACTCACACGGCACACCCGTCATAAGTAAGCATAAGTACTTGTGTTATGGATACTTAACACAAGTTATGTTGTTATGGATACATAACTTTACTTAACACTAATAAATTAGTAATAATTATGTGTCATCGTCAATTAACTTTCATGAGTACTTAATGTCTAAATATTCCGTTTAAATAGCGTCTAGTTTTGAATTGTAATTTTTCGTTAATTGACGTCTCTGAGTGCAGCAGTTGCCCCTGATTAAAGAAACGCTACTCAAATTTTAAGCACTTCTTATAAAGTTAAGTTCAATACCTGTCAGAATTTGTATTGAAAAACATTAGATTTTGACAATACTATGATAAGTAGGACTCAAACTTGGGCATCGGTCAAAACTACTTTGGTCTTATTTTTACAGTCAAAAGTAGTTATGGTTATTTCTGTTACATGTGGTGTGTGATCAAGTGTATTTTAATAAAAAAGTTCAACTTTTTTTAATATTTTTTTTCATTTCACGATAGGCTGACTGGGGCGACCAAATGCAGGTGGACGAAGTCGTAAAGAAGCATTCACACTCACCGAATGTGTACTTCGATTACTACAAGAATGCCAGATCGCATTCTATGGGCTACTATCTTTAAGAAGTGCACATTAATCTAGAAATTAAGATAGGCTTCGTCCAAGTCACACATTTTACGCTTGTATTGTGGAAAAAGGTGACATAAAACATGCACCTATATATACACCTATACATAATAACATGGGGGCAGATGGCAAAATACTCCATTATATCGCACCGGAAAAAGTTTTCTTACTTAAAAATGTCATCTGCAAGAAATGAGATGGAGGTGTTATTAATATTTTTGTATATGATGTACGCATAATTATATGTAGGGGCAGATGGGAAAATATATACCAGTGTATCGCGCAATAAGAAGAAATGTTTCCTTAGCTTGAAAAATTAAACTTAAATAAAAATGGATGATGCTAAAAAATAAACAAAGTGATATCTATAATTAATATTTGTGTATTGTATATGCATTATTATTTGTAAGGGCAGGTGGTAAAATACTCTAAACCCTCTTAGAATAATTTCAAATTTTACCTCAAACAAATCATCAGTGGATGTTATAAATTAACTAAAGAATTATTATTGTTAAGTTTCGTTTATATTGTAAACAGAATAGGTATCCGTGTGGTAATGGCAGAGCAGATAGGAGATTATGCCCTTTCCTCATCACTGTTTTAACCATCCTTAGTTGACTTGTATTGGCGAGATTAGGGTTGGTGACATCGTATTCTAATCTGTCATCGCCACGTGGATGCAAATTTTGTTTATACGCAATATTTCATAATTTAATGCACCTCTGTCTACCTCTAGGAGCATAAGTTAGGTGTAAATTATGTACAATTGCGATTGTAAAATATCTGACTCACTAATAGCACGCTTTTGTTTTATCAAAATCAGGACTTAGGTCACTTTTGCTACAAGTGTATGTGTTCTTAGATCGATAATATAAATTTATAGTAAATAAGTTTTACGCCGTCTAAGTCACAGTTTATTAAAAAATATTTGTGTTCTGTTTTATGGGGACAGACAGATGGGAAGTGCCTAACCTATCAAGTCGGATTTATCCGACAAACATTTACGTGTCTACTTTGACTTGTGCCTTGTCAGACATATACGTAATACGACTGTAGTTAAATTGACGAGAAATGTTCGTTGGATTTGTCCAACTGTAGCGGATATGGTTATTTATTACTGAGGAGTTTTCTACTCAAAGCATTTAAGCATTTATTTTGATGTAAAACAAATATATAGCTCTAATAACTACCCCTAATAAGAACTTTTATAAGGGGTAGTTATCATTGTTAAATCAAAACCTCAGCTCGCCTTAGTTAGATTATTCGGCAAGTCTAGAATTTAACTTTATTAATCAGCATCCATAGGGACAAATGAGACAAGTCCGTGTGGGATCATTTGGTAAACGTACTTAAAACTGAGATCTGTATTGTAATCTTATATTATTTCAGTCACATTATACAATGTTAGCTTTATTTCGTGAATATTTATTTTAGTATTTAGCACTTGTTAATAATTTATTTCATAACGTTCTCTTTGAAAGTTGAACCTAATTGTTTTTATTCCTGGTTGCGGGTAATTGTGAAATAATTATTGTATAATGGAATTAGTTATGTATACGCTGTATAGTTAAATTAAGTTGCCTTGTGAAGCGCCAATGTAGTACTACACCTACATCGCACAAAGTCGTAAGTTGCAATTCTGAACTCTATTACAAAGGCAACAACGATTAAAATACTTGACTGGGCAGGAAAATGACAAGAAGAATGAAAATATAGTCTCAAATATACTTTTCGGAATGCATTTACTTTTAGAGCCTTTTTTATAAAATCCGCCTTAAGACACAATGTCAAAAAAGCGTTCATAAATGTTGCAATTAGCTTCAAAAATAGCGTAAACGGGAAAAGTGAAAAACAGATTTGTACCATTTTGCAATGACAGGGACAAAAAAATATTTTGTGTAATCCTGTTACACAACCCTCGATCATAAAATATATAATAAATAATCACAGAACACACCTATTATTTTATACTGAGGAAATCGCCATGGCTTATATAAATTGTCTATGTGTATATTTACAATAAACGTATTTAAAAATATTGACGGCCTATTTCACAATCGACAAGTAAGTTCTGATTAGTTTACTTGGCAGATCATTTTCATCTTGTAGATCGTGAAACAGGCCTCAAATGTAGGTAAATTTAGAAAACTAGGATCTAAATTAGGGCTTTCTTGAGCCGCTAAGTGTTCATGCACGATGAAAATTCGTTTTTAAGAAATGACACGAAATATTTTTTTTGTATTTTATATATACTTCTTTTTTATATTTAAGTTATATTTTATTGTTAAGTGTGAATAAGTAAAAAATACACCAACAATCTTTGTTTATCTTGCGGAATACCCAAAGAAAAAAAAAGAAATACCCAAAGAGGGTTGGTGTCAGGTAGGCGACCGGCTGTAAAACCTAAGCCAAAACCTTGAGCAGTATGGATTGGAATGTTGTCATTCCAATCACTCTCTCCGTTCATCGATCTCGCGGCATGGTCCTTTCCAGCTCTTTTCTATACAATCGTTCATCACTAGCACCTTTACGGTGTGATGGATGATATGAATCAAAGGCGAGTGGGTCGACTTCTGACTGATGTGAATGGAAGATGAAGCATACCGCGCCGCCTAAGATAGACTGTGAATGTGAACAGGGTAAGGAGAAGAAACATACATCTTTGTTTTTCTTGGTGGCGTGTGCTGACTTGCTGTCGGCAGACCACCCGATGACCCGACCCCGACCGATCTCTCACGTGGGTGGCACATCTGAGAACTTTTTATGCACAAGTGTGGAATTCCCGTAATATTATAGTACTCTATGGTGGAGTCATTGAAAATTAGTGTATGATGTGTTTGAAAATAAGAATTTTATGATGTTTTTCACCGTGTGGCCGTGTGGTGACGGCAGAGTAGAATACAATTGTCACCCCCCAAATCTCTCCCGCGGTTGTCGTACATGGCGACTAAGGATAAATCAGTGATGAGGAATGGGCAGCAGCGTTCCTGTTATACCACCTAGCAATGTACTGCGACTTTTGTGCTCGATAAATGGCAATAGGCTCACCACATATTACATGGGACCAAACATAATTGGCGAAACGCGGGTGCTTAAGTGCGTTCCATCTTATAGTTCCTATGCCGTGGTGGTGGCTGCCCTGTCTGTCATTAGAATCAATACGTAAGTCATATTTGCAGGTTTTTTTAAGTGTTATAGAAAATCTTTGAGAAAATCATGTCCAAAACATTGATAAGTAATGAAAGGTTAATTGTGTTAAAAGCTAAGGTCTTTTGTGAACGTGAAAAACGTAAGGAGGTCCCGCATAATCCATATTAGTGTGTACAAGTTCGTATTGCCGCCATTATATTGGGTTACCAGTATCAGTTTTATCAAGTGTTTGATATATAAAGAAATTATAATTATTTTCACTGTAAATAAATAGTACTATTATCGATTTAACGACTGATAAGAGTGAGGAAATGCCAAATGTAGACATGTTAGATGAACACAATTATTGTTAATTATAAGAAATATAATATTTTAGTATGATTTAACCTTTTTTTACTAAATGAGTCTATTTTTCTTACGTCACTACAATTTATATTTATCTATCTAATTTCTATCATACTAATAATATCATGAACTAACTGTTCTTGCAAATTTTCACGTGTTAGTTTATAAGACTTTCATAAAAAAAAACTAATATGTAACTACTGCTTAGTACCGCTAGTAGTTATAGGTAACAAAATAAGATAGATGCGTAATTATTAATGTAGGCCATGAAAAAAAATCTCCCTGAATTAAAGGTAAGACAATAAAGTTGACATGGTATCATTTTCTTGCAATACTACCACCATGACGGCATAGGAACTATAAGATGAAACGCACTCTAGTTTACCTCTGCCTACCCCTTCGGGGATTAGGCGATCAATCACTCACTTGATGCATTAAATGTATTATAATTAAACCCATATTTTAACGTAAAATAAAATATTTAATACATGGCTATGTAAGTTAGATCCCTTTGCCTTATCAAAAAACAGAGTGCATTGTGCTAGCAACTTATCAGGTCAGACGGCGAAAATTAGAACTACAATTTAAACATTTAATTTGACATTTCCATGACACTGTTTGTTGACCACTAGCGGCACCAAGAACTGAATAGATAAGTTGGTGGTTTTTTCACAACCTTGACTTGATTGACAGTTCGCATTTCGCAATATTTTCGATTCTTGAACGGCCTATGTAGCTGTCATTGTCAAAATTTATAGTGGTGTAAGTAGTTTCTTGAACCATTAAAAATTGATTAAAATTAATTTTACAGCAAAGAGTGTTGAGTTTGGTGTCACAAAATGCCCTTAATACGTTCGGCTAGCTTCAATTTATTTGTGGAAATTTTAATACGAATCGTTCTAGTCTCAGCTTTTTGGTAAGTCGCCTCCATATGCTGCAACGTATCACTGATATTTTATTTACGAATCTTATCAATGAAAGTTGTATTCCGAACCATAAAATAACTCCGAAAGATTATTTGTGTACATTCTTTAGGCCTTGATTCTTATAAATTTTATGGTGACCATAAAATTTACATACAAAAACCGTTCTCAACTTGAAACGGTATTTGCGTTTTTTGTCATCAAACTTACTTTGTTACTCATTATAAGACTAAGCCAATAGGCAATTGGAACTGATTTTTATTTATATCGTTTCTCGTATTGTACATTTCTTTAGTTTTAAAACAATAAGTATGTAATAAACCTTATTTTTTATAAAAAAAAAGATCATCAGGTTTAACTGTCGTGCTAAGAGACGTCAATTAAAGTTAAATTAATGTTTAATATAAAATATAAATTCATTTAATTCTGTACCATAGACCTGGCAAGAATATCTACTACTTTTGAATTAACGAAATTCATATTAATAAACCCTTTAATTTAAATTCATGTCTCAGAGTATGGATGAATGAAGAGTCAACTGAAAGTTGTTATGAACTTGCTGCCTAGTAAGCATAATAATGTTTGAGATGTAATTGACGAATCACAATTTCAAATTAGTCCTACCTATAATACTTTAAAATTTGGAGACGAGACTAGATATAAAGAGTTTTTATCTATATCACCAATATTTAAATCCCCTTTGCCTTTTCTGGTATGTTGTGCATATCATTTATTTTATTATGAACATATAACAATTTAATAAATGATTGATAACTGGCTATCTGAAAATTAAACAGGCTTATCTAAAACTATTTCCTGAAATGATAATTTGTTCTTGTTTTGCAGCTGTTAAATTGTATCGATATAATTATATGCTTTAAATACCCCACAGTGTTTGGTCAGAGTGTGGAAAATACAAAATTACATACAGTGGACCAGCGGTAATCAAACGTTTTGCAGGGCAATGTCGGATTATAGAGTACTGCCTAAGATCCTCTATAGTCTGGAAGTTTTTATAAACAAGTACCTTGTAATGTAGCAAATTACAAAAGCAATAATGATTTTATATCTTCTTCTCCCTGCCCTGTTCCCAGTCTATCTGGGGTCGTAGCAGTATGTTTCCTCTTCCATTCACATCGGTCAGACATCATCAAGCCATCCACTCCCTTTTGATTCATATCATCCATCACACCGTAAAGGTGCTAGTGATGAATGAATGTACAGAAAACAGACGGAACGGACCATGTCGAGAGACCGATGAACGGAGAGAGTGATTGTAATGACAACATTCCAATCCATACTGCTCAAGGTTTTGGATTAGGTTTTACAGCCGGCCGCCTGCCTGACACCAACCCTCTTTGGGTATCAATGATGATTTTATATGTTAAAAGTAAATTTAACAACACAAAACGTAAGCTCTCACGTTTTATTATAAAATTAACGTCATTAACGATTTAACATTAAAAAAAAAATCACATTATGAAGTAGTTGTGTACAAACAAATTTTGCATACTAAAAAGATTCAAAAATTATGAATAAAAACCATAATATGTATATTGGGCACTTTTATATTACCTGCTTAAACTTATAAGCCGTGTGGTGACGGCAGAGTAGAGTACAATTGTCACCACCCCAAATCTCTCCCGTGGGTGTCGTACAAGGCGCCTAAGGATAAATCAGTGATAAGGAATGGGCAGCAGCGTTCCTCTTATACCATCTAGCAATGTACTGCGACACTTTTGTGCCCGATATATGGCAATAGGCTCGCCACCTATTACATGGGACCTAACATAATTGGCGAAACGTGGGTGCTAGTACACCTCTGCCTACTCCTTCGGGGATATAGGCGTGATTTATGGATGTTTCTAACTACCAAAATCTTTATAGCTGTACTATGTTTACTACCAGTTTATTAGTAAGACGCCCTGTATTTATTATAATTTAATATGCAATAACATGTATGTATTTGACGGCCGCCTTGGTCGAATGCTCAGATTGCTGGGTATTGGCCAAGAGGTCCCGGGTTCGAATCCTGGTAGGGGCAAACTTTGTGATGACCACAAATATTTGTTCCCGAGTCATGGTTGTGTATATGTTTATGTAGTATATTTTCATCATTTATATACATAATTATATTAAAAATATGTCCGTCATCTAGTATCTATAACACAAGTGCTTATGCTACTTACTTTGGGCTAGATGATAGGTGTGAGTGAAAAAAAATATTTATTTATTATTATTTAATTAAGATTATTCTGTTCAGTTACATGGAAACGATGCCGCCTTTCGTCAGAGAGATCCACCGGTCGGACTTGGAGACTGACTACAAGTATCCCAGGCGGGAGTCCTATGTGCCTGGGGGAGCACTGTGGGCAATTGTGCTATCGGTGCCCTGTCTCCTGTCGCTGCTCGCGTGGGCCGGGTGTAACGATTGCAATGATGCTTTTGAGGTTGGTTTTCCATAAGCCTTTTATCCCGAAGGGGTAGACATAGGTAATTTAAACATGCACTTTTCGCCAATTAAATTAGGTCCCATGTAGGTGCCTAGCTAGCGGCCGATACGGTGCGTAAATGCATTCCTCTCCGTCAAAGAAAAAGAAAAAAAAAGGTCCCATGTAGGTGGCGAGCCTATTGCCATTTATCCGGCACAAAAGTCGCAGTACATTGTTATTGCTAGGTGGTATAAGAGGAACGCTGCTGCCCATTCCTCATCATTGGTTTTTCCTTAGTCGCCTTGTAAGACACCCACGGGAGAGATTTGGGGTGGTGACAATTGTATTCTACTCTGCCGTCACCACGCGGCGCAATAAATACGGCATAGGTGAGTTAACACCAAAGTTTCCCGAATTATGTTAGTTTTTTTTAATGCTAGACAGGGAAGCTCTTGCCCTTCATCACACCTGATGGTAAGTGACGATGAGGGCTGAAAATGGAATCGAGCTTCACCTGGAACCCTCAACCGCAGAGGAGCTGGCTGTCTTATCACAAATGTCGGAACACATTAATGCTGTTAACATTATTATTAAGAAGAAGACATGTTGTGCCGACTCTACTTAGAGTAGGAGAAGGGCAGGGAGAAGAAGAGATTCGCCATTCGGCTATGCCTCCAGATTGATAATGTTTGTAAGGGTTTATGAGGCTGACTTTATTTATTTTATTTATTTATTTAAGATTTACCATCGCTTTCTATGCTGGCCTGCGAGCGAACAAATAACGTAGAATGGGCCAGCCCCGACTCATCCCATGGGTGTCGTAAAAGTCGACTAAGGGAGATTGCCCGGTGTAGACCAATAAGCACCTTGGGGCACCCGAATGGTGGAGGGCAAACCACCAACAACAGCGTACCCAAGGAGGGTTGGTGTCAGGCAGGCGGCCGGCTGTAAAACCTAAGCCAAAACCTTGAACAGTATGGATTGGAATGTTGTCATTCTAATCACTCTCTCCGTTCATGGGTCTCTCGACATGGTCCGTTCCGTCTCTTTTCTATACATTCATTCATCACTAGCACCTTTACGGTGGGATGGATGATATGAATCAAAAGGGAGTGGATGGCTTGATGACGTCTGACATATGAATGGAAGAGGAAACATACTGCGCCGACCCCAGATAGACTGGGAACAGGGCAGGAAGAAGAAGATTTAAGATTTACCAACACTTGACGGCCGCCTTGGTCGAATGCTCAGATTGCTGGGTATTGGTCCAGAGGTCCCGGGTTCGAATCCTGGTAGGGGCAAACTTTGTGATGACCACAAATGTTTGTTCCCGAGACATGTATGGTTGTGTATATGTTTATGTAGTATATTTTCAACATTTACATATATACATAATTATATTAAAAATATGTCCGTCATCTAGTATCCATAACACAAGTGCTTAGGCTACTTGCTTTGGGCTAGATGATAGGTGTGAGTGTAAACATGTTTATTTTATTATTTATATTATTTATTATATAACTTATAGACATTTATTCTTACAATAAGTTTTTAGCATTTTCATAAGTAATAAATGTAATAGCATTTACAGGTAAATACAGCAAGCAAAAAGAAACAAAACAAAGAGGAACTTAATTGCTATTTAATACTTTAACTAACTAATTTAAAAACTAATGCATCAATAAACTATGTGTGAGAAAAAAAAGTACATTTAAAAAGTTTATATCAAGGGAGAATAAACATTACTATTACTATATAACAACAAATTAAATACCTACTAACCATAATTAAATTACCTACCTAACTAACTTTGCGTACTGAAGTCTCGGAAGTGCATTTTTGTTTCATTTCAGGTGCTGCTGGCTTGGTCTCTAGCGTTAGGCCTCAACGGTGTGCTGACCGACACGGTAAAACTAATATCTGGTAAGTATGAAAATAAAAAACTTATTATACCTATTATTACTTACACACATACATAAATCACGCCTATATCCCCGAAGGGGTAGCCAGAGGTGAAGCAGCACCCACGCTCCGCCAACCATGTCAAGTCCCATGTAATAGGTGGCGAGCCTATTGCCTTTTATCGGGCACAAAAGTCGCAGTACATAGCTAGGTGGTATAAGAGAAACGCTGCTGCCCATTCCTCATCACTGATTTATCCTTAGTCGCCCTGTACGACACCCACGGGAGAGATTTGGGGTGGTGACAATTGAATTCAACTCTGCCGTCACCACGAGGTTATTATTACTTATTATTATAGTATTCCCCAAAGAGGAGCTCGATCGTTCAGTAGGTTAATCCACTGCATTGTCGCGCTCGGCCTGCAATTGCTAAAACTAAGCAATGTTCACCAAGGCCAAGACATTGGATGGGTGACGAAAAATTCTTACCGATCCTATGGATTCCAGATTTGGAGATTTACATGAATTTTTGACATTAAGTAGGTACTAATTAAAGTTAATTAACGTCTCTGAGAGCGTCAGTTAGTATAAGAAAATATTTTTTATTCGATTTTAATTTTAACATTATATAAATGTTAGAAAAATTAGTACAAACACTTTGGTGGTTAGAAAAAGTTCAAAAAAATTTTGGTCTTCACGCGGGAATCGAACCCGCGTGCACTGCAATCTGGGCAGGTGCCTAACCGCTCGGCCAACCAAGACACTTTCATGTTTATGTTGTATAAATATTTTATATTAAATTTCTCCATTCACTCCCGCCATGTAAATCCCTTGCCTCGTCACAATGTCCTCACTGCTGGCGAGCCTCGTCATATGTCCTCGACTCCTGGGGACAGGTCCGTCCTTCACCACACGACGATGTGGTGAAGGGTGATGATGAGTAGAGATGATTATGATCAGTGGCGGCTGTACCTCAAGTGCGCTCGTGCGCTGAACCACCAATCCAGAACAAAAAAAAATTACAAAATTTCAATATAACTTCATCTTCATTTTTAAATTTTTATATTTATTCTTTAAACAAACAAAATCATAACAAATTAAATTTCCAATTATGACGAAACAATTTAAGCGCTTTGCTCAGCTAATAAGACTTATTTTCCCTGTAAATAAATGTTCTGCTAATATAACTTGTATGAGACAAAAAATAGTTCATAAAAATGGACCGAAAAATGAGACTGTTCTCGTGCGCCGCACGAGCGAACCGAAGACTGCCGAGAGGCACCGAGAACACCCGATGGTTTGGCGAAATTTGCGCGCGTTATGGAGTGACCGATGAGCTCTCGTTATCATTATCAGTATGGTTTTGCTATATCAGTGACGCGTTAAATGATGTATATAATAAATAAATAATAAATAAATATTTTTACACTCACACCTATCATCTAGCCCAAAGTAAGTAGCTTAAGCACTTGTGTTATGGATACTAGATGACGGACATATTTTTAATATAATTATGTATATAAATGTTGAAAATATACTACATAAACATATACACAACCATGACTCGGAAACAAACATTTGTGGTCATCACAAAGTTTGCCTCTTGGCCAATACCCAGCAATCTGAGCATTCGACCAAGGCGGCCGTCTCGGCGTATATCTTTACGTTAGGCCGTGTGGTGACGGCAGAGTAGAATACAATAGTCACCACCCCAAAACTCTCCCGTGGGTGTCGTACAAGGCGACTAAGGATAAATCAGTGATGAGGAATGGGCAGCAGCGTTCCTCTTATACCACCCAGCAATGTACTGCGACTCTTGTGCCCGATAAATGGCAATGGGCTCGCCACCTATTACATGGGACCTGACATATTTGGCGAAGCATGGGTGCTGGTTCACCTCTGCCTACCCCTTCGGGGATATAGGCGCGATTTATGTATGTATGTATGTACTTTACGTTATTTTTTTTTTTTTTGTGTTAGCTCTATTTTATACTGTGTGTGTGTGTGTGTGTGGTGTGAGTAAAAAGGAGCATAAACATTAAGAGAGCAAGTAAAGTGCACCACCAGTTCGATGATCCACCAGCCGCCACTGATGACGATGGTTTCCCGGCAGGGCGGCCGCGACCGGATTTCTTCTACCGCTGCTTCCCCGACGGCGTGGAGACGGACGACCTGAAGTGTACTGGGGACGCGGTGGAGATAATGGAGGGGAGGAAGTCTTTCCCCAGTGGACATAGCAGCTGTGAGTATCAGAAGTTAGCCTATACCGCATTAACTTGGGCTTGAGACAAAATGCAAACATCTTTAAATTATTCGATTTTAATTTTAACATTATATAAATGTTAGAAAAATTGGTACATAGATTTTGGTGGTTAGAAAAAGAATTTCGAAAAATTATGATCTTGAGGCGGGAATCGAACCCGCGTCCGCTGCTATCCGGGCAGGTGCCTGACCGCTCGGCCACCCAAGACACTAAATCGAACCCAAGACAATTAGTGTCTTGGGTGGCCGAGCGGTCAGGCATCTGCCCGGATAGCAGCGGACGCGGGTTCGATTCCCGCCTCAAGATCATAATCTTTAAATTGTGAATAAACGGGATTTATAACACGTACCTGGATTTTGTTATGATTCCAATATTTCGGCACAGTTACGTGCGCCATGGTCACGGATGCGTCCAGCTGGTACCTACAATTTCGTATTGTCTTGCGTAATAACTTTAAACTCGCATTACGCAGAACACTCGCGGAGCCATGAATGTCTGGTCTAGGCTTTATACGTACACATGTATTATATCAATCAATTATTTCCGTATCACGACACGTCACTAGGAATATCGTTTATTCACAATTTAAAGATGAAAGTGACCACGTAAGCTTAAAACAAAATGTAAACAATCTCGATGTGTTTTTTAATATAAAATACAAAAAAAAAAATTTTGAAAAAAAAAAGTACCCATTTCACAAAGTAGCTGATAATTTTGATGATGTATTTTAAAATACATCTATTATCTTATTTTTAAATGGATTTCGTCGATAAAGAGACATCAAAACTGTTTAAAGCGGAGTCGGATGTAGTGCGTAAGTTGCCACAGAAATGTATATCTATATACCTAACTCAATTTCGCTAAAAATCGTATATGATGCATTTTTCGTAAGCGCGGCAGAATATTTCTACGGCTAACAACCAACTGTGAAAATCACGGATCCGGATCGGATGTAGTGCGTAAGCGCTCTTAAGTACTAAATCAATCAATTAATTTATCTATTTAAACACAAACATACACAATCTGTACAGGTTCTTGAATAAGTACAGTCAACGGCTCTTCTGCCTACCCAAAACTGTCGAATTTCTTCAATCGATTGTCGACCTTTTCTTGTTGGCAGTAGAGCCAAAGGTCGACTCAGAAAATTTAACATTTTGGGGTAGTCTCACGTGCTGTTGTCTGTACCTAAAGCGGAGAGTGTAGTTACAGATAAATACTGGGTGTAATAGCGATGTGTAGTCATATTTAAAGGGGTTATTCAGGCCATCATACTGAACAACTGTCGCCAAGGGACCAAAATCGATGTCAGCTGGTTCTCGGTTTAGTATGGGGAAGTGAGTTTTTTCTGAGATTTCGACGTTGGTCCCTTAGCGAAAGTTGTTCAGTTTGATGGGCCGAATGACCCCTTGAAATATGGCAACACCTCTCTGTTGCACCTTGTATATAGTATAGTTAGGCAAGTGCGCACTCCCCGCCCCGCAGTGTCGTTCTGCTCGCTGGGCGTGGCGTCCGCCTGGCTATGCGGCCGGCTCGGCGTGCTGTCCCGCAGGCGGGGCAGCGGCATAAGGGTGGTTTGCACCCTCGCCCCGCTGGTGGGGGCGGCGTGCGTCGCTCTGTCGAGGAGCTGCGACTACCACCACCATTGGCAGGGTGAGTCGAAAGTCAAAATTCGTCTATTCATATCGACCCGCCTAGCGTGACCACCGAAACACGATATGATATAGCCATTTATCGCTTCGACATACATAAATCACGCCTATATCCCCGAAGGGGTAGGCAGAGGTGAACTAGCACCCACGTTTCGCCAGTTATGCTAGGTCCCATGTAATAGGTGGCGAGCCTATTGCCATTTATCGGGCACTTAAGTCGCAGGAGGTACATAGCTAGATGGTATAAGAGGAATGCTGCTGCCCATTCCTCGTCGCTGATTTATCCTTAGTCGCCTTGCACGACACCCACGGGAGAGATTTGGGGTGGTGACAAATGTATTCTACCCTGCCGTCACCAGGACAATCGCTTTGAACTGTCAAAAATCCAAATCCATGGACTTTTGACAGTTCAAAGCGATATATGGCTGTATCATATCGTGTTTCGGTGCGGCATGCGTCGTCATCTCCAGGAGCTGTGATTATCACCACCATTGGCAGGGTGAGTTCGTATCACACCATACAAAGTTTTTATTTATTTGTTTCGCTTTTCGATTATAGTTATGTAGGTAATGTTAGAAAATTAGTACAAAGAATTTGGTGGTCAGAAGAGTTTCCGCATCAAACTTTTTTTAATCACAAAATTCTTTGTACTAATTTTGCTTATCAACAATTGACCTTAACAATTATAGAAACGGTTTTTCCACCAAAATCTTATTTTCAACCATACACCGTTTCCTCATCAACCCCTCTCATTTCGACCATATTCTTCATCCTCATCCTTTGCTTAACAATCCCAATCGTTACCCATCAACACAGTCTCCTCACCAATCCCTCTCGTTTCCGAGTAAGCACTGTTTCCTCATCATTCCCCGTCAATCAATTCCTTACCAATCTCAATCATTTCCCACCATCCACTGTTTTTTTTCCAATTAAATCCCTCTAATTTGGCACCATACACCGTATCCCTCCCATTTCCCTCCCCCATACCAGAGGGCCAAGACAAGTGGCCAGTCTTTTGGAAGGAATAGAAAACAAACGTAAATTTTTGACAGCTTCTCTCACATATGACACGACGGCCGCCATTTTGTTTGCTCTGCAATTTTGCCCAGTTTCATACATTTGTATTCTATCCGTTGGAATAGATTCGTCACTTGCCTAGAGTTGGTACTGTTAGCTGTGGGGTCGTGGACAAAATCTCTCTCCACCCCTGACGGTTTTTGTCTCTTGATTTGGTGGGAGATAGAGCGAGGGGAAAATATTCGCTCAGGTCAGCAGGCGGCCATATTTATTGACGTTCCGTTTGTCTTCTTTCAGATATCCTGGTAGGCTCAACTTTAGGGTTCAGCATAGCAATATTTTGCTACAGACAATACTACAATCCGCTGTCTTCAGAACTGTCTGGGGTGCCTTATGTGGTGTCCAACGTGAACATAGCCAAATACATCAACGGTAAACCGGATATAAGTCCTGTGAAGGACTGTAAGGAGGTAGAGTCCACCCCCCTTTTGAACGGACGGAAGGAAGACAAATGGATATAAGGATGGATGCGGAAAGTGTTTGAAATCTGACGGGATTGTTGCAAAATTTAACCCCCCAAGGGGAGAGTGGGGGTGTGTGGACACCCGCGTTTCGCCAACTATGTTAGGTCGCCGGCCGGATGTTTGTGTGGCGAATGCGGACAATTTTGTTCACGAGTCATGAATGTTTATGTGTTTATGTACTTATGTAGTATGTTATTGTTTGTCAGTCGTCTAGTTTTTGACTTCATCTCACCTGATGGTAAGTGACGATAAGGGCAGAGGGTGACCTCAACCGCAGAGGGGCTGGCTATCTTATCACAATTGTCGGAACACAATAATGCTGTTAACATCATTATTATGGCGACAGATTTTGATAAGATGGTGGTAACTACCCTACTAGTCCTACCACCATCCAAACTGAGCACAAATTTTGTACTCTCCTGGGGATCGAACCTGGGACCTCGGGATCTAATTCCGGTAGGGCGAGCCACTAGGCGGTAGGCTCCACAGTAGACGCCCTTATTCTGCTTACTTTGGGTTGAATGATAAGTGTGAATGTAAGAAATATTGTTATATACAGTGTGGAAAAAAAAGTGGGCCCTGGAGGGCTAGTACCTTAAATCTTTCAAATAGCTCAATTTATTAAAAGGAAACATTACTTAATTTTTAAAAAGATTAATAAACTGCAATAACAGAATTCTCAAATAGTTTACCCGAACCGGGAATCGAACCAACTAAAAAATTAACCCTAGCCATTTTATTTCACTAATCGATGCATTTGATGATTTAAGCTACTTTCCCTCCAGAGCCCATTTTTTATTTCCACACTGTATGGGTTCTAGCGCTAGCCTATTGTATATTGTTATGTTACTGTGTATTAATTTAATAAATAATATATTTACAATACAATATTTAGTAAGCATCGTCTATGAAGACGCTAAAAATTGAATGTAAATAACTGTGTTATTCTACCGTTGTTCATTCCAATAAAATTGTGTATTTAAATTTCGCTGGGTTTCCCAAAATCCACCCTGAGGGTGCATATGGGAAGTCCAGAGCTTATTTAGGTGTAAAAAAGAAATTTGTCTGTGCAATCGTGATGTTGTATGCGCACTTAGAATGTATATTTAATTACATTCCTATAACATTTCCACAAATCCACCCCAATAGGAATTTATTTAAAATTAAGTGTTTTAAGTGACTAAAGTTTGTCTTCCATGCTGGCATGGGAGCGAAAAAATAACTGTAGAATTTACTAGTCCCGACTCATCCCATGGGTGTAGTAAAAGTCGACTAAGGGAGATTGCCCGGTGCAGACCAATAAGCACCTTGGGGCACCCGAATGGTGGAGGGCGAACCACCAACAACAGCATACCCAAAGAGGGTTGGTGTCAGGCAGAATACTCCATCATCACGCCAATTATGTAACATACTTTAACTAACGTAATATGTTAGTTTAATTATTTTTACATACATACATACATAAATCACGCCTATATCCCCGAAGGGGTAGGCAGAGGTGAACTAGCACCCGCGTTTCGCCAATTATGTTAGGTCCCATGTAATAGGTGGCGAGTCTATTGCCATTTATCGGGCACAAAAGTCGCAGTACATTGCTAGGTGGTTTATGAGGAACGCTGCTGCCCGTTCCTCATCATTGATTTATCCTTAGTCGCCTTGTACGACACCCACGGGAGAGATTTGGGGTGGTGACAATTTTATTCTACTCTGCCGTCACCACACATTATTTTTCATATGTTCATAATTTTTACAATGTTCAAATGAAAATAAAAAAAGACGTTTTGAAGGTTAACACTGTGAAGTTATCATGCATTTCTAGTCATATGAATTTTAAAATGAATAGGAAATATTATTTCCTCTATGGCCCGTTCAGTTGAACACAAGGGGTCCTGGGTTCGAACCCAGCCCGTTTAGCATGACCACCCAAACACGATATGATATAGCCATTTATCGCGTTGACCTTACAAAAATCATTTGTTTTTGTCAGTTCAAAGCGATAAATAGCTATATCTTTAAGATATAGCCAAAGGCTTTATCCATTATTCATTTCAGACATAAACAAGTGTTAAAATCCAATGATTTTTGACTGTTCAATGCGATTAAATATCATATCGTGTTTGGGTGGTCATGTTTGTGATGAACACAGACATTTGTCCCTAAGTTTATGTATTATATTACAAATGTTAATTATTATTTTAATTAAACTTTGTCCGTCATCTAGTACCATAACATAAGTGCTTGTACTACTTACTTTGGGTTAGATGATAGGTGATAGTAAAAAATATTCATTTATATCGTTATTTTTATGACAGTATTAGTGGTGCATTTATATAGAATGTACTATGTATTATGGAATTTTGCCTATACATTGTTTATATTAGGGGAAGGTGGTGGCAAACGGACACCTTTTGAAAATCATTTGCTTCCCTACATGGGTGAACAAAAAAAAATTATGTAACCATTTTGAACCTCTTAGATAGTATAAAACGCTATTAAAATAATTATGTACTTAATCTTGTGTGAGAAATAAATACTTTAGCTATAAGAACGGAATACATCTAATATTATTTATGTTTTTGTGGCATAATAAGAATATATTTACAGAGTACAAGTTAATGTGTTGAATTAAATATTTTACATAGTAAAGTGTTTTTTGTTTAATATCTTCATGCTGGTCTGGGAGAGAAAAAAGAACGTAGGTTGTGCCAGCTCCAACTCACGCAGGTGATATCGTAAAAGTCTACTAAGGGAGATTGCCTGGCCTACCAATAAGCACATTGGAGCATATGAATGGTAAGCAAAAAAAATCCCATTTTATCCACAAAACTGTTTTTATTGCGAGCATCCGTCAAAACTAATCTAACAAGCTGCATGTATTTGATACAAAAAAATCACATTTTTTATATTGGTCAAATCGCCTTGGGAATTGTGGAATACGCCTGCAAAGGAAGGGGGTGTGAATTGTGATGCTTAAAACCCGACAATACAAAGCCTTAAAATGTTAATATCATTAATTTATTCAATAATTATATTACAAACTATAAATGCATTGGTTTATGTCGTACATTAATAAAGAATACAGCAATTTAAATTTACAAATCCTTATAAATTGTTACTAATTAAAAATGCTAAAGGTCTGTTACTAATTATTTAATTAGGACACATTTATGTAACCGAAATCCCCATTACATGCATGAGGTACATGTCAGCTATGGATGAAAATACATTATGGAACAATATGATACTGAGTAAAGTATGGAAACATGAAATAATCAATGAGATCCGATACAGAAATGCCTCTTATTATGCTAAATATGTATGTATATGTACAAAATTAATTAAGTTTCAATTGAATTTTACACATTAAATTTTTTGTGACTAGTATTCGTAATCTACTACCAAATTATTCTTTGAGCATAATTGAAATCCTTCCAGAAGATTTCCTTGTTGAAAAACAAATAAAATGTTGCAGTGTTCAGTGCTAAGAACCAAATGAACTCCAAAAGCACAATTGTTGTGTTTGCTTTGACAAACCGCAACCTCAAAATGATGTAGGGTACCAAAAAATAACGGATCTCAATCAACTTTTGGAGGGCTAACGCTACAAATATACAAACAGTGTAAGGCAATAAGAATGATATACAGTTCTGGTTATACAAATTGTCGTATAAGCTATAAATTAGGAAGACATACACTGGCACTGTAGCATATATCGCATAGTTGTACTTGCCAAACCATCTGTTCCAAACATAAAACATATAGTGTCGGTTGTCTGCTAATAAATATGGGTGAACTATGGTATTGTAATGTACTATAATTACAAATAGGGAACAAAGGATGAGCACTTTAATTTTATTTGCAAACATTAGCTTTACTGTGGACAGTAACTTAGTTAATATATAAGGTAGACCAAACACACCATAAAATAGCAAAAAGTATAAAACTTGAGGTATATGCAAAGTTGCCTCATGTGCATTTTTATCTCCGACTACTATGGATCCATTTATGTAGAGAAAAGCCACAAATGATGTCAATATAATACCATGTGTTGCAATGATTAACCAATCCTGAAAGGTTATAAAATTCAAAAAGGTGATCAGGCAAGTCTTAATGTGGTATCTTAATGCTACAAAGAAATCTTGTAATCCATAATAGCGTTTGAGCTTAGATGCATCAATATCCCGCGCAATTAGTGAATTTTTACTGAGCTTCACATTAGTTATGCCCTCATTACCAAACACTCTAGAGCTTCTCACAAATATGTCTAGTACTTTGTGACCGAAAACCATGGCCACCCACACAATGTTGGTTTGACGCATCATGACACTACAAAGGCCAAAGACTAATATCAACAACTTATGTTTGTTTGTGAAGGAAAGCCTTGAGAATAATAGTAAGAATGTCAACGATAATGTATCTGTATAATAGACATGAGAAAAAAAATACAACGGAGGCAGCAACGCAAGATTAACAGCTTGCATTACCGTCTTGAAATAAGTATTGGTGCCATAAACAAACCTCAGTATGGAGGCGAACAGCATTAGATTCACACACGAGGCGGCTAGATTGATAAAACGTAAATTGTATGTGTTGCATGGAAAGTACGATCCCAGGAACGCAGCAGATACCAGATAGAGGCCAGGAAATGTAGTTATCTTGGGGTCCCAGTGTGAAAAGTTGCGGTGGCAGTATGATACACCTTGTGGTAAGTGGAAAAGCTCATCAATGACGATGTGTATGACATCGTTTACTTTGTCGAACAGAACTTTTGACACTCCGAAGTAGGCTGTTACTGCTAGCAGCAAAGTCAGGTAGTACTTCGTAACCGTCTTCATTGTTTAGCCTAAAATAAAACAAACATAACCTCAAAATCGGGACTGCAGATAATACAGACAAACGAGTTTAGGTACATTAAGTTACATAATAGGTTTTTCAAAAATACAAGGGCCCTAGCCATGTGTTTATATTTTCTGATTACTAATAATGTAAAATAATTTTCGAAACAGCGGCTTACCCATGAATAATTTGATGTCTAGCTGACTATGAAATCCCTCGGATTATGCTTATAGCAGATACTTTGATTATCGAAATGTTGATATTAAATTTGCGGCTTAATCACCGTATCCATTTCAATGTATTTCTAGAGAGTTCTGATAATTTAATTTGATTTGTTTTGATAGGACGTTAATGGCGGCAAAATATTAGCATATAGCATAGCAAACGCCAAACGCCAAACATCCAAACAACAAAGTCAAACAGTCAACAATTACGTTACGTTTCCCGAAATGCGTCTTGCTTTAGTACGTATATTTAACAGCCTTTGATTTAATTAGTGCCAATATTGATTTTATTCCAGTTATTTTCAAAAGTCAAAGCATATCCAAAATTACATACATGTAAATTTTATGTAACTTCAAACTTTTAATTGAAATATATTAATAAAGTCACAAAAAATATTGTGAAACGGAATGCAAATTAAAGCCTTGTTCTCTATGACAAAATACCATAGTTTCATTCAAATTTTGAAACATTTTTATGATTGGTTAGAGAGTTGGATCTAACACTCAAAAATCATGAAAGTCAAAAATTATTTGGCACTTTTTCAATGGTGATAGTCACATTTTGGTGGTTTTTACATCTCATGAGTCACCACTTCCATCAAATTAGCGCCAAGTAGTTTCCTAATATATTAAAATGTGTGATACCCATATTTTTAGTGTAGGATTTTAAAAAATACTAAAAGCTTAGCTGTATGGGTAAGATCCCTATGCCTACCCTAAACGAGGAGTAGAATTTATGTAAACGAAAACCTATCTATCGTAGGCCTAGAACAAAATCGCTCTCCACCATTTGACAAAATGAGATTGGAATATTGATAGGTTTTGTCTCGGGATTTATTGGGAGTTAGAGCGAGAGAAATATTTTCTTTGCGAAGAGCTTTCATCCATGTCCCGGGCTGTCTGTCACGCGGGCTGCTGTCAACGACAGACATTTGGACGTAGTTATGCAATAATGTGTCAGTCAAGCCGAATAAATATCAATTTGAGAAAATGGCGCCCATTGATTCTAAACATGATTGTGATTTGCTATTTTACTAAAATTGTTTTGATCTTTTTGTTAAAGAAAGTGTTTCAAGACAGTTAGAACACTTTTCAAAATTGTAGAATAAATGACGCTTTATCAACCTGTATCGAAATCTCGGAATATGGGTTTTTATGTATACATACATACATAAATCACGCCTATATCCCCGAAGGGGTAAAGCAGAGGTGAACTAGCACCAGCGTTTCGCCAATTATGTTAGGTCCCATGTAATAGGTGGTGAGCCTATTGCCATTTATTGGGCACAAAAGTCGCAGTAAATTGCTAGGTTGTACGAGTATAAGAGGAACGCTGCTGCCCATTCCTCATCACTGATTTATCCTTAGTCGCCTTGTACGACACCCACGGGAGAGATTTGGGGTGGTGACAATTGACAACATTTCATCTTTTCAACATACCTTTATTATGATGTTATATGAAATTAAACCGAAAATCAAGACACCCATATTTTTTATTTCTTATGAATTCCGTCGTTTTCATACACAAAATCATGATTGAAATACCGGTCATTCTAAATAGACGTAAGCGTCAAATGACGTCACTGTAGTAGATGAATGGCCAAATACCTTCAACTTCAACTTTTTGTAGTATGGCAAGCAGTCGTTTGCATGATATAAACGACCATTACTGCCAACGTCAGGTTAAGGAGATCACTTGTGTTCGAGGTTATCCGGTAGAGTTGCTTTTTAAAAGAAACCTGGTGATATTTATTATTTTGTATTACCTGAAATAACGACACAAACATTGGACGTACACAATATATTGCACATAAAAAAAAAATGTTAGAGAATAGATATTTAAAGGGAAACATAAGTAGATAAAATTAGCCTATAGATAGATAACATCAATATCCTATACATATATAAGTATTATAGTTTAATTTTATACAAGGAAATATACTTGATTAATAGCTTTGTTACTGTAGGATTTGTAAGGGACAATAAGGTCTTCATATTAATGGGGCGGTGAATTTTAGTGGGTAAAATATCATATAATGACACTGGGACAAGGGGACAGTTGAAAAATAAGTGGTCGACTGATCCCTCTTCCGTACCACAGTCACAAATGGGCGAGCTTCGAACATTGATCCTAAACAGATGGAGCGGGGTGCAGGAGTGACCTATTCTTATACGGCAGATTGTAGACGTTGTTTGTTTGTCCGCCAAGCGATAGCGGAAGAACCAGGGTTTAGAAGGTATGTTTGATTGGATGTCGCCATAATATCTACCCTTTATTGTTCTAGACTGATTCCAGATTTTTGTCCAATCCTTTTGAAGGTCTGTTTTAGCTAGGGAGTATAGATCCTGGGAAAAGACCAGGTAATGCTCGTCAACACCGGTTGTGATAGCATTCTTGGAAAAACCGTCAACCATCTCATTGCCAGGGATACCGGAATGGCTAGGGATCCATGCTAGAACTATCGTTATTTTCTTAAGTTCGCATTCATAGGCAGTCTGTTTGATTTTCAGGATTAGGGGTTCTTTTACCTTAGGGGGATCTGTTACCTTTTGATAGTTGGTTGGAGTTTAAGGCGTATAAACAACTCAGGGAATCAGAAAAAATTATAGATTGTGGAAAGTTATGGGATAGGATAAATTTATAGGCTTCTAGGATTGCTACTGCTTCACCAGTAAAGATAGAGCATGTAGGTGGACATTTGAAGTTTAGTAGCGTATGAAATTTGGGTAGCCAAACAGCAGCACCAACACCCTCGGAAGTTTTGGATGCATCAGTATAAAAATGATACCAATCTCTCCATTGCAGGTCCAACTCTCTGTTAAATATTTGTGTTGCACCAGGACAATTTTTGTTTATTCCAATGTTCAATAGCACATTGGGCTTGCAAAGAAGGGTGTTATATTCGATGTCAAAAAGTGGAGGTGAAGGCGTTTGGTAAAGTTTGAAGGGCAAAGTAGAAAATTTTCGGAAGCTTTTTACTAGACACGGTAACTCTTTATTTTTCGAATAGTTGTACTGGGGAATAATTGACGATAACTTCTTTAACTTTGGTATTAACGGGTGAATGGAATTCTGAAGGGTTTTATAAAGAAATTTGTCTGATAGAAGGCAGCGGCGTAGAGACAAAGGAGGATCTAAGGCTTCAACCTGAAGGGCATTAGTTGGAGAAGATTTCATCGCGCCCAGGATAATCCGAAGGCACTTAAATTGGATTTTATTTAGTTCATCTAAAGCCGTCTTATTGCAAGGTTCCATTGTGAACATCCCGTATTCGAAGATTGCATATGAAGTGTGTCAACCTCTCAGGGATACTCAGCTGTTGCATTTTCTGCCTGAGAACCGGAAGCAGGACACTATCATACGCTGATGAGATGTCTAAAAAGACTCCTACCAGGAATTTATTTTTAGCAAGGGTTGTTCTTATATCCGTGGATAGGATTGAAAGGCTGTCTATGGTGCCCATGTCTTTTCTGAAGCCAAATTGGGTTTGAGAAAGTATACTATTACTCTCCACAAAATATTCCAGACGCCGCTTAAGTAGGTGCTCCATTGTTTTACCCAGAGTTGACGAGAGAGCAATTGGACGAAATGAAGAGCCCACACTTGGGTCCTTGCCTGTTTTTAGGATAGGGATGATAACTTGCCTTTTCCATGAGTCTGGCACATATCCAGTTTTAAAAAAGATGTTGATTAAAGAGAGAAAGAGATTCTTAGTTTGTGGACCAGAATTTTTAATGAAAGAATAAGGAATGCCGTCCAAACCCGGAGAAGAGTCTTTTAGATGTTCTAAGACAGAAATCAGTTCTAGCATGGAGAATGGTTCATTGAAAGGGTGATATGGTGTTGGGATTCGCATATCATCTCCAGAGAGATATGGGACCGGAAGGCAATTCACGTTAGGAACATCAACAGGGGCTAATTTGTTGAGGAAATCTGAGATCCAAATGGTATAATCATTTGAATCTGGGGAGGAGGAAAAGGAACCTCTAAAGCGCTTAATGGACCTCCATAGCAGGGCTGATGGTGAACGAGGAGTGAGGTTTTGGCAGAATTTAATCCAGCCTTGTTTCTTCTTTTTTTTAAAAAGACGTTTCGCAGCAGCTGTCATCTTCTTCACCTCAATCCAATTTTCTGTTGACATATTTCCACAGTATTGCGATTCAGCTTGTTTACGTCTATTGTGCATTTCCGTACAATCAGAATCCCACCATGGTGGAGATAATTTTTGTCCAACCCTAGTTTTTTTAAGAGGGATATTTTTATCTGCAGCTCTAATAAGGGATGAAACCAAACAATTATAAGTGTCTGACATATTATTAATATTTATAGGAGGGACCAAATTGGTGTGGGAGTCAGTGTCGTTACTATAGGAGTTCCACTCAGCGCTAGAGAGTTTATATTTTAGGAGTGGGGGGAAGGCCCTAGTCAAGGGTGATGGTCGGGGTAATGATAACAGGATAACATAGTGGTCGCTACCACATGTTTCCTGGAGAATATCCCATGTAACTACAGAACAAAGATCTGCAGAACACATGGACAAGTCGACAGCACTTGGGTTCTGATCAGGAGCTGTTCTGCGAGTGGGGCGTCCATCGTTCAGGAGACAGATGTTTCGAGAATCGATAAGGTCCACCAATTCACATGCCAAGGCCAAATACTTCTTGACGCAAAAAATAAAAAGATCTCTTGTCAAAATTGCGACAGACTGCCACACGGCACACGGCAACGGGTTTTTGTGGGTTGACACATTATTGCTTATCACCGTCCATTTGTCATTGTGCCATTTTAGGTAACGGTTTTTTGCGAATTTCAAACATTATTTTTCGAAAAATGTATTTATTAAAACAATAATGAGGCTCGATGAGTGTATTTTACTAACGTAGCTGTACATACAACAAAAGTTTTACTTTAACGATGGAAGCCAACGACTTTATAGCGCGTTTGAAAGCAAATGGGACGGACAAGGATTTGTGTGATATACTTGCTGTAGGTGATCAGTACAAAGTTATTATTGCAAGTCTAGCAGTAAAAGACAGAGGCCCGTTTTCACTAAACATTCTGTGTACACTATGCAGGTGAGTAATTTACTATTACGAAATTACACTGCGTTGATTGTTTACTTTATGCAGGGTTTTAGTAGTCAGTCGCTCTGTTCAGCATTCAATACTGTTTATACATGGCAGTGAATCAATAGAGCCCACCTACTGACCCGCAAAGGATGCTGATCTACGATGACACTAAAACCAACCTAGTTAAAGAATTGCTCAAATCAGGCAATGATCTTTTAACCAAACTTTTTAACTTTTTTTGACAGTTGAAAGTGATGATCACCGTACTATTTACTTATCCATTACTGTTTTCACAGGACAAGTGTCACAATAGCGTTATAGTAAAGTAGTAATGGATCATTAAATAGTTCGGTGATCATCACTTTTAACCGTCAAAAAAAGGTAGCGAATAGGCCTACAGGGCAGAGAGAGAGGTTGGGGTGGCGAAGGTGATTCCTGACATTTTGTCTAGAGGCCTCATAAACCTACACTCGGAATACAATTCCTAAGCGCTTTTAATAATTTTCTTCTCAGTCACATTATGGGTTGTATGTGCCTGACACGGTATGATGGATGATATGAATTAGAAGGTTGAGGATGGTTTGATGATATATGAATGGAAGAGAAAGATAAACTAGGAACTTATGTGATGGTCAGTATAAATATAATTCCTTGGGAGATAAATAGGCATGATTTGTATGTAAGTGTACCCGTAACCAACAGGCATGCATGAAGACATTAATGGAATGGATGAAATGTAAGATGTATTAAGATTGCAGCAATTTAAAAGAAGTGACGATAGATGGAAAGTGTGATAGTGAAATTGAAAAGCGGGTGAAAGCTGGGAATATGGTAAACGGGGCTTTGCACACTTTTATGAACAGCCAAAGCATGTCTGAGGTGAGTGATCGATTGTATAACAGTGTGATAAGAGAAATGTGTGGTTTGAAAGAAGATGTAATGACAAGGATTGAGAAAGGGATGCTCGCATGGTTTCGTCATGTCGAAAGAATGGATGGAAGGAGAATAACAAAAAAGATTTACATGGCGAAAATGAATGGAGACATGGGAAAGGGAAGGCCTTGGCGGATCTTTCATAGTCAAATTGAAAGATTAAAAAAGGGCCCAGGTCAAGAGTACCCAAACCGATGGGCATGCATGAAGAGATTGATGAGATTGGATGAAGCGAAAGAAGTATGTAAAGATCGTAGCAAGTGGAAAGAAGTGATCTCTGCCTACCCCTGTGGGAGAAAGGAGTGACATATGTATGTATGTATGTATGTAAAAGAAGTGATCTCTTCCTACCCCTGTGGGAGAAAGTGTGACATAATTTTAAGTACCTATGTATTTTTTTTGAGTGTAAGACTCAACTGTGACATATACTATTTGCGAAAGACTGAACTGCGACAGATGGAACTGCGACAGTACTGAACTGCGACAGGACTGAACTGCGACAGTACGGAACTGCGAAAGATGGAACAGTCACTAAACTTCGAAAAACACTAATGAAACTGCGACACAATAAATGCGAAAGTAACTCTGTATCTGTTTGTCTGTTATGATTTCACATCTAAACAAATAAACGTTTAATGAAATTTGGAATAGAGATAGATTAAATCTTGGAGGACATCTTCTATGCCAGTCATCTATCATTAATAAAGAAACGGTATATTTTTATATATACAAAAAAAAGAAGTCACTTCAACAAAGTTAAGCTAGATTTTAGCAAAACTAAATTAACCTAACTAATAAACTAGCTATAACATATAGTGAAGTGATTTCTTTTTTTTTGTATGAATAAAAATATACCGTTTCTTTATTAATGATAGATGACTGGCATTGAAGATTTTTCATCAGTTTAATTTATCACATCTTTTCAAAATAAAAAGTATTTATTTTGAATTTTCTAAATTTCATCAAAAGCGTTTAATTTGTTTAGATGTGAAATCGTAACAGACAAACAGATACAGAGTTATTTTCGCATTTATTTAGTCGCAGTTTCATTAGTGTTCTTCGAAGTTTAGTGACTGTTCCATCTTTCGCAGCTCAGTCCTGTCGCAGTCCAGTCCTGTCGCAGTTCAGTCCTGTCGCAGTTCCATACTGCCGCAGTTCAGTACTGCCGCAGTTCAGTCCCGTCGCAGTTCCGTACTTTCGCAGTTCCATCTGTCGCAGTTCAGTCTTTCGCAATAGTGTATGTCGCAGTTGAGTCTTACACTCATTTTTTTAACTAATTAAATCTGTTTCAAATTGCAGAAATTTAGACAAAGTGCCATCTTGGAGAGACAGCATAGATGTCAAGGCTCTACTTCTTCTCAGCATCGACTGTGTAAGGGAGACACGTACACTGTCACGACCCGACCGAGTGAAGACTCTTGCGTGCATCTACCACATACACAAGCATGTTGTTAAAGTGGTGAGACTAATCTTATTCAATCTCGTAATACGGTCAACGGTATTTACAATGGCCCGATCAGGGGGCTAAGTGCGGAAAAAGCCCAGCTAAATTAAATGGTCAACGGTATATTAGACTATCCATAACTGTCAAGTCTTCAATCTATTGTCAACCTTAACTTGTTGGGAGTAAAGCACATTTAAGGTATTTTTAATCAAACTCTAACCTAATTAAAAGCTAATTGGCGAAACGTGAGTGTTTACTCAACTCTGCCTTCCCCTTGGAGATGTTGGCATTGTTTTTGTATGTATGTTATTTACCCCCAGATTTATGATCTGTTGCAGACTACCCCTGTAGCACCGGAACTCGTGTTGAAACTATCGTACATGCCGTTTGATGACACCAATCAGCTCCTCGAGGAATACTGCAAGACTTATTGGAACATTATTGCGGACAGACTAACGTACATAGAGAGGATAAAGGCCAAACATTCTATAGCAAAACTCCTAAAACGCCTATCTGATGATTCAATTAAAGTAATACAAATATATGACTCTGCTCAATTTTGCTGCAACATACTGCCGTTCTTAGTGAAGAAATTGCACTATTTATATAACACTGAATGCGCTAAAGAATTGAAGATGGTGTTCAGAGAGATATTCAAAAGTTTATCAACAAAAAAAGATTTGAGTTGTTTCAAGAATTCAACCGAGAAAGAATTATTAGATGGCTACGCTAAATTATGTGATTGCCTGTATGTTATTGCTGAGAACGAATCTAGGAGCCAATTTAAAGAGCCTATTTTGAATACTGTCACACGAACATGTATCACTATGCTGGGGCATAACCAGGATATAATGAGGTGTCTTGAAACGTTCTTTCTCAATGGCTTTTGCTGTATATTTGAAGATCTGACCAACATTAACAATATAGAAAATGTTTTGACCAACATGATGGCTTCATGTGTGTCCATAGAAAAGAGTGGGCATGAGAAAGTAATGTATGCTACATACCCTTTCATCAACCAGCTGCTCAGACTGTTCATAGAATATTCAGTGACAAATACCTCAAATGTGTATTTTAAAGAAAGAGTGCAGTACGTCTGTTTGAATTTTATGTTGTTACTCAGCGGCAAGAAGACGGAGCAGCAAGTGAAATGTGAGAATTGCAAAGTGAAATCGGGACTCCATGACTCGTTGAGGCTGCTTTTCCTCATCAAGCACCTTCCAACGATGTGTATCGCTCAGAATATTGACATGAACAAAATCCTTCCTACGTACCACAAGCTAGTGTTGATGCAACACAAAATTGTGTTCGATTTGAAGCGCTTAGGCTGTTCCAACCACGACAAGTGCTTTAGGAAACTCCAGACGGACATCCATAACACAGCGATTTCCTTAAATAAGTCCAACTACTACGACTACTCAATCAAACTCTTCAACATCTACATTGAGGTGGAATTACGGTTCTTCAAAGACAACAGCAACTTGAAGAACGTTAGCCGAGCCCTATACAACAAGAGCATATGCGAGTTGGACTCCAAGCAGTATGCCGATGCTGTGTCCGATGCCCTGTTGAGTCTGGTCTTCTCGCTGCCTGAAGGTCTGGAGTCTGAGAAGCATATGAGCTTAGTCATCGATATAAAAGCGAAGGCACTCAAGGCTGATGATAGCGGTGAAGTGCAGCTCATCTCGGTGACTGATGCCTGCAAGACGTCCGTGGAACAGAAGAAGTATGGGAACCTGAAGCCGTTCTTCACCGATTTGAAGCTTAGGTAAGTGGGCACACCTTACACACACATATAAATCACGCCTGTTTATCCCTGAAGGTGTATCAGAGGTGAATTTTACCACTGCACTGGGCCATGAAGGCCCGTGCCCCAGCAGTGGGGACATTAAAGGGCTGGTGATGATGACAATGAATTAACACCCACTTTTCGCCAATTATGCTAGTTCTCAGGTGGCGAGCCTATTGCCATATATTGGGCACATAAATCGCAGTATATTGCTAGGTGTTACAAGAGAAATGCTCCTGCCCATTACTCAATGCTGTCTTTCCCCTAAGTCGCCTTGGTGTCGTACACCAACGGGAGAGATGTGGGTGGTGACAATTGTATTCTGCTCTGCCATCACCACACAGCATTTGATATACAAATAATTATTATTTTTATTTCAACATAATTATAAATGTTAGAAAAATTATCACTGAAGAAATTTTTGGTTAGAAAAAGTGCAAAAAATTATAGTCTTGATGCGAGAATCGAACCCGCGTCCTCCGCGCTCTGGGCAGATGCCTAAACAATATATGATACTAATGGACGCCCGCCGCTTCGCTCGCGTTAATGTCGGGTACTAAATAGCCTATAGCCTTCCTAGATAAATGGAATATACAACACAAACATATATACAACACAATATATATACAACACAACAACAGAATTAAGATCCAGAGGTCCTGGGTTCGATCCCCAGGGTACTTGTGCTCGGTTTGGTTGGTGGTAGGAGTTCTTTGAAGTCCGCCTGGCTAGCTACCACCATCTTATCAAAAATCTGTCGCCATAATAGTAATGTTAACAGCATTATTGTGTTCCGACAATTGTGATAAGATGGCCAGCCCTCTGTGGTTGAGGGTTCCGGGTGAAGCTCGATTCCATCTTAGGCTCTCATCACCACTTACTATCAGGTGAGATGCAAGAGCTTCCCTGTCTAACTTTAAAAAAAACACAAACAAATCTGCCGTGTGGTGACGGCAGAGTAGAATACAATTGTCACCACCCCAAATCTCTGCCGTGGGTGTCGTACAAGGCGACTAAGGATAAATCAGTGATGAGGAATGGGCAGCAGCGTTCTTCTTATACCTACCACCTAACAAAGTACTGCGACTTTTGTGCCCGATTAATGGCAATAGGCTCGCCACCTATTACATGGGACCTAACATAATTGGCGAAACGCGGGTGCTAGTTCACCTCTGCCTACCCCTTCGGGGATATAGGCGTGATTTATGTATGTATGTACAAACAAATCTTTAGCTTTATAATGTTATATAATCTCAATTTGCAGCGAGTGTCTGAGACACGAATTTGCTATGTACTGCAAGCTATGGCCTTCCATCGTGCCCATAGCTGGGGTGTGGAGGTCGCTGTATGGCTTGCTGAAGAACAGTCTGCCATGGACCCATGGTGAGTGGACGGAACTATGTTAAAAATAGTATACATTTTTACCGTGGGCGGTAAAACTAAGAATGGCGCAGATCGCAAGTTTTAAATGCATTCTGAGACTTTCTTTTTAATCGTATGAGGTAAATACAAAATTTTATGTCAAGCCCTCTGACCAGAAAGTGGGATTTTCAGTATTTTGTGGCGCACCTTGTCACGTAACGGAAGGTTACGGGCATGAGACTCAGTGACAGTGCTTAAAGGAAATAAAAGATGGAGAGGGAAACAAGGGATTTATTGGGTTAATAGGGCACGTCCGAATACAGAGTTGGAATAAATAAAATAATAACTACAAGGTATATATAATAATAAAATAATAATTATTTACAAGGAGTAAAATAAAGCTATTTTAAAGGTGAATGTGTCGACTACATTATTTAATAGCTAGGACACACTACACGGACAATAGGCTCACATAATATAAAATTAGCCAGTATTGGAGCACCCTGAGGGCGCAATACTACAACCTGACCATTATGAGGACATTTTTCCCACTTACTGGTCAGGGGGTGGCATAAACTATGATCTTACCGCCTATAAAAAAGAAAGTCTCAGATCGCATGTTCAAATATTTAAATACTTGGTATATAGGTAATCTACTATTATTTGTAGACTTAAACATTGTCACAATAGGCAGGCATTTGCCTCCATTTAGGTACTCATGCCCCCCATAGCATGTCCACCGAAACACGATATGATATAGCAATTTATCATTTTGAACTGTCAAAAATGATTGGATTTTCGACAGTTCAAAGCGATGAATGGCTATATATTTATACATACATACATACATAAATCCCGCCTATATCCCCGAAGGGGTAGGCAGAGGTGAACGAGCACAAAAGTCGCAGTAAATTGCTAGGTTGTACGAGTATAAGAGGAACGCTGCTGCCCATTCCTCAGCACTGATTTATCCTTAGTCGCCTTGTACGACACCCACGGGAGAGATTTGGGTGGTGACAATTGTATTCTACTCTGCCGTCACCATATAATAGGCGGATTAACACCTCTAAGGCTATATTTTATATATTTATAATATAGCCTCAGAGGCTTATTCAATTAAGGCTTATTCAAATATTCAAATCCAATAAATGGCAATAGGCTCGCCACCTATTAAATGGGACCTAACATAATCGGCGAAACGTGGGTGCTAGTTCACCTCTGCCTAGCCCTTCGGGGATATAGGCGTGATTTATGTATGTATGTATGATTTTTTGCGGTTCAACGCGATAAATGACTATATCATATCGTGTTTCGGTGGTGATGCTAGCGGGGTAGATGTGACATAAATAAATAAATGCCCGCTTGCAGGTGAATCTGAGGATACCCTGGCCTGGACGCTGTATGGGATAGTGCTGGAGACACCGTCCGTGGTGAGAACCATACACAGCGACCACTATTCCGCTGTGGTCGCTGACCTCCTATCCGGGTTTGAAGCCGAGCATGTGAGTTTATAATAAAATAAATAAAAAATATAGAATAGAAAACATTAAAGCAATGATACAAAACAATGATAACAATTATACAAAACAATACATATATATATATATATTACATACACATACATACTTGCTGTAAGATCACAGGTGGTATAAGAGGAACGCTGCTGCCCATTTCTGATCACTTGTTTTAACCATTCTTCTCCCTGCCCTGTTCCCAGTCCATCTGGGGTCGGCGCAGTATGTTTCCTCTTCCATTCATATCGGTCAGACGTCATCAAGCCATCCACTCCCTTTTGATTCATATCATCCATCACACCGGAAAGGTGCTAGTGATGAATTAATGTATAGAAAAGAGACGGAATGGACCATGTAGAGAGAATGATGAACGGAGAGAGTGGTTGGAATGACAACATTCCAATCCATACCGCTCAAGGTTTTGGCTTAGATTTTATAGCCGGCCGCCTGCCTGACATCAACCCTCTTTGGGTATAATTTGGTATTAGGTATATTGTATGGCCGCGTGGTGACGGCAGAGTAGAATACAATTGTCACCACCCCAAATCTCTCCCGTGGGTGTCGTACAAGGGGACTAAGGATAAAACAGTGACGAGGAATGGGCAACAGCGTTCCTCTTGTACCACCTAGCAATAGCAATGTACTGCGACTTTTGTGCTCGATAAATGGCAATAGGCTCGCCACCTATTACATGGGACCTAACATAATTGGCTAAACGTGGCTAATTCACCTCTGCCTACCACTTCGGGGATGTAGGCGTGATTTATGTATGTATGTATTGTTATATTTTTAACTATTATTCGATTTTAATTTTAACATTATATAAATGTTAGAAAAATAAGTACAAAGATTTTGGTGGTTAGAAAAATAATTTCGAAATATTTCGAAAATAATTTTTCGAAATTCTTTTTCTAACCACCAAAATCTTTGTACTAATTTTTAACGATTGTTAACTTTTCTAGCCCTAAGTTTTTGTTAATAAAGTCATTAAAGATTATTAATTTCCGTTTGTTCGCAGAGTGAATCGACTGAAGCCAACTTGGTTCACGCTGGTATTCTATTCCTCCAGTGCGAATATGATCTAGCGCAGGCGAGCGTAGCGCACGAATGGAAAGCGACCGAACAGGCAAGGTCCCTTCATTTTGTTTTTACTCTCTGTAACTGCCGCACACAGGGACGTCAATTAACTTTAATGAGTGCTTCATGCCCTAGGGTGACGGCAGAGCTGAATACAATTGTCACCACCCCCATCTCTTCCGGGGGTGTCGTACAAAGCGAATAAGGGTAAAGACAGCTTTCTACCGCCTAGCAATAAACTGCGATGGACGTGCCCGATAGATGGCAATAGGCTCGCCACCTAAAGTGAATGAACACCCACGTTTCGCCAATTACGTTTGATCCCATGTAATCATAGGTGGCGAGCCTATTGCCATCTATAGGGCACGTAAATCGCAGTATATTGTTAGGTGATACAATAGGACCTATTCGTCGCTGCCTTTACCCTCAATCGCCTTGTACGACACCCAGGACAATAAACCATATTTTTATTTATTTTATGCTCGCCCCCTATTACATGGCAACAGGCTCGCCCCCTATTACATGGGCCCTAACATAATTGGCGAAACGTGGGTGCTAGTTCACCTCTGCCTATCCCTTCGGGGATATAGGCGGGATTTATGTATGTATGTATGTATAAATATATAGCCATTCATCGCTTTGAACTGTCGAAAATCCAATGATTTTTGACAGTTCAAAGTGATAAATTGCTATATCATATCGTGTTTCGGTGGACATGCTATGGGGGGCATGAGTATGTATGTATGTATCTATTTATTTTATTTATTGTCTCCAGACCCTGGACCCTGATCAGACCAAGGCGATCAGGACCATTCCTCAAGAGCACCAGGCGACCAGGAGAGCAATGGAGGCGGTCAATATATTGAAAACTGCCGTGAAATATATACATGCGGGTAAGAAGTGGAGCTCGCTAGCGCAGTGGCACAGCGCGCTTGGCCTGCGATTGCGTAAACTAAGCAATTTCGCTTAGGCCGGTCATTGGATGGGTGACCAAAGATTTGTTATCTCGAGTTCCTCCGTGCTTCGGAAGGCAAGTTAAGCCGTTGGTCCCGGCTGCATCTGCAGTCGTTAGCACCCACCAACCCGCGTGGTGGGTTATGGCCCAATCTCCCTATATTCTTCCATCCATAGGGAAGGCCCGTGCCCCAGCAGTGGGGACATTAAAGGGCTGGTGATGATGATGATGATGAAGAAGAGTAGACTAGAGATAAGAGATAAATGACCAAAGAATTATTGACGGCCGGGTTGGTCGAATGGTCAGATCACAGGCTGTTGGCCCCGGGTTCGAATCGTGGTGGGTGGTAAATTTTGTGATTGGCACAGATGTTTTCATTCCCGAGTCATTTTTAATTCAGTTTATAATTCATCATCATCATCATCAACCCTTTTTAATGTCCCCACTGCTGGGGCACGGGCCTTCCCTATGGATGGAAGAATATAGGGAGATTGGGCCATAACCCACCACGCTGGCCCAGTGCGGGTTGGTGGGTGCTAACGACTGCAGATGCAGCCGGGACCAACGGCCTAACGTGCCTTCCGAAGCACGGAGGAACTCGAGATAATAAATTTTTGGTCACCCATCCAATGACCGGCCTTAGCGAAATTGCTTAGTTTACGCAACCGCAGGCCAAGCGCGCTGTGCCACTGCGCTAGCGAGCTCCTCCTCCGCGAGTAATGGTTTATAATTCATTTAAATAGTTTTAAATGAAGAAATAAAATTTAGTCGCTTACAATATTTTTAATCTGTACTGAAACACTAAGACGTCATTTGTGAGCAATCACGAATGCAAATGTGCCACCACCACCTGTAGTGTGTATGTATGTGCCCTGTGGTGACGGCAGAGTAGAATACAATTGTCACCACCCCAAATCTCTCCCGTGGGTGTCGTACAAGACGACTAAGGATAAATCAGTGATGGGGAATGGGCAGCAGCGTTCCTCTTATACCACCTAGCAATAGCAATGTAATGAGACTTTTGTGCCCGATAAATGGCAATAGGCTCACCACCTATCACATGGGACCTAACATAATTGGCGAAACGTGGGTGCTGGTTCACCTCCGCCTACCCCTTCGGGGATATAGGCGTGATTTATGTATGTATGTATGTGCTGACGATTGGTGATGGTTGTTGTACACCAGTGCCTCCGTCGAAGTGGTTTCGCGACGCCCTCCAGCTGTACCAGGTGTTTGTTCTGCAACTTCTGCACTTGCACAAGACGCTGCAGGCGTTGCAGCTGGCCAGGGTCTGCTGCGTGGTGGCAGAACACCTGGGGGACAGGTGAGCTCCAGCTCTTGGGAAGCAGGCTGCTTTGAGGCGGGATTTAAAAAAAACAGTCCTAATAATAATAATCCTGAAAAAGAATTTCGAAAAATTATGATCTCGAGGCGGGAATCGAACCCGCGTCAGCTGCTAATTGAAATCGATTGGTTTATAAAGCAAACCCAAGCTTAACCGAACGCACGGTATTTGTAAAAATATCTGCTTTGGAATGTTTGAAATTTATTTCTACATTGCGAGGGTACCCGTTGGCTTACAACGTGAAGTGTAAAGGTTAGAAGAATTTCGGCAAGTTAATTAGTGTCTTGGGTGGCCGAGCGGTCAGGCACCTGCCCGGATAGCAGCGGACGCGGGTTCGATTCCCGCCTCAAGATCATAATTATTCGAAATTCTTTTTCTAACCACCGAAATCTTTGTACTAATTTTTCTAACATTTATATAATCTTAAAATTAAAATCGAATAGTATAATAATCCTAGTAATATTCCTTTATAATAATATTCCTTTATATTAATATCGAATACAATTACTTAGTTGAAAGTCTTACTTAGGGCCGATATCACCGTCTGTCATAGAAACTGAGTTTAATAAAACTGGATTTTGCTTAATGCAAACTTGGTAGCGGAACTCAGTTTGGAGCATAAACCGAGTTCAACTTCAACTGATCGCGTTTAATTCTGCGGTGAAATCGGCCCTAAGTTGAAAGTCTATTAAAGAGACGGTGTCTCCAGAACTATCTCATACAGCGTCCAGGCCAAGGTATCCTCAGATTCATCTGCAAGCGAGCATTTTTTTTTCATTGGGCTCACTAACAACATGACGGCCGCCTTGGTCGAATGCTCAGATTGCTGGGTATTGGCCAAGAGGTCCCGGATTCGAATCCTGGTAGGTGATGACCACAAATGTTTGTTCCCGAGTCATGGTAGTGTGTGTTTATGTAGTATATTTTCAATATTTATATACATAATTATATTAAAAATATGTCCGTCATCTAGTATCCATAACACAAGTGCTTAGGCTACTTACTTTGGGCTAGATGATAGGTGTGAGTGTAAAAAAAAAAAAATAACACGCCAGGCTAGCATGACCACCGAAACACGATATGATATGGCCATTTATCGCTTTGAACTGACAAAAATCATTGATGAATTGAGAAAGGGATGCTCGCATGGTTTGGTCACGTCGAAAGAATGAATGAAAGGACATACATACATAAATCACGCCTATATCCCCGAAGGGGTAGGCAGAGGTGAACTAGCACCCACATTTCGCCAATTATGTTAGGACCCATGTAATAGGTGGCGAGCCTATTGCCATATATCGGGCACAAAAGTGTCGCAGTACATTGCTAGGTGGTATAAGAGGAACGCTGCTGCCCATTCCTCATCACTGATTTATCCTTAGTCGCCTTGTACGACACCCACGGGAGAGATTTGGGGTGGTGACAATTGTATTCTACTCTGCCGTCACCACGCGGCGTGAATGAAAGGAAAGTGACAAAAATGATTTATATGTGAATGGAGAAATCGGAAGGGGAAATTCTAGGCGGATTTTTCATAATCAAATTTTTCGATTTGATTATATCTGCCTATAGAAAATGGGCCAGGTCAAGAGGTACCCCAAAACCGACGACCATGCATGAGATTGATGACAATGGATGAAGCGGAAGAAGTATGTAAGGATCGTAGCAAGTGGGAAGAAGTGATATCTTACTACCCCTGTGGGACAATGGCGTGGGACAATATTATTAAATCCTAGTAATAAAAGGGGTTAAAGTATGAAATTGCCGATGTTCCCTCATTATTTAGTAGTAGTGTATAATTCCTTTAAAACAATAGTTGTGTCCATTATTCTTTTTTTATTTTAAACTTAATTTCAAGGACTTATATTTATGTATAAATTTTTATCTTATTTTTATTTCTTTCACTACCAATAAATCTTCAAAAACAGCTCGTCCTAAGTACCACTTAGATCCACGGACAGGGAAACCAGTCCGTCTCCGTTATAAAAAAAATCTCTAGGTATCCTATAGCTTAATGTTGTCTAAATATACCCACAAAATTATATAAAATTTAGATTTGTGGTTCCATAAAAAATCGCAAATATATTTGTGTGGAAAAATGAATTTTCGCTAAATTCTTCATACAAAACGGCAATTTGATACTAACTGCCGCACTCGGAGACGTCAATTAACTTTAATGAGTATTTAATGTCAAATTTTTCACTCTAATCTAAATCATAGACCCGGCAAGAATAGCGACTAGTATTGAATTGTCATTTTTGGACGTTAAGTACTCATTAACGTTATTTGACGTCTCTGAGTGCGGCAGTTAAACCCCTAATATTAAAATTGCGATTAAGGGACGACCCCTTTTGTGAAATACCCACCAATCCACATTGAGCCAGCGTGGTGGGTTATGGCCCATTCCCCCTATATTCTTCCATCCATACGGAAGGCCTGTGCCCAAGCAGTGGGCACATTAAAGGGTCGCTGACATGATGATGATGATTACATTTCTGGTGTAAATTAGACACAAAAGCTAAAGTTTTAACCCATTTTCCAAAATTTGTCAAATAGCCGTGCAGTTTGGTGACGGCAGAGTAGAATACAATTGTCACCACCCCAAATCTCTCCCGTGGGTGTCGTACAAGGCGACTAAGGATAAATCAGTGATGAGGAATCAGCAGCGTTCCTCTTATACCACCTAGCAATGTACCGCGACTTTTGTGCCCGATAAATGGCAATAGGCTCGCCGCCTATTACATGGGACTTGTCATAGTTGGCGAAACGTGGGTGCTAGTTCACCTCTGCCTACCCCTTTGGGGATACAGGCGTGATTTATGTATGTATGTCAAATAGCCTATTATAACGATTTACTCTTACAGCGAATCGTTCGTGACCAACGCCAGTCTGCTGATTCGACACGCGGAGAAGAAAAGGCCGGAGATTGACGGTCTGGTGACGAGGTGCGGATCTGTCTGGCGGGATGTCAGTCGGCAGACGGCTATGTGCTTCACCTGTGATGCTGCGGTGAGTACAATATATGGAGGAAGAAAAAAATGTATCAATTTCGATTTTCTCATAACACCCTAGCATGGGTCAGTGTGTGAGTCAGATTTCCTGATACATGTTGCATAGTATGTAACAATTGAGATTAACTTTATTATTATTGAGCTTCTATGAAGAGAAATAATGAGTGTCATGTGGCTACGGTGGAGCAAGAGAAGACAGAAAGAAACTTTTATTGGGACAACACGAGATTGTCAACTGTTCTAAGACTTAATGTTCTCTTATATTTGCACGAGCACTACACATTTGAAATAAAACAACTTTTACGGATTAGACTCGCGTATATTTAGATGTTTGGCATTATTATTTATCTTTACACCTGTCATCTTTAGTCACCCGTGACCACGGCCGCTGTAAAGTGATCGAAACGTCGGGATAAATAATAATGCCAAACATCTAAATATACGCGAGTCTAATCCGTAAAAGTTGTTTTATTTCAAATGTTCTAAGACTTTTGATAATTCGCAAGGTTTTACTTTCATACAAAAATATATACTAATTTTCTTCTTCTATATTCTAACTGGCGCACTCAGAGACGTCAAACAACGTTAATGAGTACTTAACGTCAAAAAATGACAATTGAAAACTAGTCGCTATTCTTGTCGGGTCTAATGTCTAGATTTGAATGAAAATTTTTGACATCAAATACTTATTAAAGTTAATTGACGTCTCTGAGTGCGGCAGTAAATTCAATAACACTACGTACACCTACTTGCATCGGCATTAAGCAGTGCGCGGGCGTAGCGTCGTCCTTTCGTTTATGAATGCAAACATAGACGTATAAATGTCACGACAGTACAAAAAAAAATTTCTGCAATGTATTGCGTTTTATTACGAGGGCAGGTCAATAAGTCCGTGACTTTTGCAATAAAACACAGATTTTTTGATAAATAAATCATTTTATTTTTCAACGTAGTCTCCCTAGAGCTCTATACACTTTGTCCGAAGCTTCTCCAATTTTCTTTTATCCCTTCCAAAAAATATGATTTGTAGAGGTTCAAAAAAAGGTTCAATAAATTCAAAAAGTCACGCACTTAATGACCCGCCCTCGTAAAACTCACAGAACAAACGATGTTGTTTATGATGTTACCTATATAGTCATGGGTGGTTTTTGATGTTTTAAAAATAACCCTGTATAATGTTCGAATAGAAACCGAATCATAGTTGAGTTTCCTTTTAGATGTACTACAGCAAGTGCGGATCGGTGGGCGTGGCCTCCCGTCTCGTTCGGTCGGCTCAAGCCAAGATATTGGAAGCGTATACGTCGGAGCCTGATGTGAACTGTGAGTTAATATCACCATTTCTGACCTACAAAAGTAAAAAAAAGGAATAACTTGACATCACAACTGTCAAAGCTTTAAGGTTATGTTAAATCTTGAGGTGTTTAAAAAAATAATGGATGGCAAAGGTAGTAACTATTAATTAGTAATCCTACAATGGAGAATGTTACCTATTTTTGAGTATTAGCTCTCCATACTATCTGTAAAAATAAAAATGAAAGAATTACTTCGATACGCCAATCACGTGACTGTTAACGGGACTCGATATTTATCGTAAGTTTAAATGCCTGTGAAATCAAAACTTATATGCAGGTATTTTAGACCACATCAAAAACTGGCCGTGTGGTGACGGCAGAGTTGAATACAATTGTCACCACCCCAAATCTCTCCCGTGGGTGTCGTACAAGGCGACTAAGGATAAATCAGTGATGGGGAATGGGCAGCAGCGTTCATTTTATACCACCTAGCAAAATACTGCGACTTTTGTGCCCGATAAATGGCAATAGGCTCGCCACCTATTACATGGGACCTAGAATAATTGGCGAAGAGTGGGTGCTAGGTCACCTCTGCCTACCCCTTCGGGGATATAGGCGTGAATTATGTATGTATGTATCAAAAACTAGTGTATTTGTATACATACAATCTTTCTGTTACAAACTTTCAAGCGATTTTTTTAAGGTATTTTTTTTATTAATGTGCATTCGATTAACATTCATCCCTTTCGCAGTGGACTTGGCAGTTGGACGGTTGATGGAGGCCCATCATCAAATCTGCGGCAGTGCCAACGCCCTGACCACCATCAGCGGTATACAGCGGCACTACCTCTCCATCAGTAATACCGGTATGTGTATATACATACATACATAAATCGCGCCTATATCCCCGAAGGGGTAGGCAGAGGTATATAACACCCACTCTTCGCCAAATATGTCGAGTCCCATGTAATAGGTGGCGAGCCTGTTGCCATTTATCGGGCACAAAAGTCGCAGTACATTGCTAGCCTAGGTGGTGTAAGAGGAACGCTGCTGCCCATTCCTAATCATATTCAGATTTATCCTTAGTCGCCTTGTACGACACCCACGGGAGAGATTTTGGGGTGGTGACAATTGTATTCTACTCTGTCGTCACCACGCGGCCTTACACTGACGCGGCTTTACAAATTAATGCATCTCTAATATTAGTTCCGTGGACGTCCACCTTCGCACACCAGTGCCATCAGCGCCAAGATGGCGATAGTCAAAGTGGCTTCATTTTTTGGATGACAACCTTTGTGACCGCCTCCGTTGTCTAATGGTTCGCCCACCGTAATGAAGATCCAGAGGTTCCGGGCTCGATCCCCGGGGGGTACAACTTTGTGCTCGGTTTGATTGGTGGTAGGACTTCTTACCATCTTATCAAAATGTGTCGCCATAATAATAATGTTAACAGCATTATTGTGTTCCGACAATTGTGATAAGGTAGCCAGCCCCTCTGCGGTTGAGGGTTCTAGGTGAAGCTCGATGGCCCTTATCGTCACTTACCATCAGGTGAGATGAAGGGCAAGAGCTACCGTGGCTAACATAAATAAAAAAAATAATAGAGGTCAGTGTTTCCAGCCAGTCTATGTGTGCACCATGTATCTAATCGATACAGAAACCCTTTGGTACCCCCGTCGCCGCCTCGCTTTAACCCTGAAGTACCTAGTAAGCCGGTCCAGCCTACAAGCGGTAAGGCTCTGCCGCGATATAACTAGATCTAACTCGTGGTCGCCCGCGGCTTCGCTCGTGTTAATGTCGGCTACTAAATAGCCTTCCCCGATAAATGAACTATCCAACACAAAAAGAATTTCTCAATTTGTGTCGGTAGTTTCTGAGATCAGCGCGTTGAACCAACCAACAACATCCACGTTTCGCCAATTAGTTAGGTCCCATTTAATATGAGGCGAGCCTATTGCTATTTATCTGGCAAAAAAGTCATTCTATGTACTATTATATCGACGGCCGCCTTGGTCGAATGCTCAGATTGCTGGGTATTGGCCAAGAGGTCCCGGGTTCGAATCCTGGTAGGGGCAAACTTTGTGATGACCACAAATGTTTGCTTCCGAGTCATGGTTGTGTATATGTTTATGTAGTATATTTTCAACATTTATATACATAATTATATGAAAAATATGTCCGTCATCTAGTATCCATAACACAAGTGCTTAGGCTACTCACTTTGGGCTGGATGATAGGTGTGAGTGTGAAGGTTTTGTTCGCCCTAAATTCGCCCTATATTTTAGGGAAGGTAAAGGGTTATTTTGTAGTGTTTATTTGTAATTTGTTAAATTTTTTTCTTTCTCCTATTTTGAATGAATGAATGAAATAAAGTTTATTTGGCAAAAAGAAATTAACAATAATAAACACAAATTTAAATATTATTAGGCCAAATAGGTCTCCGCTCAGCTCATGCCGAGGCACATAGTGCTTCGACGCTGGTATTCTGCGGATACCACAATTACCCATTTCACTAGGTACCCATTCCTCAACACATTGTTGTTTGTGTTGTCTTTGTGCTGGTCAATAAATGTTTTTTTTTAATTTAATCGTGCCTCCCCTTACAGAAACCCGTTGGTACCCCCGCCGCCGCCTCGCCTTGACCCTGAAGCACCTAGTGAGCCGGTCCAGCCTGCGAGCGGTAGGGCTCTGCCGCGCCCTCATGCTGTGGCGGCGCGCCCGGGTGGCGGCGGCGGTGGCGCTGCCGGCCTCCGCTGCCGTCTCGCAGGCGATGCTCTTTGCTGGGGCGACCAATGTGCATGTGTCGCACGATGTGCAGGTGAGACGGATTGCAATGTCATACATACATAAATCACGCCTATATATATAATGTGGCAAGCCACATGAATACCAATTTGAGAAAATAGCGCCCAAAGATTCTAAACATGATGTGATTTGCTATTTTATAAAAAAAAATATAATTTTTTTTTTATCTTTTTGTTCAAGAAAGTGTTTCAAGTCAGTTAAAACACTTGAAAGTTGTAGAATAGATGATGCTTTATCAACCTATGTCAAAATCTCGGAATATGGGTTTTTGTGGGTTGACACATTGTTGCTTATCACCGTCCAACTAGCACCCACGTTTCGCCAACTATGTCAAGTGCCATGTAATAGGTGGCGAGCCTATTGTCATTTGTCGGGCACAAAAGTCGCAGTACATTGCTAGGTGGTATAAGAGGAACGCTGCTGCCCATTCCTCATCACTGATTTATTCTAAGTCGACACCCACGGGAGAGATTTGGGTAGTGACAATTGAATTCTACTCTGGCGTCACCACACGGCAATTAGATACATAATACATAGAATGTTGATAGATGAGGAGCGATCTGCGATTGCGTAAACTAAGCAATGTCGCTAAGGCCGGTCATTGGATGGGTGACCAAAAATTTAGTCTCGCGAGTTCCTCCGTGCTTCGGAAGGCACGTTAAGCCGTCGGTCCCGGCTGCATCTGCAGTTGTTAATACTCTGGCACTGGGCCAGCGTGGTGGGTTATGGCCCAATCTCCCTATATTCTTCCATCTATAGGGAAGGCCTGTTCTGTTGTGGGCTGGTGATGATAACATGATTCTCTGAGTACAGCAGTAAGTTAGCACGGATAGTGTTTAGGGTTTACATTGTTGTTACATGTTGTATATTATGATGATTTTCAATGCTCATCCCAACCTTTCCCATTCCAGACCAAAGTGGACAATCGCCTCAAACACATCCTAGGGCTCCAGCCGTCGAACGAGCCCCAGCGTCATGACGAGGCCCCAGCAAAGCCGAAGCCCTACACCCCCAGGCCCGAAGCTCTAGAGACAATGCTGGAGAGTATGGTCTTCTGCAAGACTCAAACCAGCCCCTCAATACCATGCACTACAGTGTACGGTCACAAGATACCGGAATTCTTCCACCATCACCATCAATGCACATGCTGCCTCTGCGACAACCCTCACTCCTACATCATAGCCTGTACAGCATCAGGCTTGGAATCCTCAATGTATTACAGGGCTAAAGAGTTTGATATAGCAAGGAATTACTTTGAGGGTAGTTTGAAATGTTTTGACTTGGCCGAGCGCAGATTGAAGTCGTATTTCAAGGGGTGTAAGGGTGATTTTGACTTGTGGTTGGTGGAATTAGCGGAGTATGAGGTGGCGAATGGCTATGGGCGCGCCTTGATAGAGGTTTTGGTGGAGGCTTGCTTCTTTGAACTGACTCAAGGGTCCTTAGAGAAGGCAGATGATTTGATAGTGAGGATACATGAGGTGATGCAGGATATACCAGCGGACGGTTATGTGAAGAATGAGGTGTTGAATCTTGTGACGGTCTCAGCCCATCTGAGAAGAATGGAGAAGAAGACTAAGTCTGCCTTGACCAATCTGGAGTACGAAATGGAGTCACTCAAGCTCACCCCTAAGGAGGCGGTGGAGAATCCTAAGACTCCCGAGCTCAAAGCCAAGGCGCCTCCTAAAATGGAGAAGAATGTGGTGAAGAATGAAGAGTTGCCCCTCAAGAGGAAGGTGATCAAGCTGAACTTGGATGATACGGATGATAAGGAAGTGGTTAAGCCTGTAAAGGCGCAGTTTAAGGTGCCTGTGCCTGTACCGGTCACCTCCAGGGCTGTCCCGGAGACCATCACCCCACGGACGCGCGGCAAGCCTAGAGTGCTGGTCTCCAAACCCTCGATCGAGGTGGAGATGACACCCAAGAGTGATAGGAGTGAATTCTTCACACCCACCTCGACTCCCGCTGAAGAATTCTTCACCCCCATGACTTCTGTGAAGACTTACGCCAAGAGATCGCTTCGACAGAACATTGTGAAGAATTTGGAGGAAGAATTCTCCACTCCGAAAGCGGATAAAGAGAATTCGACCTTAAATGCGGACAGCAAACCCGTGAAAAGCACTAGGATTGGAACCAGGTCGATTAAGCCGAAAATTGATAGGAGCATGCTCAAGAGAGCTACCAGTCCAGGAAAGTTGGTCAGCGAGAAACCGAAGGCGACGCGCTCTAGGATGAAACCGTTCGTGATTCACGAGGACGACAAGAAGTGAGCCCTGTGTGGCCCCTAGCACGAACTTGCCGGTGGTTCGAATCGTAATCGTATCGAGAAAACACTCTAATGGTGTTACTACACCAATCGATCGATCGTCGTTCGATACTTTTATTCGATTGGTATGGTTCGGAATTGTAAGCTAGAATCTGCATGCTTGACGCCAAGGAACTCCATAAAGTGCTTTCTCAATACTATTACGATTCGAACCTTTGAAAAGTTCGTGCTAGGGCATTAGTGTCTAAATTGGAAGTTAGGCCTGCTAGGGTGATAGGCCTCGGGTGGTTTGAGGTGGAGATAGACTGAAATTTATTTTTAATTTAGAATACCAAATGCCATTGTTTTTCATTTGTAACCTTGAAAGTTATACACATACATACATAAATCACACCCTTCTCCCCTATGGGGTAGGCAGAGGTGTTTTAACGCCTGCGCTTCGTTAGCTTATTACAGGTCCTATATTATAAGGGGCGAACCTATTGCCATTTACCGGGAGATTTTATCGCGGTAATTTGCTAGATAGTGCACGGGGAACGCTGCTGTACTCGGTATATTATTTTGTATAATTTTTCGCAATTTCGGACCACTTTTTCTTAGTATTTGTGTTATATAAACATTCATACTTATAAGTAATAACCATTTATTCGTCAAATACACCAAAAATTGATATAGAGGGGAGAGAAAGAAAATGGTTGATTTAATAAACTGTATTTTTAGTTGCATGAGGCCTGTAAGCCACTATCTTAATTTTTGTAAGTACTTGATCATATTTTTTACAAGTTTTCTGAAATATAATATTTTTTCAAGGGACTTCATGCGTTCAGTAATGGAAATAGAGCTTAAAATGCCTTAACACTGACGGCGGCTATGTCGTCTTCTCGGCTTGAGTAGACCAAAACGGTCGGTACTTTCGCTAGCAAGCCATTTTGAACTTTATCTCTAGGTACTAAAGGTCACTTGGATGCGGCGGCCGTCTGACTCGCTCAGTCCAAGCGATGTTATGCCTTTACGCCTGGAGATATAGTTGAAATTGCTTACCTTCTGTGAGAGATTATGATTTTGCGGTTTAAATAAACTTTGTGAGACAACCAAATGTATTGACTGACTGATTACGATCTGGTATTGTAATGTTAATTAATTGTAAATGAAATAAATAATTTAAAATTTTTCCTGTTTTTTTATTTGCATTTCAGACTTACTCATGAAGATACCACTGGTGGTTTGCTATGATGGGTATTTATACAACATGTAACAGAAATAACGCACGCCCTGAATACCTCTATCATCATCATCATCATCACCAGCCCTCGAGTGTCCCCACTGCTGGAGCACGGGTCGTCCCTGTGGATGGAAGAATATAGGGAGATTGGGCCATAACCCACCACGCTGGCCCAGTGCGGGTTGGTGGGTATTAACGACTGCAGATGCAAAGGGGATCAACGGCTTAACGTGCCTTCCGAAGCACGGAGGACCTCGAGATAAGTTTTGGGTCACCCATCCAATGACCGGTCTTACCGACCATTGCTTAGTTTACACAATCGCAGGCCAAGCGCGCTATGCCACTGCGCTAGCGAGCTCCTCGAAAGTCGCCTAACTCACCTATCTGCTCGGCTAGCATGACCACACAAACACTATATGATATAGCCGTTTAGCGCGTTGAACTTACAAAAATCTTTGGATTTTCGACAGTTCAAAGCGTTAAATGGCTATATCTTTTTTATAAAGCCTTAGGGGCTTTTTCAATTCAGATTTATTCAAGTGTCAAAATCCAATGATTTTTTACTGTTCAACGCGATAAATGGCTATGATATAGCCATTTATCTATATCGTGTTTCGGTGGTCATGCTAGGCGGGCAGGAGACTTTTTTGTCACTGCAAAAATTTTTCGAATTCGTTCAGACCATCAAACTGAACAAATTTCTCTATGGGAGCAACTCCAAATTCACGAAATAAAATATCAGCTGTTTCATACAAAATGATAATACCCACTTGACCCAAATGTATGAAACAGCTGTTATTTTTTTCGTGAATTTGAAGTTGCTCCCATATTGAAAGTTCAGTTTGATGGCACAATTCCAAATATTTTTGCAGTGACCAAAAAGTCTCCTGTATTTAAGTGAGAAATAGAAGTAAAATTCTATTCTGGCCTGGGAGCGATAATCTACAGTGCATTGACATATATTTTTCATCCCACCATCTCGGAAAAAGCGTTTTTGCTCTTCGATATCTGAGTGCAAAAGCCGTTTTTATCCTCTAGAGGTTAAAGTAAATTTGAATTTAGAACATCGTGTGCAATGAGTTTGTGAATTCAAAACATCACATTTCTACCTCCATGGTGCCGAAATTGTCATGCAACCTATTTTAATTTGTTAAAAACTCAGACTCGGAACCTTCTTGGTGTACTTTTTTTGTAATTTGCTTTGCGCGCGCCATTTTCTTTTCACGTCATAAATTTGTTAAAACCTAGGAGTTCCGTGACGGTCAATCCGCTTGGCGTCAATCTTGCTTTAAACATTTTGATCGTCTACAACGCTTGCTGGATGCTTGAGTCAAGCATTTAAAAGCTTTTTAGGTCTGTTTGATTTGTTTACGCTAGCAACGGAACAAAAACATACAGAAAATCAACGTGCTTGACTCAAGCTGATTGACCGTCTCGGAACTCCATTAGGGACGGTAATTTTTATTAGGGATTTACAGGTGTGTCTGGATGAATGTTGCGGGTGTGGCTGGGTGGATGGGTGGCTGTTGGAGGTGTGTCTGGGTGAATGGGTGTTTTGAGGGTGTGTCTAGGTGAATGGGTTTTTGTGGGTGTGTCAGAATGGATGGGTGAGTATTGTGGGTGTTTCTGGGTAATTGGGTGTTTTTTTGAGTGTGATTGGGTGTTTTGTAGGTGTTTCTGGGTGAATGGGTCTTTTGTGGGTGTTTCTGGGTTAATAGGTGTTTTGTGGGTGTTTCTGGGTGAATGGGTGTTTTTTGGGTGCGATTGGGTGTTTTGTAGGTGTTTCTGGGTGAATGGGTGTTTCTGGGTGAATGAGTGTTTTTTGTGTGTTTCTATGAGAATGGGTGTTTCTGGATAAATGGGTGTTTTGTGGGTGTTTCTGGGTGAATGGGTGTTTTGTGGGTGTTTCTGGGTGAATGGGTGTTTTGTGGGTGTTTCTGGGTGAATGAGTGTTTTTGTTGGTGTTTCTGGGTGAATGGGTGTTTTTTGGGTGTGTCTGAGTGGATGGGTGTGTATTGCGGGTGTAAATGTTGTGGGTGTTTCTGGGTGGGTGTTGAGAATGTGTTTGGGTTAATGGGAGGGTGTTGTGGAAGTTTCTGGGTGAAAACAGAAACTGTTGTTATTGTATTTTTTTTTTGTATTTTGCAATTTCCTCGTTGGAGGGGATGAAAAGTTACGTGTTGCACTCGAGTGCAAAGATTTTTCACCTTGTGCTCTTTTGATTCCCTCGCTATCGCTCAGGATTCTAATTTTAGAATCCTTCGCTAGCTCGGTCATCAAAATTGAGCACGCGGTTAAAAAACAACTTTGCACTCACGTACAACAAATAACTATTACCTCTGACACTCCTCATCATCCTGCTCTAACATATGGAAATGTCATATTAGTATCCTTCTCTCACTTATAACGTAAATGGAAACGTCAGAAGTGAAATAACTGTGAACACACTGTAAATTGGGCTCACACCGATAATTTCGTAAAAGTCTACAGCCTACCTACCCAAAAGAGAGCGGATGACTTGATGACGTCTGACCGATAGAATGGAAGAGGAAACATACTGCTCCGACCGCAGATAGACTGGGAACAGGGCAGGGAGAAGAAGAAGTAGATCAATAAGCACCTTGGGGCACTCGAATAGTGAAGGGCAAATCACCAACAACAGAACAGCATGCCCAAAGAGGGTTGGTGTCAGGCAGGTGGCTGGCTGTAAAACCTTAGCCAAAACCTTGGGCAGTACGGATTAGAATGCTGTCACCACAAATTCGAACAATTCCGAACATTTTTGACAGTTCAAAGCGATAAATGGCTTTATCCATAGGTAGTGCCTATCGTGTTTCGGTGATCATGGTACGTACCTACCTAGCCGGGCTGAACTCTGTAATCACCACGAACCGACAAGATAAATGAGTGTGACTGTAACACCACTAGATGGCGCTAACGTTACAAGACATCGGCTTTTAATTACCTACTCACTGACCTACTAGATGGCGCTACCATTAAAAGAACACTGCCTTACCTTGCCACTAGATGGCGTTTTTAAGCAAAAGACAACTGCCTTACTTCGCCATTAGATGGCGCTGTATTAAAAGAAAACTGCCTTACTTCGCCACTAGATGGCAGTGATATCTTACAAACAACTTTTTCGCCTCCCTCTATATGTCGCTTTTATCAAAGAAAATTGCCTACTTCGCCACTAGATGGCGCTGCTACGATAAGACAGCTTCCTCATATCGCCATTAGATGGCGTTGATGTCAAAAGAAATGTTCCGTAACTTGCCCCTAGATGGCGCTATTGTTAAAAATAAACTGCCTTACCTCACTACTAGATGGCGTTTTTATTAAAATAAAACTGTCTTACCCCGCCACTAGATGGCGCTATAAAATGTAACAAACTTGGCAACTCCAAGTTGGTTTTCGAACTGCTTCTCGCCGACCCATTCAGTTGGTTGCCGTCCAGGTGAAGGCTCTTGAGGGCTGTAAGCCACGGAAGGTCCTTTTACTGATGGCCGTGAGCTCATTACGGCTATGTCCCTGGATGGCTTAAGGGGAATGTTACGCTATCACCAGTGCCCACGATTTAATTTTCTCGAGCCAATGTTGGCGCACATATTTTATAACTAATTGTATAGTTGAAAAAATGTGAAATCTTTTATTATAATCAGGCAATTATCATGAGGTATTTGTTTGAAATGGTGAAAATATTCTAACATAATTTTCATGGGACTAGTTCACCTCTGCCTGCCCTTCGGGGATATAGGCGTGGGTATATATATATATATAGATGAGGTATATATATATATATATTTTTTTTTTACACTCACACCTATCATCTAGCCCAAAGTAAGTAGCCTAAGCACTTGTGTTATGGATACTAGATGACGGACATATTTTTAATATAATTATGTATATAAATGTTGAAAATATACTACATAAACATATACACAACCATGACTCGGAAATATATAATTTTCATGCGCATGTATTATATAGTACCTACTCATTTGAACAATGAACAAACGTGGCATTTAATCCCAATCACTCTCCGTTCATTCATGCTCCGTCTCTTTTCTATACATTCATTCATCACTAGCACCTTTCCGGATGTGATAATATGTATTATTATGAATCAAAAGGGAGCGGGTGGTTTGATGACGTCCATACTGAGCCGACCCCAGATAATCTGGGAACAGAACAGTTAGATTAGGTTACAACAGTAACCTTGGAAAAGGAAATATCTACCAACCTATTACCTAATTAGCATAAAACAACTACATCGATATTGTTGATGCAGCGCGTTGTGATTTTGACCGACAGGCTTGTTCTAGTTCCATAGAAAAACCCTCGATCTAAAAAGAAAACCTATATAAAAAAAAAACATTATTCACTCCCAAAAGCGCTTTAAGCGGTTGAGCGTTCAGCAGTAATACATCTGCGTCGAGTGCAGGCAGCAGTATACTCAGATTTATTATCTGGAAAAAACATGGCCGCTGCCGTTCCGGCGCGAAATGCCGTTCACTATTGAATAATGATGCTTGATTTTATGACCGACTATTGTGCGGATTATTATTTTGGCGTGAGCGGGTTAAATATTGCGTTTTGTTTTGTGCGTATGATAGATAGATTACCTACTTTGTTTTTAATGCATATATTTTATAATAATATATTATCCCTGCTGTTCCCAGTCTATCTGGGGTCGGCGTAGTACTCGTATGTTTCCTTGTCCATTCATATCGGTCAGGCGTTATAAAGCCATTGATTCCCCTTTGATTCATATCATCCATGACACCGTGAAGGTGCTAGTTATGAATGAATGTATAGAAAAGAGGCGAAACGGACCATGTCGAGAGACCGATGAATGGAGAGCGTGATTGGAATGACAACATTCCAGTGTAGAACTTACGAAGGCTCTAGACAATAATAAATAATGTAGTAAACCATATTTTATGCTTTTTCTTTTAATACTCTCTGATATACTTACTCAATATACCGCCCCGGGTGCCAAGCACAAAGGGGTGACAACGACTACTAATCTTCCGAAATAGTTACGAATCTGTTGAAAATTTACGATGACTTTTCAGCAGAGAACACCGTGTTGGAGATTTTAAGATTGAGGCGCCATTGGAAGCCGCCAACATTTCTGCCCTAGAAGCGGTTCAAGATATTAAATACTCATTAAAATTAATTGACGTCTCTGAGTGCGGTAGTAAGGGCCGGTTTCTTGATGCATAGTTAACTCAACCAATTGTTAAATATTGTAACTACCCTTTAAATATCAGATTGATAAATAACCATTAGTGACAATATCACACTGTTATTGAATCATTAGTAACATTAGTATTAGTAACTAAAATTGATACTAATGATTAAATGTCAGTCTGATATTTGAAGATTAGTAACAATTTTTACCAATTTATTGAGTTAACTATGCATCAAGAAACCGGCCCTAGTAAGCTTTTTAGTATTTGGTGTTTTATTTAAAGTAGGTAAGTAGGGTTGCTCAAAAAACACCCTGGAGTGCCAATTTATCCCACGCCGACCAAGATTAACTGCCGCACTCAGCGACGTCAATTAACTTTAATGAGTGCTTAATGTCAAAAAAAGTATTAATTATTATAATTAAATTAAATATTAATTAGATCTAGACCATATTAGACCCGCCAAGAATAGCGACTATAGTTTTGAATTGACATTAGTCACTCATTAAAGTTAATTGACGTAGGTATCTGAGTACACCTGTAAGACTGTATAAATATTTATTTATTTCATAATTATTATTGTGTATTGTGTTCTATATTTTGTTATCAGCTGTTATCACAACCCTTAAAGAAAATAGTATGCCCAATCAGTCGAAAGGGATTATACAACATTCACCACACACTCAAAACCGATAAAAAATAAAAAAAAAGTCTTAGTCGAAAAAAAAAAAAAACGTCAAAACTTAATCCCATATGACACTCTACCCCTCCTGACCGCTTCACGATCTTTTGACGAGCCGGGAATCGAACGGCGCGGCCTAGGTAGCCCGTGGCCCTACGAAGGGACCGGCTGCGTCCGTGTGTGTGTGAGTGCACAGGTATCCGAATTGGGGTGGCCCGCCTCGTCAGTTCACCCACATAGGCGGGAGAGGGGAGAATTTCGAGCGACTAGCTCTGGCACGTTATCCGGTATTGAATAAACAACAGGCGTAACTCAACTCAGAAAGTACTTCAACACATTGTGTATTTAAACAAAATTTATATTATACTATAAAAAACAGTTATTTATTCCCGAAAGGGCAGGCAGAGGTGAATTAACACCCAAGTTATGTCCCAAGTAATTGGTGGTGAGCCTATTGCCATTTATCGGGCACGGAAAGCACAGTACAATGCTAGGTGGTCTAAGAGGAACGCTGCCCATTCCTCATCACTCACGGCACTCACGTTTCGATAGCAGTAATTTGCTAGATACTTTTGTCCTAATCTTTAACTTAAGTCTAACTGCCGTACTTAGAGACGTCGATTACTTACTCACTTAATAAAAAAAAATTAAAAACTAATAGTGACTAGTTTTAATTACCATTTTTTTATTTAGTACTCAATAACGTTAATTGACGTCTCTGAGGGTGGCAGTTAGTCGCCATGTACGACTCCCAAAGAGAAGAAGAGAGGAAGGGGTGTGTTATAAAAAAATAAAGCAGGTGTTAATTTTTTATGTCAAAATGAGAATACAATACTGCTGCCCAATCCTCATCCCTGTTTCAACGCTTAGTCGCCTTGTACGCCATCCGCGGCAGCCGTATATTTCCTCTTCTGTTAATCATCAAGTTATCCACTCCCTTTTGATTCATATCATCCATCATATCGGAAAGGTGCTAGTGATGAAGGACCATGTCGAGAGACCGATGAATTGAGAGAGATTGGGACAACATTCTAATCCATACTGCTCAAGGTTTTACAGCAAGCCGCCTGGCTGACACCAACCCTCTTTGGGTATGCTGTTGTTGGTGGTCTGCCCATTCGGGTGCCCCAAGGTGCTTACTGGTCTACACCGGGCAATCTCCCTTAGTCGATTTTTACGACACCTATGGGCCAGCATTTTTTTAATGCTAGACAGGGAATTAGAATGCTAGACAGGAAATAAGATGGAATCGAGCTTCACCTGCAACCCTTAACCACAGAGGGGCTGGCTGTCTTATCACAAATTGTAGGAACACATGCTGTTAACATTATTATTATGGGGACAGATTTTTGATAAGTTGGTGGTAGCCAGGCAGACTTGAACAAAGTCCTACCACTAAGCATGGAAGACTGTAGCAATAAATTAAATGAATATGAATGAGTGCCCTTAGGGGAAAATACAATTGGGCAGTCCGCCTTTAAAAGCTTGCAACCCCACTCAAACCAGTCTCGCAAACAATGTTCCTTCCTTCGTCAGTCTCGGTTCGACCGCGCTCTGTTTCGTTCGCGTTCCGTGTTTCGACTCACAAACGTACCCGTGCTTTTAAATCCAGTGTCTAAAACAAAAACAGTGCTAATTGAATACAGTGCAGTGCTCCCCCCCAAACCTACAGTGCCCCCGATTGGTATTCCTAGCAGCGCGAGGTGAGTACGCCGTCAAATTTCGGTTTTCGATCGAATATTTTCTTCTTTGATCGTGTTGGAGTGTTTGTTTTGGTACTTTTTCGAGTTACTACCACATTTTATTGATTTTTTAAATTGTTATTTCAAGAAGTTGACGGGAGAAAGGTTACATGAGTAACTGTCGTGAGTGTAGTTATGTATTTAGTTACCCACCCGCATAACCGACTGGATATTTCGACTTGAAATCGAAAGCTTCTAGCGCGATTGGTATGTATGTACGAGCTTAACGATATTTCACAATAAACTCTGCGTCTTCCGGCAAAGACAATTATAATAAGTCTGTTCTGAGAGAGACTAATGGTAAACAGAAAAATATAATAAGAGGTCTTTTATTATCGTAACCTAATGGCATCTTAATGGTATTACTTTTGTGTCTTAAAGGAAGTATCTCTCGCCTTAAGAGCTATGCAAGGACATTGCTGCTCTTGAAAATTAAAGTTTTTTACTTTTTATTGTTTAAAAATGAATAAACTAAAGATGTTTCTCCTAGAGCACTATTTTAAACTACACCAAACGGCAACTTACTGCCGCACTCAGAGATGTCAATTAACGTTAATGGAAACTTATGTCAAAAATGCAAAAAATGCACTTAGTATAAATCACGCCTATATCCCCGAAGGGGTAGGCAGAGGTGAACTAGCACCCACGTTTCGCCAAATATTTCAGGTCCCATATAATAGGTGGCGAGCCTATTGCCATTTATCGGGCACAAAAGTCGCAGGACACTGCTGGGAGAGGAACGCTGCTGCCCATTCCTCGTCACTGATTTATCCTTAATCGCCTTGTACGACACCCACGGGAGAGATTTGGGGTGGTGACAATTGTATTCTACTCTGCCGTCACCACACGGCTATTTGATTTTGAGAAGTTGCATAAACCAAATAAGAAAAAAAACGAAAAAAAAAACAAAGAAGATAATACAAATCCTCAAAAACAAAATATTGTTTATGAATAAAATATTTTGTTTAAAACTAATAAGTTCGATTGAGCACTCTTTTATCACAGCAACATTTTACAATTAGATTCTTGTATTGAATTCACTTCTTTTGAAAAAAGTTTGTAATTTTTCGCATAAAATTATAATTTTTTCCTTCCTTAAATATGGAGAATTTACTTAAGTTCCAAAGCCCATTAAAATATTTTATTAAATGAATGGAAATTTGAAGCCAGCGTTACAACCCGCCTAGTAGATACGACACCGAAGAGATTTGGGGTGGTGACAAATTGTATTCTGCTCTGCCGTCACCACACGGTACACTACAAATGATTGAACCAAGCTAAGAAATCTACGTGCTTGACGCCAAGTTGATTGACCGTATCGGAACACCATCAAGCCAGATTTATATTTGTCTGACGTGATCCGATCCGATGGGCTCTGACGAAATGGGTTTCATACATTAAGTATGATATATACAATAGTCTGACGCGTTAAGTTCTGATGGTGTATGTCAAATGTCTTCTTCTCCCTGCCCTGTTCCCAGTATATGTGGGGTCGGCGCAGTATGTTTCCTCTTCCATTCATATGTCAGACGTCATCAAGCCATCCACTCCCTTTTGATTCATATCCAACACACCTTAAAGGTGCTAATGATGAATGAATGTATAGAAAAGACATGGAACGGACTATGTCGAGAGACCGATGAACGGAGAGAGTGTTTGGAAAGACAACATTCCAATCCATACTGCTCAAGGTTTTAGCTTAGGTTTTACAGCCGGCAGCCTGCCTGACACCAACCCTCTTTGGGTATGCTGTTGTTGGTGGATTGCCCTCCACCATTCAGGTGCCTTACTGGTCTGCACCGGGCAATCTCCCTTAGTCGACTTTTACGACACCCATGGGATGAGTCGGGGTTGGCCCATGCTACGTTATTTGTTCGCTCCCAGGCCAGCGTAGAAGACAACATGTGTATGTGACAGGCGTATGTCAAATGTATGAAACACATACCGTTCTGACGCATCAGATCGGAACATATCAGACAAATGTACCGGGCCCTTAGGCACAAAGGTGTGAAGCCCTCTGGCCATATCAATTTGAACTAACTCCTAGTTTACACAAGCGTGAGAAAGTAAATGTTTATCGATTCTTCAGTTCCCATAGATAACGTTCGTCAAACACGACGAGCTTAGCGTGGCTTTTGTTATCTGTGGGCTGTCAATCGAAATTACAGACATCGATCGATCTATGACTCCGGAATAATCAAAAATCGAATCATACATTAATATGTATATGATAATTCATCATCATATTAATTCTTATTTTTTCTTTTACCTGCCCTGTTCCCATTTTGTCTGGGGTCGGTGCAGTAATGTTTCCTCTTCCATTCATATCGGTCAGACGTCATCCAATCCTCTTTTGATTCATATCACCGGAGAGGTGCTAGAGATAAATTCACCAACCACACGACAAATGTTTCAAGACCATTATGTTTAAGGCCCGTATTCAGAAACGGCACTCAAGTGTAGTTTAATTTGAATTCAAGTGATTATTGTTTAAATATAGAATCGCTACTTAAATTTGAGTTTTATTCCGAGAGGCAATCAAGCTTGGCTTACGTAAATTTAGACTCAAATTATATTAAGTCGGAACATCCCTATTCTCCCCATAAAATGCGAAAAGGTGTAGCACTAAAGGATAATAACTCTACTCAAGCGTGGCAATGAGATGTTTTGCGCGATCATAGCTTAAATCTCGATTTAAATACCCATCGATTGTTGTCCAAGTGGCGTTTCAGAATAAACGTTAACAAACAGATTAATGAGTTGATACCTAAATATTTTTCTACAGGATGAAATCGAAATGAATCGACAAATTTTATGGGGGGGTTCTGGTGCTATTAAACATTAAATTAGTGAAGTTTAAAAACAAATCTAAGTCGACAAAAAAGTATCCATATTTTCCTTTTCTTTTACTCGAAACTGGTAAATATACAGATTAAAAACATAAAACAAAAAAAATATTAATATAAATTTTATTTAAGAAAAATATTAAATTAAATTCTTAATATTAAATAAATCGTTCGTAATTCGCGGGTTGCTAAGCGGACGGGTGCGCGAGGCTAGGTAGTAGAACGCTGTAGGTACAATCACGCGCCAAGTGCGTCGACTGCAACTAATAAATCTAATGATTGCGTTCTTGTATTTTATTACTTAATGTTTCATTACAATTTTTATTGTTACTATAACGATCATTTTAGCTGTTAAAATGACCTGTAAAATTTTGTCCACCGTTTTTAAATTCACCCTATAGAATAAAGGGTCCATTTTAATCTTAGTTTAAAACGTGATTCACGTTCAAGTGTCGTTTCAGAATACGAGCCTTACCCCCAAATACAGAAACGCTACTCAAATTTAGGGGACTGCTTAAAAACTTAAGTGGACACTACCTGTCAGAATTTGTATGGAAAAACGTCAATTTTGACAATACTTAAATGTTATGCGGGACTCAAACTTTGAATAGCGTTTCTATATTCGGGGGTTAAGATATTTAAATATTAAGGACTAGCTATGAACTAACTGAACTGAACTGAACTGTATTGCGAAGCCTGTGAAAGGGGGATTACTGTTTCACGAATATTCTATAATCGCATTAGTATTAGCAAGTCTCCATCGCGTATTAATAACCGAGTCACAAAGGAAAATGGCGGATCTTGGTAATTTTTTTACATACATATACATTTTTACATACTTATAAATCACGCCGATATTCCCTGAAGGGGTAGGCAAAGGTAAAAACACCCACTTTTCGCCAATTATGTCAGGTCCCTTGTAATAGGTGGCGAGCCTATTGCCATCTGTCGGGCACATAAAATCGCAGTATATTGCTAGGTGGTATAAGAAGAATGCTGCTGCCCATTGCTCATTGCTGTTCAAACGCTTAACCCCGAATACGGAAACGCTAGGTACTCAAACTTCGAGCACTGCTTACAAAGTTCAGTAGACAGTACCTGTCAGAATTTTTATGGAAAAACGCAATTTTGACAACACTTTAATGTTAAGCAGGACTCAAACTTCGAGCAGCGTTTCTGTATTCGGCGGCAAGTCGCCTTGTACGACACCCGCGGGAGAGTGGTTGTGACAATTGTGTTCTGCTCTGCCGTCACCACACGGCCACGGTCTTATCAAAATTACCATTATCATCATCATCATCATCACCAGCCCTTTGATGGCCCCACTGCTGGGGTACGGGTCTTCCCTATGGATGGAAGAATATAGGGAGATTGGGCCATAACCCACCACGCTGGCCCAGTGCGGGTTGGTGGGTATTAACGACTGCAGATGCAGCCGGGACCAACGGCTTAACGTGCCTTCCGAAGCACAGAGGAACTCGAGATAATATTTTTTGGCACAACATGTTTTCTTCTTCCACTCCTCTCTATCCTTCACCAATTTCTCATCCACCCCTCTCGCTATCATATCCACCTTTACACAATCCATCCATCTTTTCTTTGGTCTCCCTCTCTTTCTACGTCCTTCCACATTCATACCTAACATTCTTCTGCCAACACAGCTTTCATCTCTTCGCATGACATGACCAAACCATCCAAGTCTATCACTCCGCAGTCTCAAAAAACAAACTTCCCTTACATTAAAAAAATTACCACCTTCTTATCAATATCTGTCGCCATAATAATGTTAACAGCGTTGCAGTCCGATCCTAATCCGAAAAAAAATATTGGTCTAGAAAACACGGACAGAGATCGGATGTAGTGCGTAAGTTACCATAGAAATAGTTCTACGGCTACAACGGACAGTGAAAATCACGGATTCGGATCGGATGTAGTGCGTAAGCGCTCTTATTGTGTTCTGACAATTTGTGATAAAGCAGCCAGTCCCTCTGTGGTTGAGGGTTCCAGGTGAAGCTCGATTCCATCTTCGGCCCTTGTCGTCACTTACCATCAGGTGAGGTGAAGGGCAAGAGCTTCCCTGTGTAGCATAAAAAGCACCTTTATTACGAGCAGTACTTATGATAGATTCCACAACAAATAATCACAGAGACTCAACAACCAATTGGTTCTCTCTGTCGATAATTTATGCTAATGCCATGCACATCACTATTTGTGCCGGTTATCGCAGGCTCGCAGATGCCTCCTGTTTACCAATTAGTGCTGGGCTGGTGTCGATGAAAAGTGAAAGTTGATTATTTTAACTTTATTGTAATAATATTTTTTAATAATAATATTTTTTTACAGTATGACATGAGACATTAAGAAAATCAAATAAGAACTTAGTTTGTCGGTAACTGATATTAATACTTTAAAGAAAAAAAAAGTAAAAAAAATGTACATAAAAAAACATATTGTCCTGATGCGAGAAACGACCCATCTTGCTTTCATGGGTACCCAAAGAGGGTTAGTCAGGCAGGCGGCCGGCTGTAAAACCTAAGCCAAACCTTGAGCGGTATGGATTGCAATGTTGAAAGCAATCATAATGCGCCGACCCCCGATAAACTAGGAACAGGAGAAGCTCTCTTGCATGCTCGGCCTGCGATTGCGTAAACTAAGCAATGTTCGCTTAGGCCGGTCATTGGATGGGTGCTCAAAAATGTGTTATCTCCAATTCCTCCGTGTTTCGGAAGGCACGCTAAGCCATTGGTCCCGGCTGCATCTGCAGTCTTTAATACCCACCAATGGGTGACGGCCTATTCTCCCTCTATTCTTCCTTCCATATGAAAGGCCCGTGCCCCAGCAGTGGGGACATTAAAAAGGCTGGTGATAATGGTCATGAGGGCAGCCAGAAGAAGTCTAGGCCCCAAAACTATCGCGCCGTCTTTCATCGATAGAATGCACTGTAGTGTCCCATCACTAGCTCGTTACGGCTGCATCTAATTAGAGGCTATCTCAGTGCGCAGCGTTTGTTTACAATGCCGGCGCAGACGCACACTGCAGTACAGCACTGCATTCACCCTACGAGACAATGGTTAGTACTGTAAACATACACTGTTCAGGAACTTCGTATAAAATTGTTATGTTTGTTTGAATGGTCAGATCGCTGGCTGTCGGCCAAGAGGTCCTGGGTTCGAATCCTGGTCATAATCACTAGGGGCGGAATTTAATAAATAATAAATAAATATTTTTACACTCACACCTATCATCTAGCCCTAAGTAAGTAGCCTAAGCACTTGTGTTATGGATACTAGATGACGGACATATTTTTAATATAATTATGTATATAAATGTTGAAAATATACTACATAAACATATACACAACCATGACTCGGGAACAAACATTTGTGGTCATCACAAAGTTTGCCCCTACCAGGATTCGAACCCGGGACCTCTTGGCAAATACCCAGCAATCTGAGCATTCGACCAAGGCGGCCGTCGCTATTTAAAACAGAACAGTAAACAAATTGGTGCCTTTGGTCGCAGCTGACCAGGCACTTGCTACTCACTTAGTTAGTGGTGCTTCTCACCAGGGGCAGGTATGTTGGCAACCGGCTAGCTCATAAAATAGGTTTTAATCATAGTTCTTTAACACAACGACAGCGTTAAGTTGTGACTAGAAAAAGAATTAGTCAGGTTGTCAGTGCGGTTTATTTTATGTTGTATTTTATTAATTATATTATTTCACATTGAAACATCGTTTACGTTCAACTTCATACAGTCCACTCATCGATAAGAGCAAGTGTTTGAGCATGGTTGTTTATATGTTTGAATAAATACAACACTACCTATTTTGTTCCGACTTCAGCCATCAATTGCCATGCCATGCGAATCTATACTTCTATCTATACTAATATTATAAAGATGAAGAGTATGTTTGTACAACTACAGTCTCAAATTGAATTTTTTTTTTTGTCGAGGAAGGCTATGGGCTGTTTAGTAACCGACATTAAGACGAGCAAAGCCGCGGGTGACCACTAGTTAGTAACCAATAACCATGCCATCAATTTGTCAACTTAGGAATAATAAACACGTAACATTCTTCTTCTCCCTGCCCTATTCCCAGTGTATCTGGGGTCGGCGCAGTATGTTTTTCTCTTCCATTCATATCGGTCAGACGTCATCAAGCCATCCACTCCCTTTTGATTCATATCATCCATCACACCCGAAAGGTGTTTGTGATGAAAGAATGTATAGAAAAGAGACGGAACGGTCCATGTCGAGAGACGCCAAAATTGTGAAATTTCTACACAATCGATTGTTATATTGTCAACCTTAACTTACATACATACATGATTCACGCCTATATCCCCGAAGCGGTAGGCAGAGCTGAACTACCACCCACGTTTCGCCGGGCACAAAAGTCGCAGTACATTGCTATTGCTAGGTGGTATAAGAGGAACGCAGCTGCCCATTCCTCATCACTGATTTATCCTTTGTCGCCTTGTACGCGTACACCCACGTGTACACCCACGGGAGAGATTAGGGGTGGTGACAATTGTATTCTACTCTGCCGTCACCACACGGCTAACCTCAGCTTGTTTGCAGTAAAGCACAGAGTTGTGGTACGTTCTATCAACACCAATCAATGTTGCAATCTTTGAAATAAAATGCGTTAACACTTAAAAGACATCTTTCGTTTATTTAAATTTTGTTTTAAACGCGCGGGAACTGTAGTGTAATGTGATACTCTGTGGTATTTATTAGCTATGCACCTAAAGTTTTATACAAAGCGCTTGTTTCTTTACATTCGCCATAAAAATAAAACTTTTTTATATGCTAGACAGCGAAGCTCTTTGCCTTCACCTCACCTGATGGTAAGTGACGATGAGGGCCGAATATGGAATCGAGCTTCACCTGGAACCCTCAACCGCAGAGGGGCTGGCTATCTTATCACAAATTGTCGGAACACAATAAAATGCTGTTGAAATTAGGTACTACTAAGGCGACAGATTTTGATAATATGGTGGTAGAGCCAGGCGGAATTGAAAAACTACCACCAACCAAACCAAGTACAAATATAATTTGTAAATAATAAAAATATAATTTCTAAATAAATTTGTACCCCATGGGGATCGAACCTGGGACTGTCAGTTTCTAATTCTGGTGGGCGAACAACTAGACCACGCCACAGAGGTATACCTACGGATGTTTTTTTTACCTCTTTGCTTTTTATCTTTGGTTTGTTTTTTAAATGGGAGGAGAAATTTCTCCTATAGTGCCATCTATCGGGAACGATAACGTTAAAATAAGATTTCAGATAAAAGGTCTCTGCATACGTAATGTACGAGATAATATCCCAGTCGGACGGGACGTGGATGAGACGGGAACGTGACTGTTTCGTTCAAAACGTCCCGTTCGTGACTCCGTGACAAAATATGTCCTTCATGTACGTACATTTTGTGTGAAACGATATATCTGCAGTCACGTCCCCGTCCCGTTCACGTCGCGCCCGAGGTAGTATCCCGTTACGTATGCGTGTACGTTCCAAGTCAAACTTCCAAGGAGGTTTCATATATCGACGCAGAAAGATCAATGACCACATTTTTCCACTGGCAAATTTCATTTTCATCTCAAAACGGAAATTGAAGAATTAACTGTTGATACGAATTCATCGGAAGCACGTCATTTATTTTAATATAAGCTTTAGCTAATAAAATGAAACGTAAACCGAACACTCCACCGACGGTTGGCTTGACGTTTGTAAGAAAATATGGCGGAATTAAAGATGGCGTCTTGGGCGGGCCTCGCCTAGCCTCCAGTGGAAGCTACGCTTTATTTTTTTTTATTTTTTTTATCACGCTTTATTTTTTATTAGCTAACAGCTTACTTGCTAACAATGTATAAAAACAATAGTAGCATCATCATCTTCACGAGCCTTTTAATATCCCCACTGGTGGGGCACAGGCCTTCCCTATGGAAGGCTAATACGGATGAAAGAATTTAGGGATAATGGGCCATAACTTACCACGCTGGCCTGCTGGCTGAAAGAGAAACGCTGCTACCCATTGCTAATTGCTGTTCAAACCCATACTGCCGCACTCAGAGACGTCAAATAACGTTAATGAGCACTTAACGTCAAAAAATGACAATTCAAAACTAGTCGCTATTCTTGCCGGGTCTATGGTCTAGATTTGAATGAAAATTTTTGACATTAAATACTCATTAAAGTTAATTGACGTCTCTGAGTGCGGCAGTTATTAGTCGCCTTGCACGACGCCCACTGGAGAGATGGGGGTAGTGACAATTGTATTCTCTTCTGCCGTCACCACACGGCTTTGGTATATAATCTATTAGTATGTGCTTTCCTAAAACACACAGTGTTGGGGTGAAGAAGCCGTTAATGTAATTGCTTAATCTAAGATAAATCTTTATAAACTCACCGGATTCCCACTCTTTTTGTACCTTGTACTGCCGCACTCAGAGATGTCAAATAACGATAATGAGTACTTAATGTCAAAAAATGACAATTCAAAACTAGTCGCTATTCTTTCCGGCTATTCTAAAAATTCAATTAAATCTAGACCATAGACATGGTCTAGATTTAATTGAATTTTTTTGACATTAGGTACTCATTAAAGTTGATGATAGAGTCCTTTTTCTCACCACAGGCGCCACTTTCTATATAAAGCTGCGTTAACACTTGACAGCTGTCAAAATAAAAAATAAAAACTACTTGGACTAAGGGCAATTGCTCTTATCAGTATAAAAGTACTGTAGTTACAAGAATATATGACTTATGTCATTTCGTTGTTTCCATATGTATATTTAAACAGGCTCATGGCAATGTTTAAATACTTTATTTTCACATAGCGTTATGTTCTTTGTTTGTTCTCACTAGCAGATATCAAACACGTCTTCACCCCAACGCTGTGTGTTTTAGGAAAGCACCCAAAAAAACTTTTTTGCATCACAACAAAACAGATATAATGTGTTGAGTAAAACACACAGCGTTGCAGCTAGTATTACCTTGCTGGTGAGTGAAGGTACTATGAAACCTGACAGCTGTCAAGTATCAACGCAACTTTACATAGAAAGTGGCGCCTGTGGTGTGAAAAAGGACTCTAGTTTTTGACATTACGTACTCATTAACGTTATTTGACGTCTCTGAGTGCGGCAGTATAGGTACAAAAAGTGCGGGAATCCGGTGAGTTTATGAAGATTTATCTTAGATTAAGCAATTACATGAACGGCTTCTTCACCCCAACGCTGTGTGCTTTACTCAACACATAATATCTGTTTTGTTGTAATGCAAAACAGTTTTATTATTTAATACTTTGTTTGTGTATGTGACGTAGCTGCTACCTGGACCTATAGCGTAGCTGGCAATACCCAGCATGCCTGTCTCGATTAAGCTGTTAAGATAGTCGGCGATATTTCTTGCGTGCAAGCCTGGATTCGAATCGGATTCACTGATATTGCTCGAAGGAGAGGACAGTATTTCAAAAGATTACTGTTCTACTCTTTCGCGTTGCAAGGAAGCAACCTACATGGTCTACTGGTTCGTGCTTACATACATAAATCACTCACTTTATATCCCCGAATTCCTATTTTGGTAACATAAATTAAATTGCTGGTTATGGTAAAATTCCAGGTATTTATTGAGATTTAATAATTTTTAGTTCACTAAGCGATATGTTCACAGATTCATTGTAGGGAAGAGAGAGGGCGGCAAACAGTGTTGCTACAGATATTACAAAAATGTGTGTTCCGTTTCGCACACCTATATTCCTGAAATGACAACAGCTCCATCTATTGATCCGACTTGAAAGCTCGATCTAAACCATGGGTTCCCAAACGTTTTTTATCATACTTTAAATATACTCAAAAACTTTTGCTGGTTCCGGTGGACCCCTGCAACTACATTTATGCCATATTCCCAAAACTCGGCAAAAAATGTGAAGATTAGATTTAACTATGGAAATTTGCCCCAACCACGTTTGAAGTGGCCGTGTGTCATCACACGCACAGGCGAAGCAGAATACAACTGTCACCACCCCTACTATCTCTCCCGTGGGTGTCGTACATGGCGACTAAAGGTAAGGACAGGAAGACAATTTAGTACCTCAGATACTATCGATACCAGATAAATAATAATTTTCGCGGACCCCCCACTTACTCTATTTTTTTTTTGTCACGCCAACGTAATAGTCCAGTTTCCCGTGGACCCCTGGGGGTCCATCCCACTTTGGGAATCTATGAACTAAACGAAACAAATATTAATATTAAAGTCTACAAAAACGCATTTCTTGTTGGTTTAATAAATTTTCAGGAGTGGTGACCATTTTAGTACCATAAACAGCAGCGGGCGGTCCAATCTAGAGTGGATGTTTTAATACGATTCCTTTGCTTACATTAATGCTCGCCTTTTATGTAAACAACCAATCCCATTGAATGGGAATCTTTATTTTATGACAGCGATAAAAAAACTTGAAGGATCCACTGGCTAGATTATTTAATTTTATGCCATGGACTTAACATAATATTTTGAACCTTAGAATTAACTACTTTTGTTTAACAAGTATAAATATCGTCTGTTATATACATTTTTATTTGAACATTGCATTATTATGAATGTTCCAAAAATTTGTACAACTGGCCTGGGAGCAACAAAATAACGTAGAATGGCCAGCCCACTCACTTTAGCATTCTGTAATTTGTACGACACATATATACATACATAAATCACGCCTATATCCCCGAAGGGGTAGGCAGAGGTGTACTAGCACTTAAGTTTCGCCAATTATGTTAGGTCCCATGTAATAGGCGGCGAGCCACAAAAGTCGCAGTACATTGCTATTGCTAGGTGATATAAGAGGAACGCTGCTGCCCATTCCTCATCGCTGATTTATCCTTAGTCGCCTTGTACGACACCCACGGGAGAGGTTTGGGGAGGTGACAATTGTATTCTACTCTGCCGTCACCACACGGCTAACGTAACGTACTAATCTACAAATGTAGATTACCCGGCGCAGACCAATAAGCACCTTGGGGTACCCGAATGCTAAAGAGCAAACCACCAACGACAGCCAAAAGCCCAAAGAGGGTTGGTGTCAGGCAGGCAACTTGACAGGAATGTTGTCATCCCAGTCAATCTCTCCGTTCATTGGTCTCTCGACATAATGGTCCGTTCCGTCTCTTTTTTATACATTCATTCATCACGAACACCTTTCCAATGTGATGGATGATATGAATCGAAAGGAAGTGGATGGCTTGATGACGTCTGATCGATATGAAAAGGGAACATACTATGTCGACACCAGATAGCCTGGGAACAGGGCTGGGAGAAGAAGAAGAAATATCAATCACAAGTAGAATCAGAGAATTAGTGATTTTAATTGAATCTCCTTATTCTAAATTATTATTATAAATGCGTGGTATCCCGTTCTTAGGGCTTGTCTTGTCGCGGTATCTGATCTCTCGGTATCCCGAAGGCTGCCAAAGCATACCGAGGGATGCCGACACGGCAAGCCTAAACATACCACGGCATTGTTTTTGTACCTACAACCTTCAATACTCAATACTCAATGTTTATTGTTTCCAAAATGATTACATGATGTTTGGGCACAACAATTTCACAACAAAAACAATTTCAAATTATTAACTCATGAAAAATTATATGCAAGTATGTCAAATTTACATACATACATACATACATAATTCACGCCTATATCCCCGAAGGGGTAGGCAGAGGTGAACTAGCACCCACGTTTCGCCAATTATGCTAGGTCCCATGTAATAGGTGGCGAGCCTATTGCCATTTATCGGGCACAAAAGTCGCAGTACTTTGCTAAGTGGTATAAGAGTATAAGAGGAACGCTGCTGCCCATTCCTCATCACTGGTTTATCCTTAGTCGCCTTGTACGACACCCACGGGAGAGATTTGGGGTGGTGGCAATTGTATTCTACTCTGCCGTCACCACACGGTGTCAAATTTAAATGTTACTTATTATTATTACATTATTAGAAAGAAAATCAAATATTTTTCGAGAACTAATTCTTATTACAAAAGTCAAAGCGGTCAATATTAAAATAATTGTTGTGTAGGAAATGCTATGTCATCAAAACATAAAGTAGAAAGTTCAACATTAAACATATTTTTAATCATTAGATATTTTTATTCGTCGCCTTAAAGAATAGAAGGCCTTAGTGTCAGCATTCCTATTGTACTGCTCATCATTTTCATATCATACCTTTGACTGTAACGTAATTATGTTACTTATTATGTACTATAACACATATTATACTATAACACGTATTATAACACATACTTACCTACAATCATGTAATGTCTTGTCCCGTTTTGAAATAGCATCTCATCGCACCAACCAATGAACCATTACAGAATGCACCGTAAGCTCTGTCCCTTATATATTCAAAATTTAAAGTCCAATCGTAAAAAGTATTAAAAAGAGGAAAAAATGTTGAATACATGTCGCGCGGCGTTAATGCGTGTGTCACGTCTTATTGGCTCTTCTCGGGACTAGTGAGGTGCCGGATTATCGATTGTCGATTAAATTATCGATAATTCGTGCGACATGTAAAAATAATATTCGAAATAAACCGTGACCATACATGTGTATCAGTGTTTCAAGATAATTATAAAAATAAATATAGAAATAAAATAAATTATAAAAATAAATGCCGGTTTTTGGATGCAACTCAACCAATTGTTAAAAATTGTTACTAGTCTTTAATTAACAGGCTGATATTGTTAGTAATTGTTAAATATCAGTCTGATATTTAAAAAAAGATTTTTTTTTAAGAATTGGTTCATTTAAATATGCATTAAAAACGGCCCTTAGGAAGCAGAAATTTATTATTCCATTTCTATGATACCCGTTCACTTAAAAATGTGGAATAGTTACAGAACAAATTAAAGTTTTGTTTGGTCAAATGGTTTTAGGTTGTATCTTTGACCACAAACGATTTAAACTTCTCTTTTAAAAACTTTCAAACTTCCTCTTACATTGACGCCTTTTTTGGTCGAATGGTCAAATCGTTGACCGTCGGCCAAGATGTGCCGGGTTAAAATCCTGGTAGGTAGAAATTTGTTGTGATGAACACAGACATTTAATTTTGTCAAGTCATTGTTGTTTATGTTTATGTTAGTATATTTTCAATAATTTTGTATACTAGTGGAAACGCTGTTTTGCCCTAATCACCTAGGTTTATAAAAAATAGCTTATGACCATAGGTCATAAGTCAGAGAATAGTCTCCGACCTATCAAATATACACAAAAAAAATCATAAAATCGGTCAAGCCGTTTCGGAGGAGTTCGATAACAAACACTGTGACACGAGATTTTTGTATATTAGATAATTATTATGTGTAATTAAAATTGGTCCGTCAATCTAGTATCCATAACACAAGTGCTTACGCTACTTACCTTGGGCTAGATGATAGGTGCGAGTGTAAGGACTATGTATATTATTAATTAATGATTACGCAACGATATCGATGAACTAGCAGCCTGAACCCCATCACTAGCACTACAAATATTGACGTATCGATCCGCTGAGCTCTTGACTTCACTCCACTTGGTCTGGTATTTGTAGAGAGTTAATTCTGATCCACTATACCTCGAGCGTTGTTTAACATGCAATACTATCACCGTCATATATATGGGGGGTAGGTAAGGGTTTCCCAGCGTTTGTTAGTGTTGTATCTATTGTTTGGGTAGGTAATTAATTAATACTCCAATAATTTGGCGCGAACACTTTTTATAATAATCAAATTATATATGCGAATGTCACGTCAAAAGCATAAATAACAAACAACCATAACAAACAATATGCGTTGGCAAAGGAAGTGGTGCCAGTCGGTTTACAATATATAACAGTTAGAACTACTGTTACCCCCAATCTCTCCCGTTGGTGTCGTCGTACAAGCTGATTACGGTTAAGGCAGCAATGAGTAATAGATTACAGCGTCCTTCTTAATACCATACATACATACATAATTCACGCCTATATCCCCGAAGGGGTAGGCAGAGGTGAACTAGCACCCACGCTTCGCCAATTATGCTAGGTCCCATGTAATAGGTCGCGAGCCTATTGCCGTTTATCGGGCACAAAAGTCGCAGTACTTTGCTAGGTGGTGGGTATAAGAGGAACGCTGCTGCCCATTCCTCATCGCTGATTTATCCTAAGTCGCATTGGACGACACCCACGGGAGAGATTTAAGGTGGTGACAATTGTATTCTACTCTGCCGTCACCACACGGCTAATACCATACATACATAAATCACGCCTATATCTCCGAAGGGGTAGGCAGAGGTGATTTAACCCCAAATCTCTCCCGTGGGTGTCGTACAATACAAGGCGACCAAGGATAAAACAGTGATGAGGAATGGGCAGCAGCGTTCCTCTTATACCAGCTAGTAATGTACTGCGACCATTGTGCCCGATAAATGACAATAGGCTCGCCACCTATTACATGGGACCTAACATAACTGGCGAAACGTGGGTGCTAGTTCACCTCTGCCTACCCCTTCGGGGATATAGGCGTGATTTATGTATGTATGTATGTAGGTTAAGTCCCGTGTATTGTAATAGGTAGCCTATTGCCATCTACCGTGCACATACTTTGCAGTATATTGCTAGGTGGTACAAGAGGAATGCTGCTGTCCATTACTTATCATCGGCACATCAGACTACCCAAAACTGTCAAATTTCTTCAATAGATTGTCAACCTTGACTTGGTAATAATAGAGCACAAAATCGATCGAGAAATTTTGCCATTTTGTGGTAGTCTGTGCGACCCGCGCGAGAGTTTGGGAGTGGTGACAATTGTATTCTGTAGGTCTATTCCCTAACTTTTTTTGACTATTGAAAGTGATGATCACCGAACTATTTACTAATACATTGCTGTTATCACAGGACAAGTTTAACAATAGCATTATAGTAAAGCAGTAATGGATTGCCGTGTGGTGACGGCAGAGTAGAATACAATTGTCACCACCCCAAATCTCTCCCGTGGGTGTCGTACAAGGCGACTAAGGATAAATCAGTGATGAGGAATGGGCAGCAGCGTTCCTCTTATACCATCTAGCTATGTACCTACTGCGACTTTTGTGCCCGATAAATGGCAATAGGCTCGCCACCTATTACATGGGACCTAACATAACTGGCGAAACGTGGGTGCTAGTTCACCTCTGCCTACCCCTTCGGGGATATAGGCGTGATTTATGTATGTATGTATGTAGGTTAAGTCCCGTGTATTGTAATAGGTAGCCTATTGCCATCTACCGTGCACATACTTTGCAGTATATTGCTAGGTGGTACAAGAGGAATGCTGCTGTCCATTACTTATCATCGGCACATCAGACTACCCAAAACTGTCAAATTTCTTCAATAGATTGTCAACCTTGACTTGGTAATAATAGAGCACAAAATCGATCGAGAAATTTTGCCATTTTGTGGTAGTCTGTGCGACCCGCGCGAGAGTTTGGGAGTGGTGACAATTGTATTCTGTAGGTCTATTCCCTAACTTTTTTTGACTATTGAAAGTGATGATCACCGAACTATTTACTAATACATTGCTGTTATCACAGGACAAGTTTAACAATAGCATTATAGTAAAGCAGTAATGGATTGCCGTGTGGTGACGGCAGAGTAGAATACAATTGTCACCACCCCAAATCTCTCCCGTGGGTGTCGTACAAGGCGACTAAGGATAAATCAGTGATGAGGAATGGGCAGCAGCGTTCCTCTTATACCATCTAGCTATGTACCTACTGCGACTTTTGTGCCCGATAAATGGCAATAGGCTCGCCACCTATTACATGGGACCTAACATAACTGGCGAAACGTGGGTGCTAGTTCACCTCTGCCTACCCCTTCGGGGATATAGGCGTGATTTATGTATGTAGATTTTGATAAGATGGTGGTAGCTAGCCAGGTGGACTTGAAATCCTACCACCAACCAAACCGAGTACAAATTTGTACCCCCTGGGGATCGAACCCGGGACCTCCGGATCTTAATTCCGGTGGGCGAACCACTTGACCACGGAGGCAGCTAAAGATCATGATGATGAGTACTCTCTTTTAGTGCCAAGAATGTTTGATGCAAGCCAAGCAAGTGTGTAAAAATTGTGTAAGTACCTACTGTTGTGGGTTTCGTTTATGGTTTAGGTAAATATTACGTTTATAATTATTGAAATTAGTGTTTATATAATGAAACACATTCGTTTAGTTCAATCGTTTATAGAAAAGTGTAATTGACAAAGTAAAAGTAAATTATTTGACAATCGTATTTAGCGCGCTTACGGCGCGCGCCACAGATTATGAAAATGAATCACACGGCATACAGCTTTAACGTCAACTTTGCATTTGTAGCTATAGATGGCGTGAACACCTACCTATACAACACAGCCGATTGCACTGCAAATATATTATTGCTGAAACCACTTAAGCGGAATTCGCGGCGAATCATAAACAGATACAGAAATAGCGCGAATCGTGTAATTTCTTTTGTTTGTATTTAATTTTGTAGCGTTATAATAGAGCCCAGCCCGGCTAGCATGACCCCCGAAACACGATATGATAAACCCTTTTATCGCGTTGAACAGTCAAAAATCATTGGATTTTAACACTTGAATAAGCCTGAATTGAATAATTGAAAGCCTCTAAGGCTAAATCATAAAGATATAGCCATTTATCGATATAGCCATTTAACTGTCGAAAATTCAATGATTTTTGTAACTACAACGCGATAAAACGGATACTCTCGCGTATTATTGGCGAAAAAAAAATGGCTATATCATATCGTGTTTGGGTGGTCTTGCTAGCCGGGCTGGGGCCGTACCATGAAGTATTAGTGCGATCCAAACGCGGATGACTAAACGGGACGTGCCAGATAAGTCTGCGCGCGGGGGGTGGCGCTGCTCGCTCACATTGACACTCGTACACAAACAAAATAGCAGACGAATTTTTAGTTCCAATTTTGACCACGCGCGGACTTATCTGGCGCACACTCTACAAGCCGTCCCACTTTAACAATGGGAATTGAGTCGCGTTTAGAATTGGTGGTAAGGCCCCTCGTCAAGAGTACGCCATACATAAAAACACGCCTGCACATCCCCGAAGAGGTGTATTAACACGCTTCGCCAATTATTTCAGGTCCATGAAATAGGTTAGCCGTGTGGTGACGGCAGAGTAGAATACAATTGTCACCATCCCAAATCTCTCCCGTGGGTGTCGTACAAGGCTTCTTCTTCCTGCCCTTATCCCGCTCTAGGCGGGGTCGGCACAACATGTTTTCTTCTTCCATTTCTCTCTATCCTTCACTAATTTCTCATCCACCCCTCTCGCTATCATATCCTCCTTTACACAGTCCATCCATCTCTTCTTTGGTCTTACTCTCCTTTTACGTCCTTCCACGTCCATGCCTAACATTCTTCTGCCAACATAGCTTTCATCTCTTCGCATAACATGACCAAACCATCCCAGTCTATTACTCCGCAGTCTCTCTGTCACTGGCGCTACTTTCAAACTTCCCCTGATATACTCATTCCTTATCTTATCTCTCCGTGTCACACCACACATCCATCTTAACATACGCATCTCTGTTACATGCACTCTTCTTTCATCAGTCTTCTTCATAGCCCAACACTCTGATCCATACATGACAACAGGTCTAATGACCGCCTTATAGATTTTCCCCTTAAGCTTAAGGGGCATCCGTGGGTCACATATTGTTGCTGAGACCTGTCCCCACTTCATCCATCCTACGTTCGCTCTATTCCTTACATCCCGGTCAATATCACCGTCACTTTGGAAGAGCGATCCAAGGTACCGGAAATCCGAGCAAACTGGTAGGAACACACCACCTAAGGCAATTCGGGAGAAACTGGAGGGGCCACCAAAGTCACAGAACATGTGTTCTGTTTTGGTCCGGCTGATCTTAAGCCCGACGCTCTCCAATCTCTCCTGCCATTTTCCCAGCCTACTTTGTACCTCGGATGCATCTTCTCCGACAAGTACAATGTCGTCGGCGAACAGCATACACCAGGGTGCCTCCTCCTGTATGTCCGATGTCAGAGCATCCATAATCAGGAGGAACAAATACGGGCTTAAAGCCGATCCCTGGTGCAAGCCTACGGCCACATCGAACTTGTCGGTAACGCCAGCCTCGGACCGAACATTCGTACTAGCTCTTCTATACATTTCAGACACAAGCCTTTCAGGGTGTCGTACAAGGCGACTAAGGATAAATCAGTGATGAGGAATGGGCAGCAGCGTTCCTCTTATACTACCGTCCTGACAATGTACTGCGACTTTTGTGCCCGATAAATGGCAATAGGCTCGCCACCTATTACATGGGACTTAACATAATTGGCGAAACGCGGGTGAGAATTCACCTCTGCCTACCCCTTCGGGGATATGGGCGTGATTTATGTATGTATGTATGTATGTATGAAATAGGTGGCGAGCCTATTGCCATATATCGGGCACATGAACGCAGTAGATTGCTAGGTGCTGTCAGAGGAACGCTGCTGCCCAATGCTCATTGTTGTTCAAACCCTTAGACGTTACATACAAACGTACATAAATCACGCACGCCTAACTAGGTATCTCAGAAGGGGTATGCAGAGGTGAATGAACATCCAAGTTTCGCCGACTATATGTTATACCAGGAGACTTTTTGGTCACTGGCAAAAATTTATGGAATTCGTTCATTCAGTCAGACCATCAAACTGAACAAATTTCACCATGGGAGCAACTCCAAATTCACTAAAAATATAACAGCTGTTTCATACATTTGGGTCAAGTAGGTATTATCATTTTGTATGAAACAGCCGATATTTTTTCGTGAATTTGAAGTTGCTCCCATGGTGAAATTTGTTCAGTTTGATGGTCTGAACGAATTCCAAAAAGTCTCCTGGTATATCCCATGTGTTGTGGTGAACCGGTGGCGCATCGTCTTCGTTTTATTTTCTTGTGTTTGTATTTGTAGCGGTAGACATAGTATTTCCTTGCCGTGGTGAGGGTAGACGTTACATACACATAGATAAATCACGCGCTTATTGTAGGCAGAGGTGAGTAAACACCCACGTTCGCCAACTATGTTAGGTCCCATTTAATAGGTGGCGAGCCTACTACTATATATCCGACACGTTAATCATTCGCAGTATTGTCTTCCATACTGGCCTGGGAGCGAAAAAATAACGTAGCATTCCAGTCCAGACTCATGGACGACATGGGTCGACTATTGCCCGGTGTAAACCGAACCTTGGGGCACCCGAATGGTGGAGGGCAAACCACCAATAACAGCATACCCAAAGAGGGTTGGTGCCACCACCAACCTAAGCCAACACAACCTTAGCCAAAACATTACCAAGTTGAAACAGCTTTTATTATTCCAACATTTATGTCATGTTTAAATATCGTTATGTCAGAACTATCTCGATCAATACATCATCATAAACTAACCCTGGGCCCTTAACAAACATTACCGGTAAACAAACTAACAGTTTCTGATAGTGACAGCTCTTAACCTTTACTTTGTCGATAACAGTGTCAACAAGTTGTCGACATGTGTCACGTCACTATTGACCTAATATTTATCTAACACCAACTGTTGAGGTATCTGGGAATGTGCGATGCATTGTTGATGTATTCCATGCTTGCCTGGAAGCGAAAACATAACGTAGAATGTGCCAGCCCCGACTCACCCCAGGGGTGAGACGGGGCAAAGGGAGGTTGCCCGGTGTAGACTAATAAGCACCTTGGGGCACCCGAATGGTGGAGGGCAACAGCATACCCAAAGAGGGTTGGTGTCAGGCAGGCCCTAAAACCTAAGCCAAAACCTTGAGCGGTATGGATCGGAATGTTGTCATTCCAATCACTCTCTCCCTTCATCGGTCTCTCGACATGATCCGTTCCGTCTATTTTCTATACATTCATTCATCTCTGGCACCTTTACGGCGTGATGGATGATATGAATCAAAAGGAAGTGGATGGCTTGATGACGTCTAGCCGATATGAATGGAAGAGGGAACCTACTGCGCCGACCCCAGATAGACTGGGAACAGTAGCCCTATTCGCTAATTTTTTTTGACAGTTGAAAGTGATGATCACCGAACTATTTACTTATCCATTCCTGTTTTGACAGGGCAAGTGTCACAATAGCGTTATAGTAAAGTGGTAATGGACCAGTAAATAGTTCAGTGATTATAACTCTCAATTGTTAAAAAAATTTAGCGAATAGGCCTACAGAGCAGGGAGAAGAAGAGTAATAAGATAAGCCAGCCCCTCTGTGGTTGAGGGTTCCAGGTGAAGCTCGATTCCATCTTCAGCCCTTATCGTCACTTACCATCAGGTGAGATGAAAGCTAAGAGTTTCCCTGTCTAGCATATATAAAAGTCTTATGTTACTTTATATTCAGTATTTTTTTATCAATAGTATCTAATCCTATTACGATGTCTTCATCACGTCAATCTACATTAAAAATTAAATGTTAAACAAAATCTGTCTATTATGACCGGAAGTGAGGGTGACGCCATCTTTATTACCCCGATAGCCGCAACAAAATGGCGACCAACCATTATTACATTCAATAAACATGTTAAATGTCACCCGTTTATGTTATCTAGTAACAATTAATACGACTTATTATTGAATATTGATAGATAACTTTTGAATTTATTATGTATGTGGTACACATAAAAATAATTAATTGCATTGCTTTTTTCTCTTTACTGAGGTTACAAAGTTGACGTGAGTTGACGACCGACGTGAGTGTCGTACAGGCAACTTTTTTGATAAAATGTTGAATATTCCCAATCGACTTCATGCCTTACTACAAACATGTTGAGGTTGACAATTGATTGAGGCAAGGCAGATTTTGGTAGTCCTGCCTGACCTTAGCGCCGTTGACCGTACGATCAGCATCATAAGTCGATTACCACTTTAGCCCTCTGCCATACCAAAGATAGCGCATGCGCAGTACAAGGTACTAAAGTTTTAATCTATTTATGATGCTGACTGTAGGTAAGAAACTGTAAACTGGCAAAATTGCTATTCGTACGATAGTTCGTTGCCATTCACAAAAGAAGAAGAAACATTCAGCTTCGATAAAAAAAAGCTATCATCGGATATAAACGCATAAAAAGCATTAGTTTATCCTTTCGAATAATTTATCTTCCAAACACAAATCACAAGATGTTATCTTACAATCTGTGGGCCCGAAGAGTCAACAGGCTAGTCGATAAATTACTTCTTAACGGGTAATTATCGTTTTAAATCGTTTTACTAATATGTCATAAAATATAGTCAAGACAGAACTGATAGTAAGTGAGTCGTGGTTGCTTATGTTGTATGTTTGTTGACAATGGTATTCTTACGGCGGTCTTTATATTCTATCTACATTTAAAAGTAAGCTTAATAAAGTTTAGTTGCCTGGCATTTTTGTCATAATTAATTACGATAAATAACAGAAGTTGCTAAGCAACTAAGCTGTAGTGCGTCTATATTCAAATGTTATTTTTTTATTTTTTTTTATTAACCTATAAGATCCCACTGCTGGGCAAAGGCCTCCCCCGCCGCCCTCCATCTCGAGCGTTAATAGTTAGGAATATTGGGACCCGTCGTTAGTCACCTTGTACGACTGACGGAGGAGGATTTAATTAGTTACAATTAAAATTCCGTCACCACATTATTTTTTTCTAATCCAAAGAGGGTTGGTGCCAGGCAGGCGGCCGGCTGTAAAACCTAAGTCAAACCCTTGAGCAGGAATTATTGGAATTTTGTCATTCCAATCACTCTTGTTATGAATGAAAGAGGAAAAATACTGTGCTGACCCCAGATAGACTGACAACAGAGCAGGAAGAAAAGAAAGTAGAAATTGCATTATTTAGAATAAATTATTACAAAAAATATGGTGGTTACAAAAAGTTCGAAAAATTATGGTCTTGATGCGGCAGCATCATAATTTTTTCGAACTTTTTCTTTCTACTAATTTTTCTAACATTTATATCATGTTCAAATACATGAATAAATTATATTACCTAATATGTACAATTCTCGTTCACTTTTCATGAAACCTGTTATTATAAACATGCATTTTTATGCCTTTGCTTGCATGGTGTAAAATACTCAATTGTATTCTGCTCTACAATACTCATAACATTTTAGTATTATCAAAATTGACGTTTTTCCATACGAATTCTGACAGTTTATTGTCCGTTTAACTATATAAGCAGTACTGAACATTTGAGTAGCGTTTCTGTATTCGGGGCTTAAGAAACCTGTTGGCAACTGGCTGGTCTTAAAAATAGGTTTTTATTCAAAGCTTTTTAAATGATGGATTTGGTTGTCAGTGTGGTCATTTTATGTTGTATTTTAATTATTATATTATTTCACATTTTAACAGCGTTTCCATTCAACTTCATACAGTCCACTAATCGATCGGCAACAAAACCAGTAAGTAACTTTTTTGTTAAAAAAATTAATAAACCAATAACTTTTTTTTTAAATAAAATAACAATGACGAATGTTGAATTACCATCAACGGATCCCAAAAAACCATTAATATACGAGTGCAAGCTCGAATGGCGTCGTATATCACACAACTCCATAACCTATCCCATAAATTATGATTATAATCGTTAGCGTTCCGAAACGGTTTAATAATTTAAAGTTTACCGACTCCTGTTATTAATTGGATTGCATAATAGTGAAGGCTATGGTCTGAATTTAGAAAAGTTCGCAATAGGAGCAGGCTGTGGTTCGAATTAAAAAAAGTTCGCAATAGGAGAACTTATACCTTTACGGTGGATGATATGAATCAAAAGAGAGTGGATGGCTTGATGACATCTGACCGATACGAATGGAAGAGGAAACTTAACAACCCTAGATAGACTGGGACCAAGGCAGGGAGAAGAAGATACCCGAAAAAGGTTGGTGTCAAACAGGCGATCGTCTGTAATACAGGCAAAAACTTTTTCATCCCACCATCTCGGAAAAAGCGTTTTTGCTCTTCGATATCTGAGTGCAAAAGCAGTTTTTATCCTCTAGAGGATAAAGTAAATTTGAATTTAGAACATCGTGTGCAATCAGTTTGTGAATTCAAAACATCATTATACCTATTTATTTCTACCTCCATGGTGCCGAAATTATCATGCAACCTATTTTAATTTGTTAAAAACTCAGACTCGGAACCTTCTTGGTGTACTTTTTTTGTAATTTACTTTGCGCGCGCCATTTTCTTTTCACGTTATAAATTTGTTACAACCTAGGAGGTCCGTGACGGTCAATCAGCTTGGCGTCAATCTTGCTTTAAACATTTTGATCGTCTACAACGCTTGCTTGATGCTTGAGTCAAGCATTTAAAAGCTTTTTAGGTCTGTTTGATTTGTTTACGCTAGCAACGGAACAAAAACATACAGAAAATCAAAGTGCTTGACTCAAGCTGATTGACCGTCTCGGAACTCCATTAAGGACGGTAATTTATCCATTAGGGTGTTGGAGGTGTGTCTGGGTGAATGGGTGTTTTGTGGGTGTGTCTAGGTGAATGGGTGTTTTGTGGGTGTGTCTGGGTGAATGGGTGTTTTGTGGGTGTGTCTGAATGGATGGGTGAGTATTGTGGGTGTGACTAGTTAGATGTTGTGGGTGTCTGAATGGATGCTGTGGGTGTGTCTGGGTGAATAGGTATTTTGTGGGTGTTTCTGGGTGAATGGGTGTTTCTGGGTGATTGGGTGTTTTGTGGGTGTTTCTGGGTGAGTGGGTTTTTGTGGGTGTTTCTGGTGAAAAGTTGTTTTGTGGGTGTTTCTGGGTGAATGGGTGTTTTGTGTGTGTTTCTGGGTGAATGGGTGATGTTTGGGTGTGTCTGAGTGGATGGGTGTGTATTGCGGGTGTGAATGTTGTGGGTGTTTATAACACAAGTGCTTAGGCTACTTACTTTGGGCTAGTTGATAGGTGTCAGTGTAAAAATATTTATTATTATTATTATTAATACCTGTCAGAATTTGTACGGAAAAACGTAAATTTTGACAATACTTAAATGGTAAGCAGGACTCAAACTTTGAGTAGCGTTTCTGTATTCGGGGGTTAGACACTAACTGAGGTACTAGAATATTTGCTTGCTTCTTTTTCGGCTCCCACTACAACATGAAACACTGATGACGTGCCGCTTTAGAGCATAAGCAATGGAAGTCGCGATTCGCGCGTACAAAAGCCACCCACTTGTGGCAGATCAGGAAAGTGGTACCACTCCAATAATGGCTTGATTGAGATAGAAAGACGTCGGCTTGGCCGCTGTAAAACCTGATAAAATATACGCGGGAATCTCTCTCGGGGTCCCGCTGTACTGAAAGCTAAGCGATAGAGGGTATCGCTTTTAGAGACGAAATCTGAATCCCAGCATTCCTTTGATTGCTTTCCGTGTCTTTTCTATACATTCATTCATCACTAAAGTCTATTCTCGGATACTAAATTGTCGTTTTACTATCTAATCGACTCTAAACAATAAAACATGATATTTGCACCAGTCATCCGAGAAAAAAAAGACTTTAGCACCTTTACAGCGCTTACGCACGTTGTAGCCGCATTACTATTTCTAAGGTAACTTCGCACTACATCCGAGCTCTGTCCGAGATTTCTTCCGACCAATCATTTTTCACGGATTCGGATCGGACGTAGTGCGTAACCGCTCCGGTGTGATGGATGATATGAATCAAAAGGAATGGAAGAGGAAACATACTGCGCGGACCCCAGATAGACTGGGAACAGGGTAGGGAGAAGACGTCTCTATATCCCCAAAAGGGTTTTAGGTGGGTTAACACCCACACGTTTCGCCAGTTGCTAGGTGCCATGTAGCGATAAGCTACATAAGTAAGCGAGTTTTATGTTGTATGTGTGTACTGAGGAGCTCGCTAGCGCATTGGCAAAACGCTTGACCTGCGGTTGCCAACTAAGCAATGTTCGCTAAAGCCAGTCATTGGATGGGTGGCCAAAAATTTATTATCTCGAGTTCCTCCGTGCTTCGGAAGGCACGCTGAGCTGTTAGTTCCGGCTGCATCTATATACATACATAAATCACGCCTATATCCCCGAAGGGGTAGGCAGAGGTGAATTCTCACCCGCGTTTCGCCAATTATGTTAAGTCCCATGTAATAGGTGGCGAGCCTATTGCCATTTATCGGGCACAAAAGTCGCAGTACATTGTCAGGACGGTAGTATAAGAGGAACGCTGCTACCCATTCCTCATCACTGATTTATCCTTAGTCGCCTTGTACGACACCCACGGGAGAGATTTGGGATGGTGACAATTGTATTCTACTCTGCCGTCACCACACGGCTGCATCTGCAGTCTTTAATACCCACCATCCCTCACTGGGCCATCGTGGTGGGTTATGGCCGATTCTCCCTATATTCTTCCATCCATAGGGACCTGTGCCCCAGCAGCGGGGACATTAAAGGGCTGGTGATGTGTGTATGTACTTATCAAAATATTTTATAGCTCGCCTTTCACCGTGCGAGATGCCTAAGCGCAAAAGATATACCTCAAGTGCGTAGGCGATTCAGAAACCGGTATTATTAAATACCTACAGTGTGTGTTTAAAGCTCACGTTGTAGTAGGGGACGAAGGACAAATGGGTTAATTGAGAAAGGACGATACTTGCTAGAATATCCTCACATAAGATAAGAAGAATTTTCTCAATGAACTCAAGATCATAATTTTCCGAAATTCTTTTTCTAACCACCAAAATCTTTTTTTTCTTTATCTTTTTCTAACATTTATATAATGTTGATCCAAAATTTAAATATTAATAGTCAGGATTTGGGAGCACTAACTAATATTTTAGCGGAACCAACATCCGAGGCTGCAAAATTGTTAGTTGGAACATTTTTGAATCACTGATTCTCGTCGTTCCTGCTGTGGTTTTTAAAATTTTACAGGGACATGATCTATACTAATATTATAAAGCTGAAGAGTTTTTTTGTTTGGTTAGTTGATTGGTTAAACGCGCAAATATCAGAAACTACTGATTCAAATTAAAAATTTATATATAGGTTAAATACATATATAGGTTCCCTCTCCAAGAGAAGAGCTATATTGGACGCTAAATTCACAAGTAAGATTTTGAATAATAATATCCAACGTCCACAACTTCTAAATCTTATCAGCATGCGTGTTCCCAATAGGATTCCTCGTAAGCCGATCAGCCCGCTCTGTCCACCTTTGAGAAGAACAGTTTTGGGTGCTAACTCTCCCTATGCGAGATTTTGCAAAATTTTGAATGGTCTCAGTGATAAAATTGATATTCACTTTGACAGTCCCCGGGCGTTGACTTCGACCCGGCATAAATACGTATCTGATTGAGGTTGAAGTCCTGGGTCGCATTAAAAAATTTATATAAAATTTAATTTTAATTTATGTATGTAATATATTAAATTCATTGTTTGTTAATTTTAATGGCACATGTGGTGCTTATCTTTAAGTAATTGTAGCATTTATGTTAGTGTTATGTGTATTGTTACTATAATTGTTATGGTGTTGCAATTGTTGATAAGCCAAATAAATATAACAACCGACATTACCGCGGGCAAGGCCGCGGGCGACCACTAGTAATATACATATATATCTAAAATCATTCCAAACCGAAAAAGTAGCGCTTTTAAAAACCTATTCAATCTGCATTCTAAACTGAAGCATTTAAGAAAAAAAAGTTGACAATACCACAACATTAGGCGCGAAGAAAATAAAAACAAGTAAATCCTCTCAACCGTAATAGACGTTATTGCGCTGGAAATAGAGTCGGGATTGCTTTCGGGCGAGAACCCCATAAATATATCGTTTAGCCGATATTATTGCGAGCGGAGTTAAATCTCTCATCGCAGTGTTTGGACACGTGGTCCTAATGATCTCGTAATGAGTAGGGATGGGACAAGAACATTTCTTTTTAACTTTTATTTTTTATACAATTTTTTAATTACGTGTTGTGTTTTGCCATGTGGTGACGGCAGAGTAGAATACAATTGTCACCACCCCAAACCTCTTTCGTGGGTGTCGTACAAGGCGACTAAGGATAAATCAGTGATGAGGAATGGGCAGTAGCGTTCCTCTTATACCACCAGTGTACTGCGACTTTTGTGCTCGAAAATGGCAATAGGCTCGCCACCTATTACATGGGACCTGACATAATTGGCGAAACGCGGGTGCTAGTTCACCTCTGCCTACCCCTTCGGGGATATAGGCGTGAATTATGAATGAATGAATGAAAGTGTTGTGTTGTTGTGACCCAAGATTGATATTTTTTTAAAATTATGATAAGTTGACCAAAGCACCGAACCAAATCAAACGTCATAATTTTTACAAAGCCGATTACGAGCAGATCAACGCTTATCTTGAATCTCTAAACTGGGAGGAGGAATTTAGCTGTTACAAAAACATCAATGAAATGCTTCTTCATTTTTACGACAAAGTGCAAACTGCAATTGGGAACCATGTGCCGATGACTAGTAGAAAACGAAATTCTTATCCTGTTTGGTTTACACCTCAATTAATTTCTCTGCTGAAACAAAAACATAAATACCGTCATAAGTATAAAAAATTTAATAATCCTCTTGACAAGTTAGAATTTGAATATTTAAAATATGACTGCAATACACTTATTAAAAAATGCTATAATGACTACATAAAATCCATAGAAAGTGACATATGTAAAAATCCTAAGTACTTCTGGCGATACATAAAGCATATAAGGAAAAATACGTCATCATACCCAAATACGATGACCTTAAATGGGCAGGCATCTTCAGACACTTTATGTATAGCAAATATGTTTGCAGCACACTTCTCGTCAGTATATGAGGGACACTCTGACCATAGGGATAGTTCTAATTACGATAATTTACCGACAGTAGCCTCAGAGCTTGTATGCCCTGAATTTACCTGTGACACAATCAGTAAGATGTTGAGTAAAATTGACATCACGAAAAGTGCGGGCACTGATGGTATTCACCCTGTGTTCATTAGAAATTGTGCGAGAACTCTTGCAAAACCACTTTCCATATTATATAATAGATCATTGCGAACAGGTGTGTTCCCCGATAAATGGAAATTGGCAAGAGTGGTGCCTATTTTTAAGAACGGCAAAAAGGATTGCATAACAAATTACAGACCAATATCTATCCTTTCTGGAATATCCAAGGTCCTCGAATCATTAGTTCATTCAGTAATCTATGCCCATATACATAAACATATCACTGTAAGCCAACACGGGTTCATGGTGAAGAGATCAACGAACACCAACCTGTTGCTCTACGCTTCTGACGTGATGGAAAATGTTGACCAGGGAATGCAGGTGGATGCAATATATACTGACTTCTCGAAGGCGTTTGACACGGTCAGTCACGCTGTTCTCATAGAAAAGATAGCAGCATTTGGTATTTCTGGAAGTCTGTTGGACTGGTGTAGGTCATATATCAGGAATCGCAAGTTGACAGTTGCTTTTTGTGGTGAACAGTCGACTCCTATTGTTGCACAGTCGGGTGTACCGCAGGGCTCTGTGCTCGGACCTCTATTTTTTAATATGTTCATAGACGATATCGGTAACGATATAAAATACAGTAAATTCTACCTATTCGCCGATGACATGAAGTTGACAAGAACTGTGAATACCACTCTAGACGTAGAATATCTTCAAAAAGACATTAACAGCCTGCAACAGTGGTGTGTGAAAAACAAAATGACCCTAAATGCTACTAAATGTTATCATATCAAGTTCACTAGAAAACATAATAAACTTCAATCTGAATATTATATTGACAACAATAAATTGAAAGAGGTAGACACGATTAGGGATCTTGGGGTGCAGATGGATTGTCGGTTGAAATTCCATAATCATTTGGACAGAATAATAAGCGAAGCCAATAAATCGCTTGGATTTATTCTAAGAACGACAAAGGCATTTAAAAAATCATCTAGTGTTATAATGTTATATAATTCCTATGTAAGAAGTAAATTAGAATATTGTGCTTCTGTATGGTGCCCGAGTTATAAAGTACACGTGAAACGAATCGAGCGTATCCAAAGAAAATTGGTTAATTGTATGGCTTATCGTTTTAAAGCACCGAAAACAGTAACTACATACGCTGGTAAACTGAAACATTTCCATATGTTACCACTCGAATTAAGACGAAAATGTTTGGATATGTCTCTCCTGCATAAGTTGATGAACAACGAAATTGACAGTCCTCCTCTGTTGGAGATGTTCACAATCAAGGTACCTGTCAGAATGCCACGCTACCCTTGTGGGCTTTTCAAATCGAGGCGCTGTAGGACCAGATTGGGTAAAGACTCTCCCACTATTCGCCTGGCTAATCTATATAACAGCCTTACTCGAGATTTTCCGGGGCTGGACATACACTACCAAAGCCGAAATAATTTTCTAAAAATCATTCGAAATGCTGTTGACGCACCTTAACCGCAACTTCAATAACTTTGTGACTATTTTAGTATATTTTTCAATGACATTTTATTATATATAAACGACTGTAAATTTAGCAATTTCTTAAATGACAATTTTATTTTATTTTATTAATGACGCGCTTTGTAATTTGATTTAATTTTTGTTTAATTTAATTTTTTGATTAACTGTATTTTTTTTTTGTAACCTTAAGCATTATGTAAAAAAAAAATATAAATGATTGTACGCACGATGTGGTTACCTGTAAATATAAGAACAGTTAGCAAGAATTGTACTACTTAAACTAATGTTAAGCCTAAAACAGCTGTACTCTTATGTTGGTAATCCAATAAATAAATAAATAAATAAATAAATAAATAAATAAATAAATAAATAAATAAATTATATGCCATCATCATCACCCTGCCCTTATCCCCATCTTATTTGGGGTCGGCACAGTATGTCCTTTTTTTCCGTAATCTTCCGTCACTCGTCATCTCCTCATTCACATACATCACCTTCATATCACACCTCACACTATCCATCCATCATTTCAGTGGTCTTCCTCTACTTCGACATCCATCAACATTCATGTCCATAACTTTCTTACTCGCATTCATGGCATCCCGTCTCATAACATGTCCATACCAAGCTAAACGGCTCCCTTTCATCTTCTCTGTTACTGGCGCCACTTTCAGACTCCCTCTTGCGTACTCATTCCGTATTTTGTCCATTTTTGTCACTCCGCACATCCATCTCAACATTCTCGTCTCTGCCGCATGCAATTTTCTTTCATCCGTCTTTTTCACAGCCCAACATTCCGATCCATACATAACGACAGGTTTTTAAAATAATAAAGAAGCTAGAATAGAATAATCAAGAATGAAGTAAAAGAAGAATTATGAGAATGATAGGGGTGGTGGTGATAATTATATTCTGCTACACGGCGTTTTTCATAAATTGACATGATGTTGAGGTACAAATATATATCTTAGGTAGTTTTAACAAAATCAAAACGTGGGAGAAAAAATACTCGAAAATATATTGACAGTAGAAACAGAGAGAAGGCATGACATGAAAATAATGAATTAAAATCAAAATTAACAATTATTTCACATTTCTATAGTCCCGGCACATCCCTAGCGGCGGTAATGATTCACAGACAGTTGGTTGTTTTTCGTGCGGTTTCCGGATCCTCCGTTTGACGTGTCGTTGATGAATAAGATGGCGGTCTCTGTATTTACGAGGCGGAGCGCCTAAATCCGGCGCTTCAGAGTTTCACGCGGTGTTCTGTGTTGGATACGGCTGTTTAAATGGGAATGCTTTTTTGTTGGTTATATTTAATTGGTCCATGCTGGTCTTATACCTGGGAGCGACCAAATAACGTAGAATAGACCAGCTCCGACCCATCCCATGGGTGTCGTAACAGTCGTCTATGGGAGATTGCCCGGTGTAGACCAATAAGCACCTTGGGGCACCCGACTGGTGGACGGCAAACCACCAACAACAGCAGACCCAAAGAGGGTTGGTGTCAGGCAGGCGGCCGGCTGTAAAACCTAAGCCAAAACCTTAAGCAGTATGGATTGGAATGTTGTCATTGATTGATTAGACGGGTCCGTTCCGTCTCTTTTCTATACATGCATTCATCACTAGCACCTTTACGGTGTGATGGATGATATGAATCAAAAGGGAGTGGATGGCTTGATGACGTCTGACGATATGAATAGAAGAGGAAACATACTGCGCCGACTCCAGATAGACTGGGAACAGGGCAGGGAGAAGAAGATATTTAATTGTTCCACAGAGGGGTAATATTATAATTATAATATTACACGCTGAACGTATGGTGACGGCAGAGCAGAATACAATTGTCACCACCCCCATCTCTCGCGTGGGTGTCGTACAAAGCGAGTAAGGGTAAAGAGCGATGCGATGAGCAATGTCACATACACAAATCACGCCTATATCCCCGAAGGGGTAGGCAGAGGTGAATTGACAGCCACTGTTTGCCAATTAAGTTGGATCCCATGTAAAAGGTGGCGAGCCTATTGCTATCTACCGAGCACATAAATCTCAGTATTGCTAGGTGGTATAAGAGTTACGCTGCTGCCGTTTCCTAATCACTTTTTTAACCCTTAGTCGCCACGACACCCGCGTGAGAGATATGGGGGTGGTGACAAAAGAACAGAGAAAGTAGTTGTTCTGTGGTGGGGACTATTGTATTCTGCTCTGCCGTCACTACACACCGGCCGCAAAAGAAATATAAACAGTTGTAAAAAAAGAAGAAAAGATTTTCATTAATTTTTCAATATTTTTTTCCATCATGTCATCGGGCACGTTTTTAAACTAAAAGTTAGTTGGACGCTGCTTAATTTATGAAATAAACAACAGATTGTTGCAATCAATAAACATAAACAACCAATCTGTGAATTCGAATAAATTCTATAAAACGTTCTCCTCAAAGAAATTTTTATAGGACCCATAAAACAAAATATGAATATGAAAAGTTTCGAACCACGGAGCAATTAAAAAAAAAAAGCGGCCAAAAGACCTGACGCCGTAGTGGCAAAAAAACACCATTAACATTCCTTCGCTAAGTTTTAATTTGACTGTTTTTAGTAGGTATGACTTTTTTGTGGTTATCTTTTGTTCGCTTTTATTATTTATCTCTTTAATTTGAGGTTATATAGTTTTTATTGCATGTCCGCATTTTAATAACGACACCATTGCTCAAGAGCATTGTGATGTTGCAAAATTTAGTAGGTAGGCACACACACCTTTTTCACGCAGTAAACATAGTCCAATTTTAATACTTTTTGGATATGTTGTAAATATAACATAAAAGTAGGTTCGTACGTTTTTATTTTTTTTGGAAATATTGCTAACGTTGAAAGTTTGCAATATTTGAAAAGTTTTGAAAGTTTTTGCCTGGAAGAGATTGCTTATAGCAATAAGGCCGCCTATTGTCCATACATGTATATTGCTCTTTGTTCTTTTTTTTATAATTTTTGTCACTTTGTGCGCAATAAAGAATATTTAGTACAAAGATTTTGGGGTTAGAAAAAGATTCCCGCCTCAAGATCATAATTTTTCGAAATTCTTTTTCTAACCCCAAAATCTTTGTACTAATTTTTCTAACATTTATATAATGTTAAAATTAAAATCAAATAGTTTATAAAGAATATTTGTTTGTTTGTTTGTTTTTAGCATCGAAATATCTTTATTTTTGGCATAAAAACTTCCTCGAGCATTACATATTATTTTAATTTAACTAAACTGAATATAATGAAAAGAAAAATGATCAGACTTGGATTAGGATATACTGAATCTAAAAAGATAATTTTTTTCTTATTTTGTAAAGTTTTAGGAGAGTGAAAACGTTATCGCTCGAGAGAAGTATACTAAAATCTACTGTAGCAAATGTAGGCATTCTTCGCGCCGCGTATCTTCACTTCGCGATTGCGTAAACTAAGCAATGTTCGCTAAGGCCAGTCATTGGATGGGTGATCAAACATTTATTATCTCGAATTCCAGCATCGGAAGGCACGTTAAGCCGTTGGTCCCGGCTGCATCTGCTGTCGTTATTACCCACCAACACGCACTGGGCCAGCGTGGTGGGTAATGGCCCATTCTCCCTATATTCTTCCATCCATAGGGGAGGCCTGTGCCCCAGCAGTGGGGACATTAAAAGGCTGGTAATGATGATCTATACTAATATTATAATGCTGAGTTTGTTTGTTTGTTTAGTTAAACGCGCTAATCTCAGAAACTACTGGTTCAAATTAAAAATATATTTTTGTGTTGGACAGTCCATTTATTGAGGAAGGATATAGGCTATATATCAACCGATATTAACGCGAGCGAAGCCGCGTGCGACCACTAGTGAGTGTATAAAACAGTGACAATATCATGCTTACTGCCGCACTCAGAGACGTCAAATAACGTTAATGAGTACATAACGTCAAAAAATGACAATTCAAAACTAGTCGCCATTCTTGCCGCGTCTATGGTCTAGATTAGAATGAAAATTTTTGACATTAAATACTCATTAAAGTTAATTGACGTCTCTGAGTGCGGCAGTTAGTCAACAACCCTTTAACACTTAAATAAATCAACGCACGCCTCAGTGATATGACATGTAAGAAAATAAATTTAGTTAATGAGGTTTTAATTATCTAACATATGTGCTTAGATAATAATGGTCGCGCGATGACAGCAGAACATTGCCGCTTAAAGGTCCGTTTATATCTAACGACATTGAGCGTACCAGACAAAATAACATTCATCTGTACAGTGATTATCACATACATACATAAATCACGCCTATATCCCCGAAGGGGTAGGCACAGATGAACTAGCACCCACGTTTCGCCAACTATGTCAAGTCCCATGTAAGTAGGTGGCGAGCCTATTGCCATTTATCGGGCACGAAAGTCGCAGTACATTGCTCTGTGGTACAAGAGTAAAGCTGCTGCCCATTCCTCAGCACTGTTTTATTTAACCCTTAGTCGCCTTGTACGACACCCACGGGAGAGATTTGGGGTGGTGACAATTGTATTCTACTCTGCCGTCACCACACATTACCCGCATGACTGTATCACCAACATATATGGGTTGACTGGAAGAGATCTCTCTCAAAGATAAGTCCGCCCTTGCAAACTGTAAACTAACCATAAGTTATTATGTATTTTTCAAGTGCAATAAAGAGTATAATTATAATTAGTACACGGCAGAGCAGAATGCAATGAGTATTTAATGCCATTTTTTTTTCATAAAAGTCTCGATTTGATTGTAGGCTGTCTCGTGTCCCGAGACATTTAAATTGTCGAGACTTCCCAAACCCTAATTAACCCTAGCTGATACCAAAACCCTCTTTTGGTGTAAGCCACTGCGCTTTTGAAATACCAATACCAGTACCCAAATAGTTCAAGTTTAAATAGTTCTTTCAGAATAACCAAAATTGTGTCTAATATCAATTATTCTTCACTCGACTTAACCCGAACACAAAGGAAACGCCAGTGGCGGGCAATTCTTCCAAGACCAGGGTAGTGCCAAGCGAAAATGATCCTTCAACCCCGTAGTTAAAGCTCAAAAGCTTGCCTAACTCGATACGTCTCCGTACACCTATCAGTCAATTCCTCGACATGTATGCGTGCCAAGCGAAAATAAGCTTTCACTCCCTTGTTAAAAAGGCTAAAAGACTTGAGTAACTCGATATGTCTGCGTCTACACCTATCAACACCACCAGAAGTGACAAACTGATTTTGGACTCAAAAGCGTTCTACGCACGGCGCAAAATCGATTGAGATTTCACGTCATGTGGTTGATGTAAGACCGCAGTCGAGACTACCCAAAAATGTCAACGTTCCTCAATCTATTGCCAACCTTAACTTGTTGGTAGTAAATCGCAAAGTCGATTGAGAAAATTCGATATTTTGTGGCCGGCTGACGCGCCGTTGTCTGTACACCAGCCTCCTACCACGTGGACAAAATCTCCCCGGGGGAAATAAAATATACTCCTCTCGCTTCAACTCCCACTGAATACCGACACAAAACACTGTCGAGTGGTGGAGAGAGATTTTGTCCACGCCCCGTGCTAGGCTTACATATCGTACCTTTTCTCAGTGAAGCGAGAATGACTGATAGTAAAAGGAAACCGGAGCGACATCTCCGTGTTATGAGATTAGATGTGATGGGACGGACTCGAAAAGGAATTCCTTTGCCTCGGCACTGTGTAAAAAACTCGGACTTTTTGGCGGGCTTAGTGGCGTCTCGTTTTTTCTTTGATGGATAGGGGTACTCGTATTTCTATAAGCGAGAAATGTTTTTAATTAAACTCTTTTTTGGCTGTAGAACTTTCTGAGACAAAAAAGGAGATGTTTAAGAATTGGCCAAGACCCTGTACAGTTATCGAAAAAATAGTAAAACTTAAGTACATTTATACAAATAGTATTAAAATGTTTATACATCTTCTAGTTTTTTTTAGGAAAAAAATCAATTTTCATTATCCTGGCAGCTCAAGGAGCAAAAGCTATAGGTTCATAGCCGTAAAGTTCCTATTAAAAAAATTATAACTGTCAGTGTGACATTCGTTTTTTTACGTTCCGTCCGTCATTCATTCCATGACAGACTGCCGCCGCCATCGTGAAAAGTATATTTAATCTACAACGCTAAGTAAGTAAAACAGAAAAAAGGTTCGTTACCTACACACTTTTAATCTGTGACCCCGATCGTGAGTGACGCCATTACGAAATTTGTTCCCTGACATGTAATGCCACTCCCGGGACATCGGACAATCAATGTAATTGCGCCAAATAAGATTAGGCGCGACACGTGCTACACTCGCGGATTCGCAGAGAGCTTTGTCAAACATCATAGTGATGTAACATTACCTATAGAGATAAATATGTAAAATAATACTGCATAAATATTTTCTTACATATGTTTCAAGTGGTTAACTCGTTACGAGTAGATAACCGAAATGTAAAGTAAAAAAATACATACTTAAATAAACCACTGAGGGGTAGGCAGAGGTGTTTTAACACCCGCGTTTCGCCAGCTTACTTTAGATCCCATGTACCTAATAGGGTGCGAGCCTATTCCCATTCACCGGGAACTTTAATTTCACTAATTTGCTAGATGTGCACCAGGAACGCTGTCCATTCTTTGTTACATTTAATAACTCCTGTTACAATATAACAAATATAAAAAAATAAAAAGGTACACTAACATAAAGAAAAATATTAATTAATACTAAAGAGTATGTTAAAAGAACAATGTAACGATCGTAGCAAGCGGAAAGAAATTATTTCTGGCTACTCCAGTGGAGAAAAACGTGATATTTGTAATTGCACCATATAATATGAACGCATCTTATTCATTTATTTTGTAATTATTTAAATTACATTTCTACTTTAAAAACTTTATTTTATTTTTTTCTAACGTAGGTACATAACTGATAAATCCATTTTATTATTTTTAAACATGGCTACAGACTTCTTCAGTCGCATACAATAAAACAACACCCCACATGACCACACAGATAACATAATAATCTCAATCGGCTTTTAAAAAAACTTATAAAAATTAACAAACAAAAAAAACCGGTCTTAAAAAACTGGATCGCTCACAACACTAAAATGCCATCACATAGAAATTGCTTCTGTCCAACCCCAGGCTATTTGCATGAAGCTTTATTACGGGGTGGATTGTACCCCTTGTGTGATGCAAGGGGCATCTACAACTGACGGATGACGCCCGTATAAATGGAAGATTGGGAAATTTTTGGATGAATTGTCCAACAGTTTACTACGAACTTCAATCAAATTAGTAACTAAAAATTGAAATCTTCTTAAATATAATATGTATATAAAAATGAATTTTTGTGCGTTTGTTTGTCTCGCTAAAACTCGAGAACGGCCGGGCCGATTTAGCTGATTTGGGTTTTGAAATGATTACCTTGCGCCAGGCAAGGCAGGAATGGTGAAAAAAATTAAAAAAAATTACGACGAAAATAGGAAAAACAACAATTTCATTCTCACATATTTGTAAACTGCTTTCCTGTCAAACATTTGACGTAACCATGGCTACGGGATAATTAATATGGTATAACAAAGTATGCCGGGTCAGCTAGTAAATTATATAATTTTGATTTTAATTTGAATATAAATAAATAGTAGAATGGCAGATTTTTTTACGAATTGTCCAACAGTTTACGATCTTCAAGCAAATTAGTAAAGTATAACAATAATTTGTAATACATTATAAATTTTTGATTTTAGTTTGAACATTATACAATGTATGTTCGTTAGGGCCTGTTTCACAATCGACAAGTAAGTTCGAAGTAGCTTACTTTGCAGTTCAATTGACATATATTTCATATTACAACTGTCTTCGGCGACTTAGGATAAATCAGTGATGAGGAATGGGCAGCAGCGTTCCTCTTATACCACCTAGGCTAGCAATGTACTGCGACTCTTGTGCCCGATAAATGGCAATAGGCTCGCCACCTGTTACATGGGACTTGGCATAGTTGGCGAAGCGTATGTGCTGGTTCACCTCTGCCTACCCTTTCGGGGACATAGGCGTGTATGTATGTACAACTGTCAAATGATCTGCGAAGTCAGCTACTTAGAAATTACTTGTCGATTGTGAAACAAGCCCAAAATGATTGAAAAATATGTAGAAAACAAAATAAACCAACTTCAAAAAAACCTCAAACAAAAACTCTGTACCTACCTAGAATATTAAAAATCGAAAAAGAAACTGCATTGTTTAAATGGGTAAATACCTACCTATTGAAAATTTTCTTACTTTATTTTCTTGTATAAATCTTTAGTGCCTCTAACAATAACGGTGCATGCTGTAGGTAGCTATATCAATTATTAACGTGGACCCCCGGGGGCAATTGGGGACCCCTCATCAAGACTTAGTTATTGGATTTATTATGGCGAGAGCGATGACCTCGAGGGGCTCGCTAGCGCAGTGGCATAGCGCGCTCGGCCTGCGATTGCGTAAACTAAGCAATGTCCGCTAAGGCCGGTCATTGGATGGGTAACCAAAATTTTATTGTCTCGAGTTCCTTCGTGCTTCCGAAGACACGTCAAGCCGTTGGTCCCGGCTGCACGCGCACTGGGACAGCGTGGTGGGTTATGGCCCAGTCTCCCTATATTCTTCCATCCATAGGGGAGGCCCGTGCCCCAGCAGTGGGGACGTTAAAAAGGCTGGTTATGATGATAACCTCCTCGGGAATGTGACCCCCGATTCTTGATGTCTATTAGTGTGGATATAGAAGCGCAGGTATCCAAATAGTTAAATTTTTTAATGTCTTTATAATTGTTGCTGTTGACAAAATCTCTCTCCACCACTTGAACACTTTAAATATTTGATTCCAGGATCCAATTGAATACTCGTAGCTAAGACAGCACTTTAATAAGGTCAATATTATAAAATTTTATTCCGATAGAACGCACGGCTGAATATAATTAATGAAAGTACATACATAAATCACGCCTATATCCCCGAAGGGGTAGGCAGAGGTGAACTAGCCAGTTATGTTAGGTCCTATGTAATAGGTGGCGAGCCTATTGCCATTTATCGGGCACAAAAGTCGCAGTAGGTACATAGCTAGATGGTATAAGAGGAACGCTGCTGCCCATTCCTCATCACTGATTTATCCTTAGTCGCCTTGTACGACACCCACGGGAGAGATTTGGGGTGGTGACAATTGTATTCTACTCTGCCGTCACCACACGGCGGAAATGAATGAATGAAAGTAAAATGACAAAAAGAAGTGAATGGAGAAATAGGAAGGGGGAGGACTACGCGGATGTTTCATAATCAATTGGAAAGTTTATTAAAAAAGGGCCAAGTCCAGAGTACCCGAAACCGTCGGGCATGCACGAAGACATTAATTAATGAGATTGGATGAAGCGATAGTAGTAGGTATGTAAGGATCGTAGCAAGTGGAAAGAAGTGATCTTCGCCTACCCCTGTGGGAGAAAGGCGTGATGTATGTTCCCTCATTATTTATGTATAATTCCTTTAAAATAATAGTTATGTCCATTATTCTTTTTTTTATTTCAAACTTAATTTCAAGGACTTACATTTATGTATAAAATTTTATCTTATTTTTATTTCTTTCACTACCAATAAATCTTCAAGAACAGCTCGTCCTAAGTACCACTTAGATCCACGGACACGGACACTAGTCCGTCTCCGTTATTAATTAAAAAATCTCTAGGTATCCTATAGCTTAATGTTGTCTTAATATGCTTTTAAAATTATATAAAATTTAGATTTGTGGTTCAAATGGTGCAAATTATGTTTCTATGGAAAAATGAATTTTCGCTAATACTCCATACAAAAAGGCAATTTGATACTTAAACCCCTAATATTTCGATGGAACGCATCCTATACTCACAGTTGAATTTAAACAGAGCCTTTTGAGTTTTAACGAACAATACAAGCAGACAAACCTTCACGTTCCACAGTGCAACCTAAACCAAATTACACCATACAAATCCTTTTTTGTAAAACAAAAAAGAGCAGATTAAAACAATGCCCCTAATCTTATCTGTACTGCACGCGCCGCTGACGGCAGATTGTTAAGCTAGTGATGGGACACGCACACTTATCGATAGATAAGATTGTATTCGGAAACGTTGAAAGGTATTAATACTGTTGGGTTTACGGTTCCCTTTTAAGTTCCATTAATATCGGTAAAACGTCATCAAGCCATCCAATCCCTTTTGATTCTTATTATCCATCACATCGGAAAGGTGCCAGAGACGAATGAATGTGCAGAAAAGTTATGAAAAGGACCATGTCGATTGTCGAATGTCGAGATACAAACGGAGAGAGTGATTGGAATGACAAAATTCCAATCCATACTGCTCAAGGTGTTGGCTTAGGTTTCACAGCCGGCCGCCCGCCGACACCAACCCTCATTGGTTCCATATCTATCTTAATAGCACATTTTATTTTTTTACATACATAAATCACGCCTATATCCCCGATGGGGTAGGCAGAGGTGTTTATCGGGCACAAAAGTTGCAGTATATTGCTAGGTGGTATAAGACAAACGCTGCTGCCCATTCCACATCACTGATTTATCCTTAGTCGCCTTGTAAGACACCCACGGGAGAGATTTGGGGTGGTGACAATTGTAGGTATTCAACTCTGCTGTCACCACGCGGCACACATATATTTTATTTTTGTAATACTAATAAACCATTGTTTTTGTTACAGGTATGTGCAGACCGCTTGGTATTTATTATTGTTTAAGGTAGTAATCGGTATTTATTATTGTTTATGGTAGTAATAGATATTTATTATTGATGTAATATACAAGGCCTGTGCCCCAGCAGTGGGGGGCACTAAGAGTCTGGTGATGATGATGATAACTAAAAGGGGATTTGTTTGCAAAGCGGTATGACGTATTCGCATGGAATATTGTAGCGTAAAGCGCTTAATAAAGACTGTAGTAGAATCTGTGCCTGAATATTTAGTTTAGCTGGGCTTTTTCCGCACTTAACCCCCTGATTGGGCCATTGTACGTGTCTCCTTATATTGTACTACTCCAACCATCCCAGATCATCCCAAAAACTTAGCAGCCTTCTCAGACTGCTGAAGGCTTCTGGGACCGATACTGGGGATTGGAGAAGCCTTGCCCGTTGATCTGCCACGCTCCTGCATTCTATAAGCACGTGCTGTGGCGTTTCTTCTACCTCCATGCATCCTCTGCATAGAGGGCTGTCTGTCACCCCAATGGTAAATAGGTGCTTGTTTAGGGAGCAATGGCCAGTTGTGTAAAATCTGTGCCTGACTATAATGCAGAGTATTTTTTTATGCTAGACAGGGAAGCTGGGTTGCCCTTCATCTCGATGGTAAGTGACAATAAGACCTGAAGATGGAATCGAGCTTTCCTTCCCTCGACCACAGAGGGGCTGGCTATCTTATCACAATTGTCGGAACACAATAATGTTGTCAACATTATTATTATGGCGACAATTTTTTTAAGATGGTGGAAGCTAGCCAGGTGGACTTGAAAAAAGTCTTGCCACCAGCCGGACCGAGTACAAATTAGTACTCCCCTGGGGATTGAACCCTTGATTACGCGATCTTAATTCCGATGAGCACACTACTAGACCACGGAGGTTAAATTGAAACGTAGAGCGATAATAAAGAAATGAAAGTATTACAATCTGTGCCCTGACTATATACAGAGTATTACAGAGATCAAGAAACCTCTTCATTGAGTAACAATTTTAAAGCAACCCAAAAAAGGACTACAAAGCTTTTACGTCATACACAATCTTTATGTCGATTGCACACGAATTTCCGCCTTAAACCTCGGCTTTAAAGGCGGTTATTGACTAACGAACCTTTGGTTGTTGCATTAAACCTCAATGTGGGGACTTAAAACCTTTTTTGTGTGACATGCTACCCGGACCTGAGGCCTACCGCCTAACTCGATTGCTAAAGCAAAAGCTATAGTTTATGACGTCATGCTGTCATTTTACACCAAATGTACCTAAACTATCAGCGATAGCTTTGAACGATTGATCACTGAATGATTTTGTATGAATTTGGCACAAATAATAATAATAATGTAATGTAATGTTTAGAAATATGATTTTGTATGTATTTTAAATGTAATAAAAATATAATAATACTAACTTTTATTTCGGACTTTAGTCCATAGCGTTAGTAACAATTAATCTTATGATCTAGTGTTAGTAATTGTACATTAATTATTAATTGATTTAACATATTTATTAATTAAAATTGGTATGAAGCTTAACCCAACGACACATCATTGGGGAGTCCCACCGGTCTATAAAAACATTTAGCATTCTGTTGGCGCTGCCTCGTCGACGAGATAGCGTGGAGGCGCACCTTTTTCTCATAATAGCATAGATTCAAAAAAACCGAATTCCGTGCCTCCTAAAAATTCAGGATGGCTGCTATAGCCGTAAGCAATGCATTGCAATATAGCTATCATCAGCAATCGAGTTAGGCGGTAGGCCCCCGTCTTGATTTAAATAATCCATTAGATTTAAGCCTGTTTTTATTCTCTTACATAACTTTTGTTGAGACGAAAACTCTTAACATTCCATGGGTTGACCGTGCGGGTGCGGGGTCCATAGTGTGGCAGAGGGGAGTCAGTGGCAGCAGATTGGGACTTGTGGCCCGAGTGTAGGTTTGCGGGGTCAACTCAACATATCACCACTCACCTTCGCCAGCCCGAATTCACTCTCTGCCCAGCGTAAGATTCTATCAGAGCCGCCTTGGAGACACGTTTCAGTGTAGAACTTACGAAATATTCGATTTTAATTTTAACATTATATAAATGTTAGAAAAATTAGTGCAAAGATTTTGGTGGTTAGAAAAAGAATTTCGAAGGATTTTCGTCTAGCGGGCGGAAATGTCCACTTTGGGATGACATAAATCTATGAAGATTTTAAAGGTTAGAAAAAGAATTTCGAAAAATTATGATCTTGAGGCGGGAATCGAACCCGCGTCCGCTGCTATCCGGGCAGGTGCCTGACCGCTGAGGTGCCTGACCGCCACCCAAGACACTAATTGACTTGCCGAAATTCCTCTAACCTTTACACTTCACGTTGTAAGCCAACGGGTACCCTCGCAATGTAGAAATAAATTTCAAACATTCCAAAGCAGATATTTTTACAAATACCGTGCGTTCGGTAAAGCTTGGGTTTGCTTTATAAACTATTTTCTAACCACCAAAATCTTTGAACTTACGAGATGTTGTACCGCCATGTGGTGACGGCAGAGCAGAATAAAATTCTCACCACCCCATCTCTCCCGTAGGTGTCGTACGATCGACTAATGGCAAAGCCAGCGATGAGTGATAGGCAGCAGCGTTCCTCTTATACCACCTACCAATATAATGCTAATAATTTACCTGACAAATGGCAACCAGGCTTGCCCCCTATTACACCCATGATAATTGGCGGTGTTTTTCACCTGTGCATACGCTATCCGGGAAAAATAAATAGGCGTAATTTACGTTTGTAATATTTATGCATGTAAAATTCAACACCTAGCATTACTGGTTTAAATGTGCATACCTGATGTGTTGCTTTCGGTACATACAGCAAAAAAAGGATTTCAAATTAGGAATGTCACGCGCCGTATGCGCAGGCGCGCGAGGCTTACTAATTCACTTAGAGCTAGGGATGGGGTGGTGTCGATAGTTTTATTTATTTCGTGTTTATTTTTCTATTGGCTAAAGTTGTAAAATTGTTTATAAAATATATTGTGTATTTATTTTTGAGGCCTTTGCCCAGCAGGGATTTTTCTAACTAATTATTTCTTCTCATTTTCTGATGGTAAGTGACGATTAGTGCTCAAGATGGAATCGAGCTTCACCTGGAACCCTCAACCACATAGGAGCTGACTATCTTATCATTTGCTCTTCTATTATAAAATCGGGGACAGATGTCTTCAAACCAACCACTCCATTTGTGGGCTCCTCCAGGGTTAGTGATATATTATAAGCTTAAGCAGTATAATATACATAAAAAAACCACTGTGCGAGAACAATGATTATCCTGGGTCAGTACACAAAGATTTGCCCCTACCAGGATTCGAACCTGGAGGTCTACTCTGAAACTCCGAACGATTAACTCACATCTGTCCGTCTTTCTCACGCCACTGCGTGTTAAAATAAGAGCGACAAAGACGCAAAGATTGGATCGAACGAAATAAACTTCCAGAGTAACCCCTCTGGTACCTCTGTTGATTAACTTTTCGACCAAACTAGTTGGCAATCCTCTCTATACATACATAAATCACGCCTATATCCCCGAAGGGGTATGTAGAGGTGAATTAAACATCCACTTTTTGCCAATAGAGTTAGATCCTAGGCACATAAAATCGCCGTATATTGCTAGGTGGTAAAAGAGCAATGCTGCTACCTATGATTCATTGTTGTTTTTACCGCCTTGTACGACACCTACATGTATACATACATAAATCACGCCTATATCCTGGAATGGGTGGGGTAGGGTCCTCTGTATATCCTTTCTTAAATAGGGAAGGTCTATGCATGTAAAGCATGATGTGTGGTTGATTGTACTTTATAGTATTGTATACCGTATACATATTATATATCTGTTTACATAGCTCTAATAACAGTCACAAAGCCCGGTTAACGAACCAAGCAAGCCTGACCCAGGGGTGGAGAACATTTTCAACAAAACGATAATAATTAATTTTATTTAAACAACTAGTGAACGCCCGCGGCTTCGCTTGCATTAATGTCGGTTATTATTTAGCCTATAGCCTTTCTCGATAAATGGACTAACCAACACAAAAATTAATAAACTATTTGATTTTAATTTTAACATTATATAAATGTTAGAAAAATTAGTACAAAGATTTTAGTGGTTAGAAAAAGAATTTCGAAAAATTATGATCTTGAGGCGGGAATCGAACCCGCGTCCGCTGCTTCGATCGCCGCGTCGAGCAGCGGACGCGGGTTCGATTCCCGCCTCAAGATCATAATTTTTCGAAATTCTTTTTTTTCTAACCACTAAAATCTTTGTACAAAAATTAATTTTCAAATTGAGTCAGTAGTTCCTGAGATTAGCGCGTTTACCAACAAAACAACTCTTTAGCTTTATAATATTAGTATAGATTTTCTCTCAAAGATATAATATATAATAATACGCCTGCCTGCCCATATCAGCGGATTGGTTTTCTACCCCCATACCCAATTTAAATTCCATATTTTAATTATCTCTATTTCTTTTTTATATTTAAAAAAAAATGTTTTTTTCATGTGAGTTATCATTACAAACACTCATGTCATGAATCGTCAAAGAAATACGTTAAACATTGGAAACGTGTGTGTCCAAGCCAAAACATATAATAGGTTTCCAATATTAAACGTGATAATTCTTCTAGATAATGGTCAAGTGACGAACAAATAATAATCAATAATGCTGCGGAGGCTTGCCTAGGAATGAAATGTTGCGCACCCCTGACTGAACTGAGATAGGATCTATGGACCGCAGCCGTCTTCACCCGAATGTTACCATCTTTTTATTCCGACTAATGTTCTTAAATGTTTTGACAGTAATCTCCCAATAAAAAGCCACTGCTATCCTATACTTCTAAAAAAAACTATCTTTAAAAATCACGTTGATGTACCAACCTGTATGTAGTGTATCAAATGAGATTAGTGTGTGCGTGACAAATGATACAATGTTAGTCGAACGAATGTAATTTTTTCACTTACATACATAAATACATAAACCACGACTATATCCCCGAAGGGGTACGCAGAGGTGAGTTAATTCACGTTTCGCCAATAAGGTTAGCTCCCATGTAAGAGGTGGCGAGCCTTTTGCCATTTACCGGACACGGAACTCGCTATACATTGCTAGATGGTCTTACTACTAATTGCTGTTTTAAATTTTTTACACTCTTACAATTGCGTGCCTGATAACTGGCAATAAACTGCTGCCGATTACTCATTGCTGTTTTCAATTTTTGCGTGCCCGATAAATGGCAATAGTGCCTGGTCCATAGTGTGGCAGAGGCAAGTCAGGGGCAGCAGTCCGGGAGTCCCAAAGTTCGGGCTACATACGGGATTCCTTCACAACATGCCAACACCCGCCTTCGCCTCTCTTTGCCCAGGCACATTTGGTAAGATTCCGTGAGAGCCATTGTCAGCGAGTGATACCCGTCTAATTCACTAACCGACTCGCCCTTATTAGGGACTCAAGTATTTCGGAGCCAGATTTAATCTCAAACCGTGTTACCTTCCGAACTATTTCGAAGTATTTTTTTATAGAAAATTCTTTAAATATTTGTCGCAGATGCCTCTGTAAGGTTAGCTTTTGCTACTACTTTGTAATATTGTTTGTTAAGATGAGAATACATACATACATACATAATTCACGCCTATATCCCCGAAGGGGTAGGCAGTGGTGAACTAGCACCCACGTTTCGCCAATTATGAGAATACATGTGCATAAATAAAGGCCGTGTGGTGACGGCAGAGTAGAATACAATTGTCACCACCCCAAATCTCTCCCGTGGGTGTCGTACAAGGCGACTAAGGATAAATCAGTGATGAGGGATGGGCAGCAGCGTTCTTCTTATACCACCTAGCAATGTACTGCGACTTTTGTGCCCGATAAATGGCAATAGGCTCGCCACCTATTACATGGGACGTAACATAATTGGCGAATCGTGGGTGCTAGTTCACCTCTGCCTACCCCTTCGGGGATATAGGCGTGATTGTATGTATGTATGTATGTATGTATGTATGTATATGCATAAATTACGCCTTTTCCCCCCCTGCCCATAGCACGGAGCGTGGACAAAATCTCCACAGAGAAAAGATTCCCAGCTTTCACTCGCTTTTAAATGTCACTATCACACTTTCCATCTCTCGTAAATACAGATCCCAAATACACAAAATCTTTCACTTGTTCAACATTCTCAGCTGCAATCTTAATTTCACACTTTGTCTCGTTCACCTCTTTCAAAAACCTTCCTCACATATTTTATAGTCTGTGTCTCTGTCACAATCCCATCACAACGTTTTTTAAAAATCACTCATTTAAAAATAAAGTAACAACAATGTCATAATCTATTACAATAAATCGTTTTTTTTAGATTGTAACCCATTGGATCTAGTTATCAATTAATTTTTAATGCTGCATTTTCAATAAAAAAGTGTTCCAAGATTGTTAACCAAATACGACTAGTTAGATGGTACAGACTATACATTAAACACACTTACATACATATATACATGATTAAAACAGTTTAAAAAAAAGGGTGGAATATACCCTAGTGTATTCTTTTCTGCCATCATCACACATATCATTACCCGTTAGCTGTTAAAAAAAATACTAAAAACTATTCACACTATTCACATCTCTCAAGCCACCATTTTACGAAGCAACAATATAAATTTCACGACTCATTACCAATGGGGTGTATAATTCGAGAGCACTACAGACAAACGCCATTTTCTAAATTCCCAACACAATGGCCTCCATTTTGGAATGCTGAGCGCGAAACACTGCGGTGCTAGGCTTGAAAAGATTTGAAAACGCTACCGTTTTCTGTGGTGTTTTAAAAGGAGTCTAGCTTTTATTACTCGGCGTGTGGTTCCGTATATGTATATCGTCCCTTTATTTCCGACGGAAATTCCGTAGTGGATTGTGCCAGCCCTGACTCAACTTACATACATACAAACATAAATCACGCATATATCTCCGAAGGGGTAGGCAGAGGTGAACTAGCACCCACATTTCGCTAACCAAGTCCCATGTAATAGGTGGCGATCCTATTGCCATTTCTCAACTCAACTTAGGGTTGTCTAAAAGTCGACTATTTATGCTATACAGGGAAGCTCTTGGCCTTCACCTCACCTGATGATAAGTGACGATGAGAGCCGACGATGGAATCGAGCTTCGCCTGGAACCCTCAACCACAGAGGAGTTGGGTATCTTATCACAAATTGTCGGAACACAAATTATTATTAGGATTACGACTAAGGGAGATTGCCCGGTGTAGACCACCAATAAACACTTTGGGGCACCCGAATGGTGGAGGGCAAACCACCAACAACAGCATACCCAAAGAGGTCAGGCAGGCGGCTGCCTGTAAACCTAAGCCAAAACCTTGAGCAGCATGGATTGGAAAGTTGTCAATCCAATAACTCTCTCCGTTCATCGGTCTCTCGACATCCTTACGTCTCTTCCTTTTCTTTACGGTGTGATGGATGATATGAATCAAAAGGGAGTTGATGGCTTGATGACGTCTGACCGATATGAATGGAAGAGGAAACATATTGCGCCAAACATTATAACAATAGAAATAAATGCTGGAAAAGGTATTTGATCCTCTTATGATACAAACTCCAACTTTTTCTTCTCCGTACCCTTATCCTACTCTAAGTAGGGTCGGCACAACATGTCTTCTTCTTTCACTCTCTTCTATTAGACGTGAGCTCAGCACGAACTCCTCTCTTTCCCATATCATCTTTCACACAATCCATCCATCACTTCTTCGGTCTTCCTAAGTACGGATGTGCACACTTAACATACGTACTACAATACAAAAGACAATTGTAGTACAATTGTCCGATGGGGCTGGTGACAATCGTATTTTGTTCTGCCGTCTGTCACTCATCTTCGTCGTCTCTATACCCGACATTCAAATGTACCTACCTACCTAAATAATGAAAAAATGCATGTTCGCAACGTAAAGCTAGCCGACGATATGCAGATTGGAATTACCATATCATTACTTTTCAGAGCAGAGGCCCCGAGAGACACTTATATGTACCTATGTTCGTCGGGCGTGGTACAATCTACAACACGTTCGACTGTCACAATATGACAAGTCTCAATCAACTTGTGCTTTATGTGTGGCAAGTTAGGGTTCACAATTGGTCTTCATCGAAGGACCATGGCAAGAGATCGACGATGAAATGTCAGTCAGCCGAGAGAAATGAAAAAATAATATAAATATTGTTTATCTATACTTTTTAATATTATAAAGCTGAAGAGTTTGTTTGTTTGTTTATTGTTGTATCACTGGCTAGTTCACTCTAAGTTCTTTACTTGAAAGTTGACTTTGGCAGTTTGTAAATATTTATTGTGAAAAAATAGTGACGTACTCCAATATAATATATCTTTCTGTTTACACGTACTTTTTAACTTTTATTCATATTTTACTGACTCCAGCTCTTATACCATCTTATTTTACCACATTCATTATCAGCACGAAGAAAGGTGTTAGTAAAATGTGTGATCATTTTAATGGAATTAAGCTGTTAAATAATAAGAATGGCTATTCCATTTCGAAGTTTAAAATGCGTGCGTTGTTGATCCATGAAGACCTTTGGCAAGCAGTAACAGGACACCAGGATAGTGATCGAACACCTGAAGATATAAGGGATGCGAAAGATCAGAAGGCTTTGGCAAAAATATCTCTGACTTTGGATGGTTCGGCTATCACACACGTAAGAACGGCGAAATATGCCAAGGAAGCCTGGGATGCTCTCGCAAACGTTTACGAGGATAAAAGTCTGGGTCGGAAACTGTCTTTGGAGCGCAAATTGTATAGGTACTCTTTATCTGATTTTAATAATATTGAGGCATATTTGAATGCAGTAATAAGTACGGCGCAAGACTTAGCAGATATAGGAAAGGTTATTGAAGATAGTTCTATTGCTGCTATTATATTGGGAGGTTTAACTGCGAAATATGAACCCCTTGTTATGGCATTGGAGAACTCGAATGTTGTTGTGACGAGTGAGTTGGTGTAAACCAAACTTTTAAATGAGATGTCGAAAAATGACAGTTCCATTCAAAATAAAGTGACATCTTTTCGATCATCAAGAAGAGGAGTAAAGGGAGATAAGCCTATTGTATGCTACAAGTGCGGTGAACCTGGTCACAAAAGTCCTCAGTGTCCAAACAAAAGACGCATGAAGGCGAAATGTGTGACAGACCAACCCGAGGAGGAGGCTGCTACTTCGAATTCTGTAAGACAGACTACTTTACTCTCTAATTGTGCTTTAAATACCGATGTTGCTCATTATATTAAAAGTAACAAATGGATTATTGATTCAGGAGCTACAAGTCATATGAGTTCAAAATTGGAATTACTAGAAAACTTTCGGTTACAAGATGGTACAGTGACAATCGCGAATGGTGGCAGTATACCATCAATTGGTATTGGTGATATCTCTGTATCTAGTAACTCGACTGTAAATAAAATTAAAGATGTTATTTATGTGCCTAATTTAAGTTGTAATTTACTTTCTATTAAAATGCTTAGTGAAGATCCTTTGTCATATTCGGAGGCTATCAGTAGGGACGACAAAAAGGAATGGATGGGCGCGATGCAAAACGAATATCATGCCTTAATAAAGAAAGAGACATGGAAGTTGGTTGATCTACCGAAGAATAAGCCATGTATCCCTTGCAAGTGGATGTACAAATTAAATATCAAACACCAAATTGGATATACAACGGACTGTCATGACTGTCTCACATTGACACAAAGGCGCGCGGCGGGCGGCCATGTTGATTGGTACGTCAAAATGGACAGCGGTCGCGGCCTCCTACCGTTTGGCCACTGGTTTTTAAAAGAGCAACGTTGGCAAAAGGGCTCCGTATACAATGCCACTGTTTCTTTTGTAACCCAAGAGAAATCTCTTTTGAAAGTAACCTGTCGTTTTGTAGGCAGTGTTTGACAGGTTTATTTGCTAAATAAAGATGCCATATAAAAAAAGAGGAACTCCAAAGCGTGACTTGGCGCGCTCGGCCAGCGGTTGCAGCAGCAGTAAACTAAGCAATTTCGCTAAGGCCGGTCATTGGATGGCTGACCAAAAATACATTTATCTCTAGCTCCCTCTCTCTGGTCCCGGCTTCTGGGTATTAACACCTACCAATCTGTATTGGGCCAGCGTGATGGGTTATGGCCCTCATTCTCCATATTCTTCCATCCATAGGAAAGGCTGTGCCCCGAGGCAAAGGCCTTCCCTATGGAGCCCCTTAATGAGGCCAACCCTTTGATGATGTTGTTGCAAATACAAGGTTTGTTTCGGTAAAGCAAATATTAAAATACTCGTCACATTTTTTTATGTCACACCTGACCAGAAAGTTTTTTCCGCCCGCTACAGAAAATCCCAATTCCTGGTCACATAAAATTTTGTACTTACTTCGGGCGCTGAAAAAGAAAGCCTCAGATCGCTTATTTGTTTGTCAAATACTTGCAATCTGAGACATTTTTTGTTTTACCGCCATTGATAATAAATGTACTGTTTATTGGCAACCCTACGTCATAGCTAGCAGTAGCACGCATTGCCCAAGGATCCCTAAAAGCGCCACAAAGGAGGCGCGAACTGAACTTTGAATATCGAACAATAGCCATTTTGACAGCTCAATAGTTTTTTCCAAAGGCTTCGGCACCCCGCCTTTTCGTCTCTTTTTTCGGCTCAACGAAGAATGATTTATGGGAGTCGGTGGTTCGGTTAATTAATTTTTTTTTGTTTTTTTCTCTCTCACACTCTCACCGCGCCGTTTATTTGTATAACTATGATTTGACATGGGAAATGCGAGTTGTGTTTGCGGGAGTTTTTCAATGGCTACCTTGATGCCAATCTATTCGAGCGAATAGAATACATATAAATGACATTTTTTGACAGCTTCTCTTACATTGAAGCCATTTGGTGACGGCAGAGTAGAATACAATTGTCACCACCCCAAATCTCTCCCGTGTGTGTCGTACAAGGCGACTAAGGATAAATCAGTGAAGAGGAATCCTTTTATACCACCTAGCAATGTAATGCGACTTTTGTGCCCGATAAATGGCAATAGGCTCGCCACCTATTACATGGGACTTAACATAATTGGCGAAACGTGGGTGCGAGTTCACCTCTGCCTACCCCTTCGGGGTTATAGGCGTGATTTATGTCATTACGAAAAAAAATTAATATACCCAGTTTTGCTTGAATTTGAATTTTAGAGCCTATTGCCATTTATCGGGCACAAAAGTCGCAGTACATTGCTATTGTTAGGTGGTATAAGAGGAACGCTGCTGCTCATTCCTCATAATGATTTATCCTTAGTCGCCTTGTACGACACCCACGGGAGAGATTTGGGGTGGTGACAATTGTATTCTACTCTGCCGTCACCACACGGCCGTGTCCACACATAAATCCAAAAAGTCTAAATTACACTTTTCTTCAAAATTAACAATGGCACACCAAAAAGGTTTTTTGTATGAGTGAGGTTTCCATTCGAGTCGATGCGTTGGTCCGAACATGGCTGCCGCTATGACACGACGCAGGCGCGCATTGAGATAAGCCGGCACTACACTTACCGGTTATCAAAAACACTAATGGTCTTGCGCGGACGCCTCACACGGAGCCGTGTCGACACGGAAGCGAAAACGGGGAATACACTAGACGGGCATGCCCGCTGGACCTCGCTTCTATAGGCCAGACTGACTGTGACGGTCCTACACTAGGCAGACATCGCACAGACATTAAAGAAGCTAGGTCCGGCGAGCATGTCTTCAGACATGCCCGCGGGCATTTACGTTTAGTGAATTCCCCGCTGAAGCGAATTCATTTTAATCATGGGGGTGATTTTTTTAGCGGGTCACTGTGTGTAACATAACCTTTAATCACCAAATGACCTATCAATAAAAAAAAAACCTTTCCAACGCCACCGTTGGTCAAGTGGAATAAGATCCTGAGGTCCCGGGTTCGATCCCCAGGGGAGTCCAAATTTATCTTTTATCTCATTTATCTGTTTAACGTAAAAAACCTTTGTATTTTTCAGTAAATACTTAAACGATATACCGGCTCGGTGTCGAGCGTCTCTGAGGTTTCTCCATAAATACTATATTTAGATCGATGTGCAATTGAACTCGGAGATGATACATTACCCCGGAATTAGTCGACAAGCATTTCGGCTTCTCAATCAAAAGTATGTTTTTTTTAAAAGCCCATCATTTTCCCAGTTCATCTGGGGTCGGCGCAGTATGTTCTATTCTATGTTCCCTCTTCCATTCATATCGGTCAGACGTCATCGAGCCATACACTTCTCTTTTGAGTCAATTAATAAATATACGATACATACATACCTACTTATGTCACATGTATCTATGCCGAGGGGGGTGTACGACCCTACGCTAGGGGGGTTGCTAGCCCAATCTATCGAACGCATAGAATATAAATCTAATGTGAACAAATGTATGAAACTGATGTAATGTACGTCAGTTTTATACTTTTGTTTTCTATTCATTCGATTAATTAGATAAGTCACTCGGATAACTGCCGCACTCAGAGACGTCAATTAACTTTAATGAGTATTTAATGTCAAAAAATGAAAATTCTAAACTAGTCACTATTTTTGCCGCGTCTATGGTCTAGATTTAAATGAAATTTTTTTGTCATTAACTACCGCACTCAGAGACGTCAATTAACTTTAATGAGTATTTAATGTCAAAAAATGAAAATTCTAAACTAGTCACTATTTTTGCCGCGTCTATGGTCTAGATTTAAATGAAATTTTTTTGTCATTAACTGCCGCACTCAGAGACGTCAATTAACTTTAATGAGTATTTAATGTCAAAAAATGAAAATTCTAAACTAGTCACTATTTTTGCCGCGTCTATGGTCTAGATTTAAATGAAATTTTTTTGTCATTAACTGCCGCACTCAGAAACGTCAATTAACTTTAATGAGTATTTAATGTCAAAAAATGAAAATTCTAAACTAGTCACTATTTTTGCCGCGTCTATGGTCTAGATTTAAATGAAATTTTTTTGTCATTAACTGCCGCACTCAGAGACGTCAATTAAATTTAATGAGTATTTAATGTCAAAAAATGAAAATTCTAAACTAGTCACTATTTTTGCCGCGTCTATGGTCTAGATTTAAATGAAATTTTTTTGTCATTAACTGCCGCACTCAGAAACGTCAATTAACTTTAATGAGTATTTAATGTCAAAAAATGAAAATTCTAAACTAGTCACTATTTTTGCCGCGTCTATGGTCTAGATTTAAATGAAATTTTTTTGTCATTAACTGCCGCACTCAGAAACGTCAATTAACTTTAATGAGTATTTAATGTCAAAAAATGAAAATTCTAAACTAGTCACTATTTTTGCCGCGTCTATGGTCTAGATTTAAATGAAATTTTTTTGTCATTAACTGCCGCACTCAGAAACGTCAATTAACTTTAATGAGTATTTAATGTCAAAAAATGAAAATTCTAAACTAGTCACTATTTTTGCCGCGTCTATGGTCTAGATTTAAATGAAATTTTTTTGTCATTAACTGCCGCACTCAGAAACGTCAATTAACTTTAATGAGTATTTAATGTCAAAAAATGAAAATTCTAAACTAGTCACTATTTTTGCCGCGTCTATGGTCTAGATTTAAATGAAATTTTTTTGTCATTAACTGCCGCACTCAGAGACGTCAATTAAATTTAATGAGTATTTAATGTCAAAAAATTTCATTCAAATCTAGACCATAGACCCGGCAAGAATAGCGACTAGTTTTGAATTGTCATTGTTTGACGTTAAGTACTCATTAACGTTATTTGACGTCTCTGAGTGCGGCAGTAAGGCACTCTGTTCTCAGACCTACCAAAAATACTTTAACCGCTTCCGTGGTCTAAGGTTCGTCCACACGAATTAAGATCCTGAAGTCCCGGGTCCGATCCCCAAGGGAGTATTTTGTACTCGGTTTGGTTGATGGTAAGACTTTTGACAAGGCCGCCTGGCTAGCTGCCACCGTCTTATTAAAATCTGTCGTCTTAACTGCATTATTGTGTTCCTCTGCGGTTGAGAGTTCCAGGTGAAGCTCGATTCCATCTTTGGCCCTTATGGTCACTTACTATTAAGTGAGATGAAGGCCCAAGAGCTTCCGTGCCTACCATTAAAAATATAATGTTCAAATAAATACATACATAAATCACGCCTATATGTAGGTAATAGGTGGCGAGTCCCATGTGATGTAATCACTCAGTCGCCTTGTACGACACCCACGGGAGAGATTAGGGGTGGTGACAATAAATTGTATTCTACTCTACCGTCACCACACGGCATATAAATACCATTATCCATTAAACAAGACACGTGTGTGACATTGAAACAAAGTTCAAACAACGCAATTAGCACGTCAACTCGGCCACAATCAGAAGCGCCGTTCCGATTGGTCGGCTGACACTGCGCGCGCGCATAAACCAATCAGTTGCACGAGGCCCCAATTGGAGGCATCGGAATTAAATTTACGAGTTCAGAGACCGGGACAATTGAATGTAGGTACCGGTGGTCACGCGTCCACTGTGACACTGACTTAACATAATTTATTTGGTTATTTATTGTACAGCAACAGTGTGTCTTCTATGCTGGCCTGGATGCGAACAAATAACGTAGAATAGGCCAGCTCCGACTCATCCCATGGGTGTCGTAAAAGTCGCCTAAGGGAGATTGCCCGGTGTAGACCAATAAGCACCTTGGGGCACCCGACTGGTGGAGGGCAAACCACCAACAACAGCATACCCAAAGAGGGTTAGTGTCAGGCAGGTGGCCGGCTGTAAAACCTAAGCCAAAACTTTGAGCAGTATGGATTGGAATGCTGTCATTCCAATCACTCTCTCCGTTCATCGATCTCTCGACATAGTCCGTTCCATCTCTTTTCTATACATTCATTTATCACCTTTCCGGTGTGACGGATGATATGAATCAAAAGGGAGTGGATGGCTTGATGACGTCTGGCTGATATGAATGGAAGAGGAAACATACTGCGCCGACCCCAGCGAGACTGGGAACAGGACAGGGAGAAGAAGATTGTACAGCAACAGAAATATAGTTCTAGATAGTTATTTTTAAAACACTAAAAATCTCGCAGGAGTAGGTAGCTAACATTATAGTCAACTATGTTTGTTATACGACTTTTGATGATTCCTAAGATTTTACTTTCATACAAAAATAAATACTAATTTAATTTACTACTCTAACTGCCGCACTCAGAGACGTCAATTAACTTTAATGAGTATTTAATGACAAAAATTTTCATTCAAATCTAGACCATAGACCCGGCAAGAATAGCGACTAGTTTTGAATTGTCATTTTTTGACGTTAAGTACTCATTACCGTTATTTGACGTCTCTGAGTGCGGCAGTAAAAGTCAATAACTCTACGTACACCTACTTGCATCGGCATTAAGCAGCGCGCGGGCCTAGCGTAACGTCGTCCTTTCGTTTGTGAATGAAAACATAGCCCCAGGTAAGATCATAGTTTTATGTCACCCCACTGAACAGGAAGTGAGATTTCAAGTCCACTTTATGGTCACTATGGTCAGGTGTGATATAAATTAATATTATTATTTCTTGCTTGATTAATGTGCTGAATTAGCTCTATCAGGATAGAGCATCCTAATAGGGAAATTCTGTTTTTCTTCAAAAGCAAAGACGTCTAACGCATTCGTTCCCTCCGCAGGGGATGAGCTGAACGATGTCAGTCCTCTTAACGAGCTGTTCTCTACGCAGGGGTTGATTTCAATCCTCTTTACGCAGCTTTTCTCTACGCAGGGGATGAGTTCAATCCTCTTTACGCAGCTGTTCTCTACGCAGGGGATGAGTTCAATCCTCTTTACGCAGCTGTTCTCTACGCAGGGGATGAGTTCAATCCTCTTTACGCAGCTGTTCGCTACGCAGGGGATGAGTTCAATCCTCTTTACGCAGCTGTTCTCTACGCAGGGGATGAGTTCAATCCTCTTTACGCAGCTGTTCTCTACGCAGGGGATGAGTTCAATCCTCTTTACGCAGCTGTTCTCTACGCAGGGGATGATTGAATCCTCTTAACGCATTCGTTCTCTACGCAGGGGATGATTTCAATCCTCTTAACGCATTCGTTCTCTACGCAGGGGATGATTTCAATCCTCTTAACGCATTCGTTCTCTACGCAGGGGATGATTTCAATCCTCTTAACGCATTCGTTCTCTACGCAGGGGATGATTTCAATCCTCTTAACGCATTCGTTCTCTACGCAGGGGATGATTTCAATCCTCTTAACGCATTCGTTCTCTACGCAGGGGATGATTTCAATCCTCTTAACGCATTCGTTCTCTACGCAGGGGATGATTTCAGTCCTCTTAACGCATTCGTTCTCTACGCAGGGGATGATTTCAATCCTCTTAACGCAGCTGTTCTCTATGCAGGGGATGATTTCAATCCTCTTAACGCAGCTGTTCTCTATGCAGGGGATGATTTCAATCCTCTTAACGCAGCTGTTCTCTATGCAGGGGATGATTTCAATCCTCTTAACGCAGCTGTTCTCTATGCAGGGGATGATTTCAATCCTCTTAACGCATTCGTTCTCTACGCAGGGGATGATTTCAATTCTCTTAACGCAATTATTCTTTCCTCGGGGAATGATTTCAATTCTCCTAATGCAATTTTTTCCTCTGCAGGGGATGAGCTGAACATGGGCCTCCGCGGGCTGTTGCTGGCCCTGGCGGCGCTGGCCCTGGGCCTGGGCCTGGTGGGCCAGGCCCTGGCCTGCCCCTGGGCCTGCGCGTGCCGGCCGGCCGCCGCCGACTGCGCGCACCGCGGCCTCCTGCACGTGCCGAAGCGGCTGCCGGCGGACGCGCACCGTCTGTGAGTATTCTATTAATATCATACATACTATACATAAATCAAGCCTAAATCCCCGAAAGGGTAGGCAGAGGTGAATGAAACACCCACTTTTCGTCAACTAAGTTAGGTCCTATGTGGCAAGCCTATTGCCATCTATCGAGCACATAAAATCGCAGAATATTGCTGCAGTTCGACAACCAACCCTGCCAGCGGGGGCGGGCGATGCGAGGAGGGGGGGAAACTCGCTCCGCTCCGCATCACCCACCCCCGCCAACATCAGAGTGCCCGCTACCGACTCTCACCCCGCAGGAAGGTCGCGCACGAAGTTGTCGGATCATAAAGTTTCACACATTTTTGCATGCAATGACCTTTGTGTTTCACAAAACTTCACCATAACCCAATTTTCTTTCTTCTTTCTGCCCTGTTCCCAGTCTATCTGGGGTCGACGCAGTATGTTCCTGTGCCATTAAATCGGTCAGACGTCATCAAGCCATCCACTCCCTTTTGATTCATATCATTCATCACACCGTAAAGGTGCCAGAGATGAATGAATGTATAGAAAAGATACCATGTCGAGAGACCGATGAACGGAGAGAGTGATTGGAATGACAACGTTGAAATCCATACTATTCAAGGTTTTGCCTTAGGTTTTACAGCCGGCCGCCTGCCTGACACCAACTCTCTTTGGGTATGCTGTTGTTGGTGGTACACTCTTCACCATTTGAGTGCCCCAAGTTGCTTATTGGTCTACACCGGGGAATCTGCCTTAGTCGATTTTTACGAGACGCGGCTGGCCTATTCTACGTTATTTGTTCGGTCCCAGGCCAGCATAGAAGACCACCATAACCCAATTATCTCTACAAAATCGCGCCACAACGACCCAAACGGTCACCTATCCGCACCCGACCATTACTCGAATGGCTTCATTTCCAATACCGTCGGCCATTGACTTCAGTCCCTTTGCTCATTCAATAGCACGAGCCATTTATCAGTATTCATGTCACGCCCAACATGCGGCTTTCAGTACAATATCGCACGCACCTAATGTTACATACCTACCCTATTTTCCAAGACACCGCCTTTCATAGACTGGTTTCTATAGAAGTTTGGGCGGACCATAGACATAGAAACGTTTAGATAGGAAAAAAACTTTATTCGGGCTTAAGATGATTTGTGAAGCTGTAAATTTTAGTAAAAAAGCGATAAAATTTTACATCCCGCAAACTTAATCCAATTTCAATATTTTTTGGATATAATGTTGTATACTGTGATCTTCGGAGATATAAGCTTGATTTATGCATGTGTGTATGATATGATAAGCTACGCCATTCGTTCGTAAACTACCAGGAGGCCTTGTTCTGAGTAGAACGGGCAAGGAACTCAGCAAGTTCTGTTAACTCAGCAATATATTACTACAGGAACTACTAACTCAAATTGAAAATTTATTTTTGCGTTGGATAGTCCATTAATCTACACTTTGCAGGAGTTTTTTGAGGGACCTTTAGTACGTTAGAAAATGACACTGTATCTAATTTGGAACTTATTTTAATTCAATATTTTAATTTTAATTTATCATCTTAATTCTAATTTTAATTCAATATGTTATAATTTATGTATGTACCTAATAATTTAGAATTTAAATTTTATATGTTTGAAATTTTATATAATAGCAATTAGTATAGATTGTAATTTAATATGTATTTAATTTTGAATTTAAAATGTTGAAAATTATTTTTTTAATAATTATAATAATTGTAGTGCCCTCACAGGGTTCATGGCGGCTCTAGAAATTTTATGTAACACCTATAAAAACCACATGATACAATAAATATAAATAAATAAATAATCGAAGAAAGCTATAAGGCTATATAATAACCGAAATTAACGCGAGCGAATCCGCGGGCGTCCACTAGTGCTTTGATAAAAGTCGCCTCTACGCCATTCGTAAGTCTACGGCATATCATTCCTGGACGTGGCCACGCGTGCCCCGGTGTGGGGGAGGCGCATATTGAATGCTGTATTGATATTGGTATGGTACGCTCGTGTGCAAACTGTCTTGGCTAAAAATTGAAAGGAAATGGCTCGAAAAATATGAGAAAAACCCGGGCGCTTCCGGGGAGCGTGCGAATGGATCCCTTTGCCTTCTCTGTAAATAGAGAAAAGTAGAACAATGTATTGGACGATGAACTAAAAAAATATTACAATGAAAATTAATTAAAAACATACGCAAAATTATTTGTAGTGTTTTGGGAATTGGGCGACTTATGATAATGTTATTTCATGAAAAAAAAAAAACAAACGAAGGAAAACTAAGTCGATTGACTTAAGGTCTCTACATGCGTAACGGTAAAAATACCCCGGACGGGACGGGGACGGGGACGGGGAATGCAGAAATATCGTTTAATACAAAATGTACCATGCAGGACATTATGTCACGGAGTCACGGACGGGACGTGCACGGGGCGTTTAGAACGAGAGAGGCCCCGTCCCCGTCCCGTCCGGGGTATTTTCCCGTTACGCATGTAGAGACCTTAAGAGATGGCAAATACGAAGGATATATTTTATTTTTATTTTCTTTTTTATTAAACTATTCGATTTCAATTTTAACATTATATAAATGTTAGAAAAATTAGTAGAAAGATTTTGGTGGTTAGAAAAAAATTTCGAAAAATTATGGTCTTGAGGCGGGACACCCAAGACACCTGGTGTCTTGGGTGGCCGAGCGGTCAGGCACCTGCCCGGATAGCAGCGTACGCGGGTTCGATTCCCGCCTCAAGACCATAATTTTTCGAAATTCTTTTTCTAACCACCAAAATCTTTCTTTTTTATTAATTTACTACTTTGCTCATATCGCAATGTTGTCATCGTCTGTACAAAGGCATACCAGTATGGTAGTATGCATTAGCATCATATTGGCACCGCGCTACCCCTGATGTGCACTCCAACAATAACATAGCTTTCAATTAAGCCTTCACATGTCTCCTTTGCAATAACAAGGTAATATAAACTAATACGGGTGGCTTTGAGGAGTTATCCAGCGTCGCTAAGGCCGCTCATTGGATGGGTGACCGAAAAAGTATCGCAAAGAGAAATGGAACGTGTAAATTTGAGCCGTATGGTGATTGCAGAGCAGAATACAATTGTCACCACCCCCATCTCTCCCGCGGGTGTCCTACAAGGCGACTGAGGGTTAAAACAACGACGAGTAGGTATTGGAGGAGCTCGCTAGCGCTGTGGCACAGCGCGCTTGGCCTGAGATTGCGTAAACTAAGCAATTTCGCTAAGGCCGGTCATTGGATGGGTGACCAAAAATTTATTATCTCGAGTTCCTCCGTGCTTCGGAAGGCACGTTAAGCCGTTGGTCCCGGCTGCATCTGCAGTCGTTAGTACGCACCAGCCCGCACTGGGCCAGCGTGGTGGGTTATGGCCCAATCTCCCTATATACTTCCATCCATATCGGGAAGGCCCGTGCCCCAGCAGTGGGGACATTAAAGGGCTGGTGATGATTGGACTGCAGTGGTCATATAGCTAGCAATATATACGATTAGGTGCCCGGGATATGACAATAGTCTCGCCTCCTACCATCACCATCATCATCACCAGCCCCTTTTTAATGGCCTCTGCTGGGACACGGGCCGGCCTTGTAGATAGATGGAAGGGAGAGAGTGATTAGAATGACAACATTCCAAACAATACTGCTCAAGGTTTTGGCTTAGGTTTTACAGCCGGCCGCCTGCCTGACACCAACCCTCTTTGGGTATGCTGTTGTTGGTGGTTAGGTTAGGTCCTCCACCATTCGAGTGCCCCAAGCTGCTTATTGGTCTACACCGGGCAATCTCCCTTAGTCGACTTTTACGACACCCATGGGATGAGTTGGGGCTGGGACATTCTACGTTAATTTTACAACATGTCGCGCTCGAAAAATGAATTATCTCACTATCTGTGTTCGTACAGAAATTCATTTTCCATTATTACCAGTTCAGCGTGAGTACCTACATACATACATACATACATAAATCATACATACATAAATCACGCCCATATCCCCGAAGGGGTAGGCAGAGGTGAATTCTCACCCGCGTTTGTACGGTGTGCTTGTACGCTCACCCCTGTACCTACACTGTCTGCATATCTATACTTAAATATTATAAAGAAGAGTTTGTTTGTTTGGTTGGTTAAACGTGCTAATCTCAGAAAACACTGACTCAAATTGAAAAATTCTCTTTGTGTTGGATAGCCATCTATCGAGGAAGGCCATAGGCTATATAAATAATAACCGACATAAACGCGAGCGAAGCCGCGAGCAACCACTAGTATAGTATAGTCGTACGGCGAGGGTGCGATCTCGATTGGCATTCGTTGTCTCCAAACTGAGGCCAATTTGATTCCATTTTCTCAAGAAATTCACTCAAACATCTTCGCAATTCAATTTTCAGTTGTAACAAGATGGCGGTCTTGTTGTGGTTTTGCGGGAAGCTTATTGGTTGGCATGGTTGGTGGAAAAAGTCATGGAATTAGAATCTATTCGTACCACCTGCCAAAAATTACGTAGGTATTCGGGGTCAGGTAACCTCAACTCAAAGTTAGTCTTTAGGCCTATACAAAACAGGGATATAAAGTAATTGTACTGAAAACAAATAATGTTTTTTTTACACAACTCTCATTGCAAGTGGACTGAAAGTAAAAGTTCTTCAAAATTTTAGAGAAAAAAATATTTTGGAAGCTTTTTTATGGAAAAAGTATAGGCAGTGAGATTTATAAAGATTGTTATTTTAGACACACCAAAAAAGAAAACCAACAATGATGTGTATCAAAAAGCTTACAATAAACAAATAACAGCAATAAACATTTTATATATTCTTTGCATTATTTATCCCAGTTGAAATTGAATATAAATAGGTAAGACAGGACAAGATCTGGCGGGTCAGCCAGTAAATGGATACATATATACATCACAACTATTTATCGCCGAAGGGGTCGCCAGAGGTGAATAAAATCACCCACCCAATTAGTAAATGAATACACAGTGTTAGAAAAATGATTACAAACGTCGGAACGAAAACTTAAATCTCTTTTGGCCAAACATTTTCTTCAGTGTTAAATATAAAATTGCGTGTCGGCTTATGCAGATGACTTCAGAATAGCTGCCAAGCCATTTATTTATTCCTCCAGATTTCATTTCAGATAAAAACCCCGTACCGAAAGTCTGCAGTCAGCTATATCCTCCCCATCTTCGGCCATATATCAGGTCAGGGGAAATAAAATTCTTCAATCTCCGAGCTTAAGACAAATTTATGTTTACCTAAGTGTTGGGACGACGTATTACTTGAGCGTAAATATTCTAAATTACATAGTTACATAAATCATACCCAAAAAGGGTTGGTGTCAGGCAGGCGGCCGGCTGTAAAACCTAAGCCAAAACCTTGAGCAGTATGGATTGGAATGTCCCAATCACTCTCTTCGTATAGTGGCCCCCTACAGCAGTTTTCTATACATTCATTCGTCACTAGCGCCTTTCCGGTATGATGGATGATATGAATCAAAATCCAGGATGGAATACCAATGTTAATGGAAGAGGAAATATAGTGCGCTGACCCCAGATAAACTGGGAACAGGGCAGGAGGAAAAGGACAGTCATACATAAATCACACATATACATATTCCTGAAGGGGTAGGCAGAGGCGTGCCTACTATAGAATAGAATACACTATTTCCGTGCCCGATAAATGAAAAAAGGCTCGACACCTAATCTAATCGGCGAAACGTGGATGTCAATTCACCTCCACCTACCCCTTCATAGAGGCGTGATTTATTTTTTTATTCATTATACAGGATTATTGTTAAAACACCAAGAACCTCGCAGGAGTAGATAGCTAACATCATAAGCAACAAAGTTTGTTCTACGACTTTTGATGATTCTTAGGATTTTACTTTCATACTAAAATAAATACTAATTTAATTTACTGCTCTAAAAGTCAATAGCTCTACGTACACATACTTGCATCGGCAATAAGCAGCGCGCGGGCCCAGCGTAGCGTCGTCCTTTCGTTTATGAATGCAAACATAGACGTATAAATATCACGACAGTACAATAAATACTTAAAAAAATAATTTTGTGCAATGTATTGCGTTATATTAAAACTCATAGAACAAATGTTGTTGTTTATGATGTTAGCCATCTAGTCATGGGAAGTTTTTGGTGTTTTAAAAATAACCCTGGATATGTATGCGAATAGAATAGAAATGTATGAAACTGACGTATTACAGAGAAAACGTCAAGGCGAACGTCGTCGTGTCAAATGTTAGAGAAGCTGTCTCTAGTGGTTATATGACTAGCTACTATAACCACTAGAGAACGAACGAACGCATGGTATATAAATGGACGGTGATAAGTAATAATGTGTCAACCCACAAATACCCATAATCCGAGATTTCGACATAGGTTGATAAAGCATCATTTATTCTACAATTTTCAAAAGTGTTCTAACAGACTTGAAACACTTTCTATAACAAAATGATTAAGAACAATTTTTAATAAAGTAGCAAATCACATCATGTTTATAATCTTTGGGCGCCATTTTCTCAAATTCATGTACATATTCATGTGGCTTGACACTTTATTGCTTATGTGCGTCCAAATGTCAATTTGTGACAGCTTCTCTAACATTTGACACACCGACGGTCGCCTTGACATTTTCTCTGTAATACGTCGTTTCATACATTTCTATTCTCTTCACATACATAAGGGTTATTTTTAAAACACCAATAACCTCCCATGACTAGATACTAGAGCTTACATCATAAACAACAACGTTTGTTCTATGAGTTTTAATATAACGCAATATATAGTGCAAAATACAAGTAGTATGATTCTATACTTGTCATCTTAATAATTATATTAATTACATCCCAAGTCGACGGAATTAATAATTAAGCTAATAAGTATTCGCACCACGACACCTATATTACTTAAGGTAAATTGGAATTTAAGTTAAAGCCATCTGCGTTAATTGAAGCACTTGCTTAATTAAAGAGAGAGCCTAGAATTAAGCATTTGGAAGTAATAGTCTAAAGCAGATATCTACTCTGCCACGCTTACGAAACACGCATTATCTACCTTTTTACAATTTCTGAGAAAAAGCGTTTAAAGTGTTTTTTCTAAGTACATTTGTATGTACGGAGCTGAGCTATTTATTGATGTAAAAATTTGAATATTCAGTATATTGAAATGGTCTCTATGGGAAAATTATAGAGCTTGTTTTCCTGATTTCAAATATGTATATAACTCAATTTCGCTAAAAATCGTACATAATGCGTTTTTCGTAAGCGCAGTAGTACTATATATAAGAAGATTGTAAAGCTGTAAATTTTAATACAAAAAGCGATAACATTTTTCACCCCGTAAACATGGTCCAATTTTAATATTTTTGGATATGTTGTAAATATAATATAAAACTAGGTTCCTATGTTTTTATTTTTACGAAATATTGCTTACGATTAAAGTTGTTAGTCGCGATATCTGATTATTTTTGACAAAAACTTCCTGGAGCATAACTAAACTGAATTATTTCAAAAGAAAACTTACAGACACCCCCTTATTCATAATAACAAATCAGTTTTTAAACACTGTTTAAACTAAATCACTGATTTGTCTCTTTTCATCACAGCGTAAACACAGTTTGACAGAAAGAGACAGATGAGTGATTTAGTTGAAATCAGTGTTTTAGATAAAACAGTGTGTTTTGATTAAGGGGGTACATTAGAATGTCGTGAAGTAAAGATGAAAATTCTCTCATTTTGTAAAGGTTTAGGGGAGTGAAAACGTAGGCATTTGACATTCAGGGCCTGTTTCACAATCGACGGGTAAGTTCTGAATAGCTACTTGGCAGTTCAATTGACATATACATATTTCATATTACAACTGTCAAATAATGACTGACATGTAAGCTACTCAGAATTTACCCGTCGATTGTGAAACAGGCGCTTAGTGACATTCTCAGGTCTCACTGAAAAGCTGGTACGGTGCATTTTGCATTTAACAACTTAACTTAATTAAATACTATTTATATTACATTCATAAAACTAAGGGACTAAATGCTAAATTAAAGGTTTTTCTCACCGACTTTTTCGGGACATTACAAAGCGGCTACGTGAGACAGTAGGTGACAATAAGGCTTGTCTGTATTTCGCGCAAAAAATTTGTCTCGCCATTCAGCGAGGTGACGGCAGAGTAGAATAAAATTGTCACCACCCCAAATCTCTCCCGTGGGTGTCGTACAAGGCGACTAAGGATAAATCAGTGATGAGGAATGGGCAGCAGCGTTCCCCTTATACCATCTAGCTATGTACCTACTGCGACTTTTGTGCCCGATAAATGGCAATAGGCTCGCCACCACTACCTGGGACCTAACATAACTGGCGAAACGTGGGTGCTAGTTCACCTCTGCCTACCCCTTCGGGGATATAGGCGTGATTTATGTATGTATGTATTCAGCGAGGTAATGCAGCCAGCGTTATTGGTCAACTTCCTGTCTCAGAAGACCTAGGCGAGGTTTTCTACCTTTAATTTAGCTTTTAGTCCCTTAGTTTTATGAATTTAACAACTTATCTCAGAGAAGTAAACTATTTCGCAGATATTTCAATGAATATTCTCCCAAAAAGACTACAGCGTTGGAAGCCACCCAAACTTTTGTCGCATTCCATAAATATAACGACACACGCAGTTTAACTCAGCACGGTTGGCTAGAAACGCAGAGCGCGGAGCTGTGATAGTTTAGATGTATTAAAAAAAGGAGTGTTTGGCGCGTTTCGTGGTGTCAGTCAGACTTTTTTTCGATAATTCTAAAATTGGTTCAGAGTGGATTTTGTGCAGTGAAAGTGGTGTTATTTTGATGCACAAGCATCCGCGTTGATGTGCAATTATACAGAATCATTGAAAACACGTCTTGTGATATGTTTGATGTTGTGCTGAAAACCACTTTTCAAGTGGTTTTGTCCACTTCATCAGGCACCATCATGAACTCTGTTACCATTAAATTCGCTCCAAGCACGCCCTAGATACGTTAAAATGTGTGACACCCATATTTTAACGTAAAATTCATTTCATTCATATATTTCACCCACTCATTATTTCATAAGACTACAGATAAAATATACACTTAAGACTTGGCTGTATGGGCTAGACCCTTTGCCTTCCCTAGAATATAGGGAGAATTATAAAAAAAAAGTCAAAATTCTACCTTTTTTTAGTGATATAACTCATGAACATTTTCAAAACACACTAAATCATAATTGTTACTATCGGGCCTTTTTTGTAATAGTTTTTATTTTTATAGAAGTCTTTGTTTTTGATACATTCATTGTATTGTCAGAAAATATTATTATGTTGTTGTCACCTGATCTTCCCGGTTTGTTTTCTCTTCCTCCCGTCTCCTGTCCCGTTTTCCCGTTTTCACTGAGCTATCGAAAACATTCATAATTTATTCTATTTCTATGGACCTACCCACTAGATAGTTTTAGGTCTGTAATATTTAAACGCGAACGGAGGTACCTTTTGCGTTTCAATATCACGAGACTAAAAGGCATCAGACGTACAGTAGGCACCATATCAATTTCCGCAAACTCTCAGTCGCTGTTAGTCAACTCTGCACCTTATTTCTAGTGTAATAGAGATACCCGAATGTGGTGCTCAGCTGGATGTGCTGTCACAAGTACCAGGCCAAGAGACGGAACTCATTAAAAGTTTGAGAAGCGGAGGAATTTCCGGTACAGGCGCCCGCAGAAGTGCTTGCGCCAAAATCGCTTTTCCATTTCCATTTTTCCGCATGTCTGTACTTATACACCACTGGTGGTCGCCCGCGGCTTCGCTCGCGTTAATGTCAGTTGTTATATAGCCTACAGCTTTCCTCGATAAATTAATGGACTATCCAACACAAAAAGAATTTTTCAATTTGATTCAGTACTTCTTGAGATTGGATAGTTCTTGAGTTTAACCATACATATATTAGTATAGATGTAACATTAATATACCTTGAATACTATGCCTGCCAACAGTGCCGACATAGTCGTATAAATGTAATGGTGTTATAACAAAATCTACACTTACATTTATTGTTTCTGTCTTCATACAACTTGGTGTTCAATCAAAATGAGTGGAAAATTCGAAAATTAATGTAGCAATTTACAATGTTTGATATCACCGTGGTTTTTATATGATACATACATACATACATAAATCACGCCCATATCCCCGAAGGGGTAGGCAGAGGTGAATTCTCACCCGCGTTTCGCCAATTATGTCAAGTCCCATGTAATAGGTGGCGAGCCTATTGCCATTTATCGGGCACAAAAGTCGCAGTACATTGTCAGGACGGTAGTATAAGAGGAACGCTGCTGCCCATTCCTCATCACTGATTTTTATTTATTTATATGACCAACCCTCAAATACAGAAACGCTACTCAAAGTTACTCACTTAACTTTATAGCTACTACTTGTAAAGTTAAGTGGACAATACCTGTCAGAATTTGTATGGCAAAACGTCAGTTTTGACAATATTTAAATGTCAGGCAGCACTCAAATTGTAAGTAGATATCGTTTCTGTATTCGGGGGTATGTTATATTAACATCTCTCCCCGACTGTACCTTGGTAGACAGGAATTAATCAGCGTCTCTCAACTTGTTGGAAAATAAGTTAAACAATATTGGACGGTTTAAGTGGCGCAACATTGGTTTCCACTTCAACTAAAACTTAAACTTATCATAGTTGTTTAAGTTCGGAAAATCTAGAATTAAATAATATCTAACATAGCTGAAACAATATAAAACTTAGAAGAAAATACACGAAAAATATACTGACAGTAAAATAAAGAACATACATACAATAAATCACATCTATTTGATTTTAATTTTAACATTATATAAATGTTAGAAAAATTATTTATCCCACCATACATCTATTTATCCCCGAAGGGGTAGGTTTGAAGTAATTAATAATCCCAAATCTCTCCCGTGGGTGGCGTACAAGGCGACTCAGTATAAACCAGTGATGAGGAATGGGCAGCAGCGTACAGCGGTAGCAGCGTTCCTCTTATACCACCTAGCAATAGTACTGCGACTTGGTTGACTTGTCACACAGAAGGTGAATGGTGAATTAATAGTTCACCTCTGCCTACCCCATCGGGGATATAGGTGTGATTTATGTATGTATGTATGTAAAAAATCTCGTGTCACACAGTGTTTGTTATCGATCTCCTGCGAAACGGCTTGAAATAATTTAAAAAATGAAATGCTCAGTTATTTATTGCGCATACGTTATAATTAGTATAAATCAGATTTGCCATAATGTGATTGATCCTCATTGTAAATTATTGATTGTACAATTTGTAAATGGCTTGCCCAATCAATGCTAGTTGGACAATATTGATTTCAGTGCTTCGTGAAATCGTGAGTCATCACGGTATACATTCAATCGCAAATCACCAACTGACACGCAGGTGGAAACCCATTCGTAACTTATACAATTACTAGCTGATCTTGTCATCTACATACATACATACATATGCCACGCCTTTCTCCCACAGGGGCAGGCAGAGATCACTTCTTTCCACTTGCTACGATCCTTACATACTTGTTTCGCTTCATCCAATCTCATCAATCTCTTCGTGCATGCCCGTCGGTTTCGGGTACTCTTGACCTGGCCCTTCTAATAGACTTTCAATTTGATTATGATAGATCCGCCTAGACCTTGCCACTCCCATTTCTCCATTCACTTCCGCCATATAAACCCTTTTTGTCATTCTCCTTTCATTCATTCTTTTGGCGTGACTAAACCATGCGAGCATCCCTTTCTCAATGCTTGACATTACGTCTTCGTTTGATCGTTTTGACTATAGTCTGTAAATGCAGCGGGGTCAACCAACGGCTTAACGTGCCTTCCGAAGCACTGACGAGCTCGAGATAATATGTATAATTTTGGTCACCCATCCAATGAAGCGAACATTGCTTTGTTTACGCAATCGAAGGCCGAGTGCGCCATGCCACTGCGCTAGCGAGCTCCTCCTACCTACTGGAATTCGTTCTTAGCACGTAGCGTTCTGACACCGAATTCGAGTCTAATATTTTGCCGGTGCGGATACGCTCCGTGCATGGCTGGTGACGGAACGGTCTAGTGGGCTACCTTTGGGTTGTTCGTCATCTGGTCCCAAGTGCTTATGGCCCATTTAGGACGAGTTAAAGAAAAATCAAAAATAATTAAAAATACATACATAAATCACGCCTATATCCCCGAAGGGGTAGGCAGAGGTGTAACTAGCACCCACGCTCCGCCACTCATGTTAAGTCCCATGTAATAGGTGGCGAGCCCATTGCCATTTATCGGGCACAAAAATCGCAGTACATTGCTAGGTGGTATAAGAGGAACGCTGCTGCCCATTCCTCATTGCTGATTTATCCTTAGTCGCCTTGTACGACACCCACGGAAGAGATTTGGGGTAGTGACAATTGTATTCAACTCTGCACGTCACCACACGGCTAATTTTTGTATAGTAATTTAACCTTTATCAACACGTTGTACAGTGCATAACAAAATTCCTTCATAAAATAAATATTTTAATTTTTTTTTCATAGAAAGACATATGTATATTTTTTTATGTTATTTATTTAAATCCCATCCAGCGGTCCAAAACAAAGCTCACAATTAAGCACTACTTTGTTCACAAATTACTTAACGATCTCGTTGGAACGACTTATTGTGATTCCCGGGTGCGCCCGCGCAGGCAACTGATAGCATCGTGCGCAGGAGTGCCGCCCATAAACATGCCAGCTCCGGTCACAGAGTAGGCGAGCGCAGAGCGGTATCAAGTAGGTTTTGGTGTATGTTAATAACCTATAGGTAAAATAATAGCAAATTTTATGTTGATATAAAAGAGATCGCATATTTATCGTCAAATACTTGCCGAAGCTAGTTACTGCCGCACTCAGAGACGTCAAATAACGATAATGAGTACTTAATGTCAAAAATGACAATTCAAAACTAGTCGCTATTCTTGTCAGGTCTATGGTCGAGATTTAAGTGACTTTTTTTTGACATTAAGTACTCATTAGAGTTAATTGGCGTCTCTGAGTGCGGCATTCAGAGTAGGATAAGGGCAGGGAGAAGAAGAAGACTTGCGATCTGAGACATTCTTTGTTTTATCGCTCTTGGTATATAATCTACATACATACATACATACATAAATCACGCCTATATCCCCGAAGGGGTAGGCAGAGGTGTAACTAGCATTGCCATTTATCGGGCACAAAAGTCGCAGTAGGTACATAGCTAGATGGTATAAGAGGAACGCTGCTGCCCATTTCTTATCACTGATTTATCCTTAGTCGCCTTGTACGACACCCACGGGAGAGATGGGGGTGGTGACAATTGTATTCTACTCTGCCGTCACCACACGGCAACTATATAATCTACTATTAGGTATGTCACAGCTGCCCATAAAGTGAACTTTGCCGCCGCTTCGCGTACAGAATATCCCACTTCCTGGTCAGGGGGTGACATTAAATTATGATCTTACCTCGGGCGGTAAAAAAGAAAGCCTCGGATAGCATATCTATCGCCCTCACCTTCGGCTACAAATGAGGCATTTATCTTATGTTGGTAATTTAAGAAGTAAAAATATGTTGTTATTATTAAAGAAGAGTTGGGTTGGCGACAAATTGTCACCACAAGTATTGAAAATCGAAATAAGGCATAAAACCAACCTTTGCAAAAAGTGTCCTGTCTGCGTTCTCTGCTCTGTGGTATAAATAGGACCCAAACAAAACATATCAGTTACGTGCCCACAATGGCTGGAGGCCTACTGGAGGTCTGCGTCGTAAATATCCCGGGTTTGACTCCCGGCTGTGCTTATGTTTAGCGAGGAAGACTGGCCAAGAGTTTTTCTTTATTTGCAAATAATATCATCCCGGAGTAGATATTGCTATTTAAATAGACATTATAAGGCTGTATATCGTTTAGTTCTTTGCTCAGCTAAGTATTCTAGTTATGTTAAATACGCTAAACGCGCACCTTATGGACTTGTTGGACAGATGACGGACAGTTTTGTATACAATAATTATAATGTAAATATAAAAAATATACTGCTTAAAAATATGTGTTATCATCACGAACATTTGCCCCCATCAGGTTAGGTTTATATTTGATGATCACAACATTTTTTTATTTTTATATAGTTTTTCTTTCGGAAACATACAATTATTATTATTACACTTAATATAAAATTTATACATCAATCAGTAACCAATATTATTTTTAAAATATAATTCGGTATACAAAACTGCTAATAATATTTTGACGGTCGCCTTGGTCGAATGCTCAGATTGCTGGGTATTGGCCAAGAGGTCCCGGGTTCGGATCCTGGTAGGGACAAACTTTGTGGTGACCACAAATGTTTGTTTCCGAGTCATGGTTGTGTATATGTTTATGTAGTATATTGTCAACATTTATATACATAATTATATTAAAATATGTCCGTCATCTAGTATCCATAACACAAGTGCTTAGGCTTACTTACTTTGGGCTAGCTGATAGGTGTGAGTGTAAAAATATTTATTTTATTTATCTCCAATCGAGCCTCAACCCTAACTTGTTTGACGCAAAGGACAATGTCCATTGAGAAAACCTCACACGCCTATTGTGGTAAATTTGCAAACCCGGCAGAAGCGCATGCATCCCTTTGCCGCGGCTACTGCATTAAAAATAGAGAACGCTTCGCGCCACTCAATATTCAAATGTCATTCGAATTGCAATTCAAATTTCCCGCCGCACGCCCATTTGCAAAAGCTAATTTATCAAAGCCCCTTGTTAGCAAGTGTCGGCTGGCCACTGCATTTTAGACTGTACTCCTTCGGCATAAGGTCTTCAGCGACAGCAAACGTTTACTTTGCCAGCATCCTCGCGAAATACACTGCTACATCGGCGCTTTGCAAAGACATCGCGTATTCTCTAGAAAACGGCTTAACTAAAATAATACTTTGGAACATTGTGTACTCAAAATGTATAGCGATAAGACTTATTTTTAACCAAAGCGTTTTTGATTTGTGTCTCTTGTATTTTAAAGGAGCGATTTGTTGTGAGCCCAATCTGAATGCTAATTTCGACTTTATCTTCATAAGAAAAGGACTAAAATTATTTTCTTTAATATTTACGAAGGCAGACGCAGCAGAGGTACTTAATTGGTACACGGCTTCCGTAATAAATAATAAATAATTTCATGTATATTAAAAACAAAATGAACTCAGAAAAAAACGTTTCAAAGAAAATAGAGCCAGAATAAATTCGAAAAATTTGTATCCTTATCCGGGAATCGAACTCGCGTCCTCCACTATACATGCAGGCATGTTTATACCACTCACTCGTATACCAACTAGAATGATAGCCAAAACTTCTTTAACCATTCAACATCTTCAGGTTGTAAGCCAACGTATACTATTGCAATTCTTATGTAAATTTCAACATCCAAAGCAGATATTTTTACAAATACCGTGAATTCGTTTACGCTTGAGTTTGCTTTAAATCACGATTTTACTTCTATTTGAACATTAAAAATGTTAGAAGAAAATATTACCAAGAATTTTAGTACAAAGATTTTAGTGGTTAGAAAAAGAATTTCGAAAAATTATGATCTTGAGGCGGGAATCGTAGTTTTTTTTTAGATCATAATTTTTCGAAATTCTTTTTCGAACCACCAAAATCTTTGTACTAATTTTTCTAACATTTATATAATGTTAAAATTAAAATCGAAAAGAATTATAGTAATTTTATGTCACACCTGACCACGAAGTGGGATTTTCGTCTAGCGGGCGGAAATGTCCACTTTGGGATGACATAAAACTATGAGTTTACCTCGGCGATAAAAAGAAAGTATATTTATCTTTAAATACTTGCGATCTGAGACATTCTATGTCGTCCTTGGTATTACTATTTTATTTATATTTTTTTTATCCCCTCGTCTGTCACGCCACCTCATTGAGGTCGATGTCAAAAACCGCCTATCTGTCAAGCCGCCTCCTGGAGGTCGATCGCTCCTACATTGTATTAAAGCACAACTCACGCGATTTATTTTATTTATATATTATTACTGCTCTGACTTATGCAACGCGTAAAGAAAAGAACAAGGACGGCATATAATGACACATGACAACCAAACGGCGCCATTTTAACTGAATTGAATGAGTCACTAGTTGTACCTACTCGAGCTGCCTTTGTGTTTTCATAGAACTGTCAAAAACTTCAAAAATTCATTTCAACATAGAATTAATAACATATTTCCAGTATAATTGTATTAATGTGTGCATAGACTCGATAGCTTGTTCCATAACGATTTCAGAAACACAACATTTATAAAATAGCTTTCATACATTTTAGAGATATTTTCATTTTAAAAAGACGCGCCGTTTTTACGAGGGGTGGGGGGGCCGCCAGGTGACATAAAGCGCGAAATTCAAAAATGGCGGCGGGTCACTGGAGGGGTTATTTATTATTAATAAGCCAAGCCTTTCTTTAATCTATTGTCAACCTTAACATGTTTGTTGTAACCAAAGAGTATATAATACACTACGTTGTAACGCACAAAGTGACATTTTGTAGGTGGCCAGACGTGCTATTGATTGTACCAAAAAGTTTTGATGCCATCGAGCAAAGAGGTTTATAATCGTAAACTATTTTTAATCTGTGCCGTTTGTGCCCCAACACGCGCAAAATGTAATAGTCTCGATGGATGATTCAAAATGGCTAAGTACTTTTTATATTACAAGCCCACGTACGCACTGCCTTTATTATTTATTTAAATGATTCTTTCAATTTATTTACGTTTATTGCATGGCAGCAGATGGACCTCGCGCCATTTTATAAATCATTAATTTAATTTACCGCGCCACAGATTAATGTTGCAATGCTTGTTGCAGATGAAATTTATTTTGCTCATAATAATGTTAAGTCCCTGCATTGAGGGACTAAATTTCCTTTTTAATTTTTAGAAATTTAAGTCTTATATTATTTATATTTCAGTATTTATTTAAAATGGGGGCTTTTAAAATGTAAATAAAAATAATTTTTGGCTTGTATCTAAGACCTTTGAGCCAGATCCTCGTATGAAAATGGAAAATGTCTATTCTTCATTAGATTTACATTTATAAAAATAAATAAATAAATATTTTTTTACACTCACACCTATCATCTAGCCCAAAGTAAGTAGCCTAAGCACCTGTGTTATGGATACTAGATGACGGACATATTTTTAATATAATTATGTATATAAATGTTGAAAATATACTACATAGACATATACACAACCATGACTCGGGAAACTCAAATATTTGTGTTTATCACAAAATTTGATCCTACCAGGATTCGAACCCGGGACCTCTTGGCCAATACCCAGCAATCAGAGCATTCGACCAAGCCGGCCGTCAAAAATATGGGTGCCATACATTTAAACGCAGCTAGAGACTGCATGGCGCGAATTGAATGGTAACAGTGTTCATGATGAACACTGGTCCTTATGAACCAAAATAACACCACGTTCACTGCACAAAGTCCGCTCTGAAACTATTTTTTAGTGGTTCGAACTAACAAGTTGCCTTGTGGTGACGGCAGAGCAGAATACAATTAATGTTTTCTTATATTAGCACGAGCACTACACATTTGAAATAAAACTACTTTTACGGATAAGACTCGCGTATAATTAGGTGTTTGGCATATTTATTATTTACACGACGTTTCGATCACTTTACAGCGGCCGTGGTCACGGGGTCCCCCCCTAATAATAATATAATAAATATGCGAAACACCTAATTATACGCGAGTCTTATCCGTAAAAGTTGTTTTATTTTAGAATACAATTGTCACAACCACCCCCATCTCTCCCGTGGGTGTCTTACAAGGCGACTAAGGGCAAAATCGCGATGAGTAATGGGCAGCAGCATACATCACATACTTCCTAGCAATAGGTAAACCACGATTTATGTAACCGATATCAATTGTAACCGTGTGGTGACGGCAGAGTAGAATACAATTGTCACCACCCCAAAACTCTCCCGTGGGTGTCGTACAAGGCGACTAAGGATAAATCATTGATGAGGAATGGGCAGTAGCGTTGCTCTTATACCACCCAGCAATGTACTGCGACTTTTGTGCCCGATAAATGACAATAGGCTCGCCACCTATTACATGGGACCTGACATATTTGGCGAAACGTGGGTGCTAGTTCACCTCTGCCTACCCCTTCGGGATATAGGCGTGATTTATGTATGTATATATGTATATGAATCAAATTGATTTGAATTGCATGTTACCCAAAGAGGGTTGGCGTCACGCAGGCGGCCGCTGTAAAACTTAAGCCAAAACCTTGAGCATTATAGATTGGAATGTGGTCATTCCAATCACTCTCTCCGTTCATCGGTCACTCGACATGGTCTGTTCCGTCTCTTTTTATACATTTATTCATCACTAGCACCTTTACGGTGTGATGGATGATATGAATCAAAAGGGAGAGGATGGTTTGATGATGTCTGACCGATATGAATGGAAGAGGAAACACACTGCGCCGACCCCAGATTCACTGGGAACAGGAGAGGGAGAAGAAGATTTGAATTGCAAATCCCCGACAACATAACGAATGCAAGGATTTTGCTGATTAAAAAAGTTCGAAAAATTATGGTCTTGATGCGGGAATTGAACCCGCGTCCGCTGCTATCCGGGCAGGTGCCTGACCGCTCGGCCAACTAAGACACTAATTAACTTGCCGAAATTCTTCTAACCTTTACACTTCACGTTGTACAATTTTTTCTAACATTTATTTATACTATAATGTTGAAATTAAAATCGAATAACGAATGCACATCAAAAACAGAATATTGAATGCAGAGTCGATAATTGATCTAATTAACAGCTATTATCACGTCCGGGGGCCATATTGACTTTATGACATGCCTAATTGACCATTAGTAAAGGCTGGATTTATAAACAGACGTAACTCTCTAGTGCGGGGACTAAGGAATAGACAAACACGTGTGTATGTTATCGATAGAAATTTTGATAAGCCCGCTCATTGTAGTCTTTTAGGTATCAAGTTCAGAAGCACCTTTTTATCTCTTTCTAATCGCTTTTTATTCTATATTATATATTTATATATTTGCTTATTAAATAATATGATTATATTGATGTATTTAATGTATAGATTTGTATGTCTGATCTGTTCGCTATTTCATACACTTATTCCCCATTTCATTTTTTTATACCCAAAGAGGGTTGATGCAAGGCAGGCGGCCGGCTGTAAAACCTAAGCGAAAACCTTGACCAGTATGGATTGGTCAGTTTTCATCCCAATCGCTCTCTCCGTTCATCGGTATCTCGATTTGGCCCTGTCCGTCTCTTTTCTATTCATTTATTCCTCACTAGCATCTTTACGTAATTATAAAGACAACATTCCAACCTATGGTGCTCAATGTTTTGGCTTAGGTTTTACAGTCGGCCACCTGCCTGACTCCTAACTCTTTTATATGCAAATAAATAAACAATAATCGATACCTTACACGATCGGTCGTCACATCACTACGTCGGCTCAGATTCCACTCGGCCGGGATCGACTTAATTCCATTTGATTGGTCGTAATACTAAACGATTTATGTTACTCGCTTCATTGGTACTGTGAGAGGTTACATCATTTTTGGCTTAAACTGTCTCAAGATGGATTTGGAAGCTTGTACTGATTTACATCGAATAGACATTTTGTCAAATGTTTTTGGCCATGTTGGCCTACAAGCGAAAATAATTACGTAGAATGTGCCCGCCCCGACTCATCCCGTGGGTGTCGTAAAAGTCGACTAAGGGAGATTGCCCCGTGTAGACCAATAAGCACCTTGGGGCACCCGAATGGTGGAGGGCAAACCACCAACAACAGCGTACCCAAAGAGGGTTGGTGTCAGGCAGACGGCCGGCTATAAAACCTAAGCCAAAACAACGTAAATCCATACTATTCAAGGTTTTGGCTTAGGTTTTACAGCCGGCCGCCAGCTTGACACCCAACACTCTTTGGGTAAAGGATATGGAGTTGTTGGTGGTTTGCCCTCCACCATTCGGGTGCCCCCAGGTGCTTATTGATCTACCCTTAATAAGCCTTAATGTAGTATACATTTAAAGCACACAGCCATTTTTTTAAAGGAGCGATTGGTCACCTTTACTATAATCGACAGTTCGTGGTCTTCTGAGAAACATATATCACGCCTATATCCCCGAAGGGGTAGGCAGAGGTGAACTAGCACCCCCGTTTCGCCAGTTATGTTAGGTCCCATGTAATAGGTGGCGAGCCTATGGCCATTTATCGGGCACAAAAGTCGCAGTAGGTACATAGCTAGATGGTATAAGAGGAACGCTGCTGCCCGTTCCTCATCATTGATTTATCCTTAGCCGCCTTGTACGACACCCACGGGAGAGATTTGCGGAGGTGACAATTGTATTCTACTCTGCCGTCACCACACACGGCTGCTGAGAAACAAACAAATTAAAATACTAAGTTGCAATGCGACTAGTATTTAGCCATTTAAGTGTAACACTCACACTTTAGGTCTACATAACGCCATTACCAGCCCGCTTGAGAAAGCGTTGCCGCCACTTAACAGGCACTTAGCCGTCACTTAGATGCACTTAAGTGCTAACTTCGACAGGAGCGTCAAACGCAGGAGTTCACCTCACGCTGCGTCGACCTTCAGTTCGGTTTGCTAGTATTTTCAAAGTATGGCTTGAGTAAGGTTAGCGACGGATGAAATCGAGACCTGTATGACTGTGCACTTAGTTTAAGCCTTAATATTGTATTAACCAGAATGTATTAGTGTACAAGTTGTTAGTTAACCAATAAAATAAATAAAAAAGACCACAGACAGGATTGCCACCATCCCGATCTAAAATTAAATCCTTCGCAATGGATATGTCGTGGCCAAATCGTAGAATTGGTCACTTCATGATGTGGCCGACCATTTCATGAAATGGTTGCATTTCATGAAGTGGCTAGCTAAAACTGACCATATCGTTGAAACGTCAACGTTTGATGATATGTCCATCCACGTTTGGCCATATCATTAATGTAGTTAATGTTTAGTATTTTTAAGTTGCGCTCGTTTTTTGAGTGACTTAAAACGTAAAATTCTAATAATTTGGTGTTGTAACGACCTTTCAATTCACTTTTATCTTCCATTACAACATTACTAATAGTTTGTTTATTAGGTTATTTGTCCGTCGCCATGATGCATCACAAAAACAAATCGAAATAAGCGCCTCTAACGGTGGTTAATGTTACTATTTTACGATATGATTAATAATGTTTGGCCATATCATGAAAAAACCATGCGTTTAGCTGTTCATATCGTTAAACGTTGTTTATTCATTGATCTGGCCAGACCATTATCATGATATGGTCAGTTAGAGTTGGCCATTTCATGAAATGCCACCATTTCATGAAATGGTCGGCCACATCATGAAGTGATCAATTCTACGATTTGGCCACGACAGATATACAAATCTATAATAATATCCCCAAAGAATTAAAAAATATAAATTAAAATTAAAATCATTTATATCAAGATATTATCTTATATATTGCATTCTTAGCAAGATAGTTGTTATAAGGTACCTACCTACTACAAAATTTCTACTAGAATTCTTATGTATGTTAGATATTACATTACTAGATTCAAGAACACATTGCCACAGTAATGTTCTCTTATATTTGCACGAGCACTACACATTTGAAATAAAACAACTTTTACGGATTAGACTCGCGTATATTTAGATGTTTGGCATTATTATTTATCCCGACGTTTCGATCACTTTACAGCGGCCGTGGTCACGGGTGACTAAAGATGACAGGTGACATTGCCACAGTTTTATGGATAATTTAGCAGCCCACATTTCGTCTGCTGTGTTATTTTAATAATTCATATTTTAACTATCGATTTTACTGTGGCCCATCAGGGTTTATGTTTTGACTATTATATATGCATTATCACTTACCTACATATCGTATGCAATCAATGTTTTAAGTTTGTGGCCAAGAAAAGTAGATACATTTTGTGGAAGACCCTTTTCATTCACTTAGTTTCATTTTCATATCCTTTTCATTTCTGATTTAGTTTCATTTTCATAATAAGAAACGACTAGTGCGAACTTAGGGCCCGAATTATGGTGTATCGCAGTAGAATTAAGCTCACTGGTAGTAACTTAAATATTTCCTTTGTTCCAGAGACCTGCAAGGGAACAACATCACGATCATATTTCAGAGTGACTTCCAGAACCTGAAGGAACTTAAGACTCTGTGAGTAATATTCTGTAAATTATGACGTAAATAGGTTGCACTTTCATTTACAAAAATATTTGGTTTTATCTGATAAATCTAGAAAATAATTAAATAAGGTAGTTCGCCATAGGTCTCCCCCAAGAATCTCCAAACCAATCGGCGCTGACACCTTCCAGAGGCGTGTTTTATCTGGATAATCATGAAAATAATTGAAAAGGAAAGGTTCATCATCATCATCATTTCAGCCGAGAGATGCCCACTGTTAGGCATAGGCCCTTAAGGCCCTTCAAACCAATCGGTCCTAAGCTGCCTGCATCCAGCGGCTTCCCGCGACCGTTACCAGATCGTCGATCCAAAAAAGGAAGGATAATATGTAGATACTTATGTTGAGCCTACCCGAAAAGTTACAGGGCAATGGCGCCCAAACGTGGGGCACAATAGAAATAAGGTCCCACGTTGGGGCGCCATTAGAATTATAGCCGACAACTTCGTGAGCGACCCTCACGATCTCACGGTATCTTTTCTCCACAGACAACTATCGGAAAATCAAATCCACACGATCGAGAGAGACGCCTTTTTGGAGCTCAACGGCTTGGAGAGACTGTGAGTGACTTGTTTCTGTTTCAATTGAATATTATAATACTTAGGGCCTATTTAACAATGGACAACTTCTTACTAGGCAGCTCATTCGACAGTTGTAATATGAAATATATGTCAACTGAACTGCCAAATAAGCTACTCAGAACTTACTTGTAGATTGTGAAACAGGCCCTTAGCCGTAGTTCAAGGTCAGTCCGCACGGCACTGCAAAATGAACCAACGTCGTCTATCGGAGCTACTAAATTTGTGATAATTTGGGAAATAAATAATTATTAATGACTTAACATTCAATACACAACAATCTGCTAGTGAAATCTGAACGACCTGACCTTGCGCTGTGGGTTGTTAAGTGTTTTTGGACACGAATTCACTTTTTTTTTGTATTTTGTTATTAATTCATATACGCAAGTATTATTTTAAACTATTTTTATGTTTTAAATGCGTTAAAAAATCTGAAGTTTCACCAAGTGTTGTCATACACATACACTTTTTTGTTACGAAAAAGACAAGAATCGCTAAACTGTGCCATCTTGACAATATACAATTTTGTTATTTTAAAGTTAACATAAAATTATTACAATTTAATGTGATGTTATATTACCTAACTATTGGACCAGAAAAAGGTGCTTAAACAAATGTATGTATTTTGTCAGAAATATGGTAGACGAAAAATAAATCCGCATATCGCGCCAGTTCGCCTTCGACCGCGGCCGAGGCAACACGTCCGTAGCGTTGAGCACCTTTTTCTGATTCTAATTTGTTTTGTGTGTTTAAACTAGAACAAGTAGAAGAGATTATTTGTGTGTCATTACAGGAAACTGAGCAATAACCGACTGTCCCAATTGCCTGATGGTCTCTTTATGAGACAGAGACACCTACAGAGGCTGTGAGTAGTGGGTTGTAGCCCTGGTGTGGTCCCTGCAGTCTTCACTCCCCCGCCTTGGGTCACTGTGCTGTTAAAAACATATTTTAAATAAGTCACAAGCCTACAATGATGAATAGTATGTAATAAAAGTCTAAATAGTTATTTTAAATAAGTTACATTACAATCTTGAATGATGAATAGTGAATAATAAAAGTCAAAAGTTACAACACTACAATAAAGAATTCAGTTAGCAAACGTCTAAATAGGTAAATCTTTATGAAAATTAAATATCAATATAATATTCAGTTTGTTTGTATCAAAATAAAACTTAAACGAAATTAAACATCGATAAATGCAGTATTTATATCAAAATAAATCTTTTACGAAATTAAAAATCATTAGATTCAGTTTGTTTTTTACAAAATACAAAATACATCTATAAGAAAATTTAAAATCAATAGAATAAAAATTTGAAATGCCTACTATAGAAATATTGGAGGACAGTATCAAGATATATTTATTACTATGTGTGTACAAACGTACGTGAATTGTACTCATAAAAATAACCAATGGTGATTTTAAAGATACAAATAGTTTATTGTGCATAATTTTACAATTTGTACACACCGAAAAATAGTTCAATAACTTAACATTGTATTTCTTATTTAACTTAACACCATTAAAAAACAATATTAGCTAATACACTTTTACTCAACGTAATGTAGGTAGGTACAGAAACACAATCCTTTACCTTTCGTACTAGTACAAGACTGTATTACGGCAAGGTATAGCTATCTTATCATTAAGCTATCTTAACATTTTCATATCCATCTCTTCTGTAGAAATGCTATTTAACAAATTAAAACGTATATAAAGAAAAGTTCTGGAAATAATAATATAAAAGATAACAGCCCTACAGACCCTTGGTAGTGATTTCTAGATTATTTTGATTGGATATTGCAAAAAAAAAACAACACAATAATTTAATAAAAGATTACTGACGCAACTTTGTGGCGCCACGTCAAAATTATCATTTCCTGCTCAAATGTAAACGTCAAATAAAATAAGCAAATCAGTCTGTCATCAGTTTAAGAAAATTTGAATAAAAACACAAACCAAAAGACTAATGAATGTAATATCCCAAACTAAAATCCCAAATGCAATAGCATTCAAAATAGTCGGATTAAAAACCAGACCTGGCGCTTTAGTCTCAATAACCCAGAGCTTGGCAACGACCCCACCAGTACTCAGACGCCACGGAGATGCGACTCGCGAAGCGACTTGGACAATGTCAATGCTTAATCCTTGTTTTTTTATTCGGGTGGACCTTTCAATGTTTAATATTCCACCTAGAGATGGCTACAGATGGAAATAGGTCTACCACAGTGCATGCCCTATAGTACGGGATGTGGAGAAAATCTCCTCGGGCAGAAAAAAATATTTTCCTCTCGCTCTAACTTCCACTAAATCCCGAGACAACACACTGTTAAGTGGTGGAGAGAGATTTTGGCCACGTCACATGCTTGGCCTACAGTTAGGTTAGCGAAGTTTTGTTTGGCCGTGTGGCCGCGTGGTATAGCCGTCTGTCTCGATTGAGGAGGACTCGGGATCGATTCCGCATAAGGACAACAATTTTTCCGACTACTACCACTTAGTAAATGTTAGTATTTTAGCAAAAAAAAGTGGCGGTTCTCTTTTCTGCTTTTATTTCAATCGATCTAATACACAGCATGTAACAAAATAACCTCACACCCTGAACGCTACCCATGCTAACTTACTGCCGCACTCAGAGACGTCAAATAACGTTAATGAGTACTTAACGTCAAAAAATGACAATTCAAAACTAGTCGCTATTCTTGCCGGGTATGGCCTAGAATTGAATGAAAATTTTTGACATTAAATACTCATTAAAGTTAATTGACGTGTCTGAGTGCGGCAGTAAGTCATATAAAAACTATGATGATATAAAAAATTCAAAAATGTAAAATTTCTTTTCGAATTTTTCCCATACATTTTGCTTTTCTGAGCGAACAATTTGTATGGGACAAGGAATATAAATTAACTGTTTCTATTTTTTTTATAACACCATAGTATTTTATTATGACAATTGTGTGCGTTATTTCTGTTACATCATGTATTTATATTTCAAAAACTCTGCGTACAAAGCGAAGCAATTGCATCGTCCAAACAGTGTCGCGAGTCGCAAGCCTGTGGCGGACCGTGTCAACGCACAGTCGCACCTCTATTAATACCCCTGCGCTTCTCCTTAATGGGCTCTTCTGTTTTACCTACCCCTTGAATAGTCCATAGGATCTAACAAGTTGATTGAATCTACTTTTAACCAACTCCCAAGTTTAAAAAATTACGTACAGTTACAATAGGGATCATGACACTAGAAGAAATCACTGATATTAATTTAGGAAAAGGGGATTCTTTAATAGTCACTTGTTATTAGATTATACTTGTGATTGATATTTATTTTATAAAAATAAAAGTACAAAACTTAGCAATCCGGCGTTTTAGCAATATTTGCTAAAATATAATATAATGCTACTTACTTTAAACAAGATGGTAGGTGAGAGTGTGAGAAATGTAGTATTTATTTTTTAATTTGAACCGACACGAAATTTAAGTAATTTAAAAGCTTTATAATAAGAAAAATAATAGATTCAATTAACTCAGATCCTAAGTGTACACTGACCAATTACAGTTATGTCTTTGTTTCCCTCCCCAAGGACCGCTACAACCCCCCCTAACTCGGGTTTTACACTTTCTACCCGATCTTGATCAACCCCATGGTGTCAGATAACCTGTTTTTTTCGGCCTGGTAACACTGAACCTAGGCTTTCAATGTGGCAACACTGTATATAAACTTAGGCTAGTTTGTTTTTAATAGTTAAGTAATATAAGTAATTTAGGGTTACAAAGAAAAATGTGTCGAAATTATATCTACAAGTTTATTGAGAATTCTTAGTTATTTGACAACTCTTCCAAAATAAATATTTGTTCGGTTTTTCTTTGTAATAATGATTGAAGACGTGTATTGATGAAGGTGATATGTCGGGTGAGTTTACGAGAACACGTCTTCCAAAATATTCACAACTGAACATAAAGTGGGCTTTTTCTCCCGCTACGCGTACGACAAATCTGACTTCCTGTTTAGGGGGTGACATTAAAAGATAAGATATTATTTTACCTCGGGCGTTAAAATAAAGCCTCAGATCGCATTTAATGCCAAATACTTTCTTTTATCGCCCTCGGTATGTAATGTTATATTATTATATTACATGCAAAAAGAGCGAAAACCCAAAAGAGCGACATATCACCTTCGTCCCCTCACGTCGTCCATTTTTCTAACTTTTGTGTGTAAATTTTTAGATTAAGATACAACATTTTCAGGTTACGAAGTACACTATATAAATATAAGTTTATATAGTATTTTTCAAATATTGTGTGTATAATAATTTGTCCAATATCTAGTCAGCATAACGCAAGTGCTTAGGCTAATTACTTTGGGCTAGATAAAAGGCGTGAGTGTGAGAAATATTATAGCTACGCCACTGCAGTAAGGAACCGAATGAACGCAATCATTTAGAAACCTCAGTGCCCCGCCATGACTATTATAAATATAAGTGTTTAAGGGTTTAAGTATCAAATTGCCGTTTTGTACGTAGAATTTAGGTAAAATTCATTTTTCCATACAAACATATTTGTGTTTTTTTTGGGACCACAAATCTAAATTTTATAAAATTTTGTGGGCATATTTAGACAACATTAAGCTATAGGATACCTAGAGATTTTTTTTTTATAACGGAGACGGGCTGGTGTCCGTGTCCGTCTCCGATCTAAGTGGTACTTAGGACGAGCTGTTTTTGAAGATTTATTGGTAGTGAAAGAAATTAAAAAAGGATTAAATTTTATACATAAATATAAGTCCTTGAAATGAAGTTTAAAATAAAAAAAGAATAATGGACATAACTTTTGTTTTAAAGGTATTATACACTACTACTAAATAATGCGGGAACATCGGCAATTTCATACTTTAACCCCTATTATTTTACTTACTGTCCTAGCGTATTTCATTTGCCCAAGCAAGCCGAGTTATTGTGTCACACCGACACAGCCCTGCGGACAGGATACACTCACAACATAATAGACAGAATCTAGCCCACAATGAGCATTTTTATTGAACGTGCTTGCGTCGCTAGTGAGGGGATTAGCCCGCTTTTATATCGATAAAATCCCGTGAGTTACGGCCCATTCATCGACGCGTACGTCCGTGAGCGCAAAATAGGATTCCGACCGTCCTCGTCGAGCCAGTTCAATGGTGTTTGTTTTGTGAGTGTAGCTGTGCGGGATGGGGTTGCGATGCGACTACATGGAAGATGTGAATAATTTAATTGAAATAGTAAAGCGTTGAGCGGGTCGTGTTTTTAATTCGTGCGTGCGTCCGTAAGTCGTAGCTGCTACGTCATAGAGCTACACGAACGAAGTATTGAGTAACCGAGAAATGGTTGATCTGCCCCTTGGCCAAGCGGCCAATCTATCGATGAAACTGACGTATTACAGCTAAAACAATACGTCATTTTCATACTTTTGTTTTCTATGCGTTCGAATAGATAAGCCACTTGGCTAGGTCCTATGCTGTCTATTGTATGGATCAGAGTGCTGGGCTATGGCTGTGCTGGGCTAAGGGCTGGGGACTGGTCTAATAACGGCTTTATTTTCCCAAATGAAATGGTCTGGCTATTGGCTTTACAGTCAACACCACAAAATGTCAAATTTTCTCAATTTTCGACTTTGTGCCTAACTACAAACATGTTATAGTTAACAATCGATTTAAGAAAATTGACAGTTTTGGGTAGCCTTAGGTGTCGGTGCCGTGTGGTGATGGCAGAGCAGAATACAATTGTCACCACCCCACGTAAAAGGACTAAGGGTTAAGACAGCAATGAGTAATGGGCAGCAGCGTTCCTCTTACACCACGTAGCAATGTACTGTGATTTCCGTGCCCGATAAATGGCAATAGGCTAGCCACCTATTACACGGGACCTAATCTAATTGGCGAAACGTGGATGTTAATTCATCTCTGCTTACCCCTTCGGGGATATAGGCGTGATTTATGTATGTTATTTCAACCGCCTCCGTGGTCTTATGGTTGCCCCACCGCAATTAGATCCCGAAGTCCCTATCTATCTCCAGGGGAGTACAAATATTTACTCAGTAGTAGTAGGACTTTTTTTAAGGCCGCCTGGCTAGCTACCTATTATAACTACCATCTCATTAAAATCTGTCGCCATAATAATAATGTTAGCAGCATTATTGTATTCCAAGATTTATGATAAGATAGCCAGCCTTTGTGGTAGAGGATCGATTCCGTCTTCGACCCTAATCGTCTCTGACCATCCAGGTCAGATGAAGCAGAAACTTAACTTCTCGTTTTAAAATATATTTATTCCAAGTACCACCAACCTGCCTCATCACAATGTCGTGTGGTGACGCTAAGGCAGAATACAAATGGTCACCACTACATCTCTCCAGCAGGTGTCATACAAGCCGACTAAGGGTTTGAACAGCACTGACCAATGTGCAGCAGAGTTGCTCTCCTAGGAATGTACTGCGATTTCCGTACCCGATAAATGGCAATAGGCTCGTCAGCTATTACATGGGACCTGACATAATTGTCGAAGCGTGGGTGCTAGTTCACCTCTGCCTACCCGGGGATATAGGCGTGATTTATGTATGTATGTTCATGCATAAATCACGCCTATATCTCCGAAGATGTAGCGGAGGTGAATTTACATCCACGATTCGCCAATGAGGTCAGGTTTCAGGTAATAGGTGGCTAATCTATTGCCATTTATCGGGCACAAAAGTCGCAGTACTATTGCTAGGTGGTATAAGAGGAACGCTGCTGCCCATTCCTCATCACTGATTTATCCTTAGTCGCCTTGTACCACACCCACGGGAAAGATTTGGGGTGGTGACAATTGTATTCTACTCTGCCGTCACCACGCGGCCGTTTATGTATGTACCTATGTAATATGTTAATGTAGTGGTTGGCTCATCCGAATTTATGATAAGATAGCTAGCCTCTTGGGTAGAGGATCGATTCCATCTTCAGCCCTTATCGTCACTGACCATCAGGTAAGATGAAGATTAAGAGCTTCCCTGTCTAGCATTTTAAAATCTATCTATACCAAGTACCATCGACCTGAGCACATCACTAGCGCTGCGTACGCGCCGAATCTTGCCACCTATACGCCGACAGCCATGACAAATGTGTTTGAGAACTGTAGAGACCGGATACAACATTATCAAACAATATCACCATCTTAAATCGTGGTGTGCCCAATCTAATACACTGGAGATTGGTGTCAGTACTTCCTAAACCTCACATCATGGTCATCAGCAGCCCTTAAGCTGGTGATGACTCCAGCATCTCACGATGGGATGTCATACATATCATAAATCACGCCTATATCCCTAAGGGGTAGGCAGAGTTACTAGCACCCACGTTTCACCAATTATGTTAGGGCCCATGTATAAGGTGGCGAGCCTATTGCCATTTCTAGGGCACAAAAGTCGCAGTACATCGCTAGGTGGTATAAGAGGAACGCTGCCGCCTATTCCTCATCGCTGATTTATCCTTAGCCGCCTTGTACGACATCCACGGGAGAGATTTGGGGTGGTGACAATTGTATTCTACTCTGCCGTCACCACACGGCAATCTAACGAATACCCTGCCCAATTTAACGATCACTGGAGATTGATGTCAGTACTTCCTAAACTGAAAGTGTTCAAAGTAACCTTATAAGTTCTTTGGCACAAAAGAAAACTTTTAAATATAATATTTTATTTAAATTTTGATGTATTTACCGTCTTCTTGTCTTTTGTTGTCTTTCAATATATCAACATATATTTTTTACGTTTAATTTTATTTATGGAGATCTTTATGTTTTAACAGAAAGATACTAAGTTGAAAGTCTATTAAAGAAGGGCCAGGTCAAGAGTCTAAGGATAAATCAGTGATGAGAAATGGGCAGCAGCGGTCCTCTTCTACCACCTGGCAATGTGCTGCGACTTTTGTGCTCTATGAATGGCAATAGGCTCGCCACCTTTTTATATGGGACCAGACATAATTGACGAAACGTGGGTGCTAATTCACCTTTGCCTGCCCCTTCGGGGATATAGGTGTGATTTATATATATATATGTATCTTTGTCAAGAGTACCCGAAGCCGGCGGTCATGCGTGAAAACATACATGAGATTGGATGTAGCGAAAGAAGTATGTAAGGATCGTAGCAAGTGGAAAGAAGTGATCTCTGACTACCTCTGTGGAAGCGTGACATATGTATGTATGTATGCACTTCCTATACCTCACATTTTTTTATGCTACACAGGGAAGCTCTTGCCCTTCACCTCACCTGATGGTAAGAGACGATGAGGGCCGAAGATGCAATCGAGCTTCACCTGGAACCCTCAACCACAGAGCTGGCTAACTTATCACAAATTGTCGGAACACAATAATGCTGTTACATTTTTATCATTTTGATAAGATGGCGGCAGCTAGCCAACTAAGACTTTGTACTCGTACAAAGTACTCCTCTGTCGAAGGGATCGAACCCGGGACCTCTGGATCTTAATTCCGGTAGGCGAACCACTAAGTAGGCGGTCATAAGCTCATAATGACTGATAAAGCATCTTACGATGTCACTATACTACATGTATGTCACTATACTACTATATAGGTAATAAGTATTGAGTAATATAATAAATAATAAGACACAGAGAAAATTTCAATATCTTTATCTTTATGTGGGTAATTTCCCGTATAATTTTTCGAAATTTTTCTAACCACTATTTTCTTTGTGATTTATCATTATTGAGGAGCTTGCTAGCGCAGTGGCACAGCGCGCTTGGCCTGCGATTGCGTAAACTAAGCAATTTCGCTAAGGCCGGTCATTGGATGGGTGACCAAATATTTATTATCACGAGCTCCTCCGTGCTTCGGAAGGCACGTTAAGCCGTTGGTCCCGGCTGCATCTCCAGTCGTTAATACCCCACCAACCCGCACTGGGCCAGCGTGGTGGGTTAGGCCCAAACTTCCTATATTCGTCCATCCATAGGGAAGGCTCGTGCCCCAGCAGTGGGGACATTAAAGGGCTGGTGATGATGATGATTATCATTATTATTATATTGCTCGATACTTATTATCTATCTATACTAATATTATAAAGATAAAGAGTTTGTTTGTTTGGTTGGTTGAACGCGTCAGAAACGACTGGTCCAAATTGAAAAACTCTATTTGTGTTGGATAGTCCATTTATTGAGGACCACTAGTATATACATAATATAGTGGACATCGCAAGATGCTATAACAATTGGGACTTGTGATTCTGACCCAAGTGTCGGGGCCCCTTCACAACATGTGTTGTCCGCCACCTCGACTTCTCTCTCTGTCCAGCCATATATGGTAAGATTCTGTAAGAACCGTTATACGTTCAAATTTTCAACTATATGTCGTATAAAGTCCGTAAACATACCCGCTTGCACGTATTCCAACACGCACCCTCATCTTTCTTTAGTTTGAATAATTCCCACGTAGAACACATAAATCTCACAACCTTATCTGCACTGCAATTCATTAATAAAATACACCATTGCGGAGCCAAAGCATTTGATACTTTGCCAAAACCGAAACGGGCGCCATGTTAATTTAATTACGCACATCCGGCCGCGGGCAAGATGTCACCGTTTCCGGTCGCTCCGAATTTAATCAGTCGCCGGCGGAACGCCGAGCCGGGCGGACGTGTGGCTGCATTAATGAAAGCGCGGCGCTGTCTGTGCTCCGATGCGGATGTTAATTGATAAACGAATGGGCCGGCCCGCCTGTGGTTATGAATATTTAATTCTAATTATCGTCGCTTCGGGATTTGCATTCGTCATTGTCTAGCGTGGTTTAACGATGTTTTGAACGGTTCGCGTGGCTTGTTTATAACCGCCTCCGTGGTCTAGGGGTTCGGCCACCGGAAATATAATCCAGAGGTCCCGGGTTCGATCCCCAGGGGAGTACAAATTTGTACTTGGTTCGGTTGGTGGTAGCACTTTTTGCAAGACCGTCTGGCTAGCTACCATCTTATCGAAATCTGTCGCCATAATAATAATGTTCACAGCATTATTGTGTTCCGTCAATGTGTGATAAGACAGCCAGCCCCTCTGTGGTTGAGGGTTCCAGGTGTAGCTTGATTGTTTCTTCGGCCCTTATCCTTACCAGGTGAGATGGAGGCCAAGAGCTTCTCTGCCTGGAATAAAAAAATGTGTAAAATACTGGATATCTAACTATGATCCGCCGTTTAATTAGCCGGCAGAGCAGAATACAATAGGGGCCATAGCCTATTGCCATATATCGGGCACCCAAATCGCATACTTCTAGCCGGTACATCGCTGGCAAAAGCAGCAAGCAGGTAAAAGTCGACTTAAGGAGATTGCCCGGTGTAGACCAAAAAGCACCTTGGCGCACCCGCATGGTGGAGTGGTGGTTTGCCACCACCAACAACTGCATATCCAATACCCGAAGAGGGTTGATGTCAGGCAGACGGCCAGCTGTAAAACCTAAGGCAAAACCTTGAGCAGTATAGATTGGAATGTCGTCATCCCAATCACTCTCTCCGTTCATCGGTCTCTCGACATGGTCCTTGCCATTGCTTTTCTATACATTAATTTATTCATCGCTAGCAATCTTCCGGTGTGATTATAAGAATCAAAAGGGAGTGGACGACTTGATGACGTCTGACCGATATGAATGGAAGAGGAAACCATACTGCGCCGACCCCAGATAGACTGGGAACAGGGCAGGGAGAAGAAGAATGTGAAAAAATACCAAAATTATTTTTTGTGCAGAACCTCTCTTTTAAAAAACAGAATTCCTTCAGAGCCGTCATTCGATACGCAATTTCGCTGAAAATGCACGAACGACCGACTCCCCTTGGAAAATTAAATGTCGCCCATGAATTATATATCGGAGGCGTAGTGGTGGGACGAGCAGGCGTTACGGATACGTTTGTAACGGGACAACTCTGTCGCATGAGGCTCTGAAATGAACCGTTTTATAGGACATAGTCGGAGAAACGTGACAGGCTCTGAGAAGAACCGTTTGATTGACTGACAAATAGCATTTTCACTCCTCGAGCATGTAGGGCTTGTATACAAAACTACAATGCTACGTGACATAGTAAAAATCTGCGAGCTCGCACACCGCATAGCAAGAACTTACGAAGTTAATGCGCGATGCGAACCAGCATCGCGCATTCCTTCAATTTCTCCTACAATTTCATACTGCTGTTTTTTTTCTTCCTTGCCGCACCAATTCGCATCGCAGAAATTCACGTTGCAGTTTTCTGCGTTGCGAATTCGCATCGCACAAATTCGCCGTTTCGTTCGAGTTAACGATACTATTTCTGCGAACCCTCTTTTTATTATTACTTTAATAGTGTAGCTTCAAAACTAACGGATTTCCATACGAAGTTTCAACCCCCATTTCACCCCCATAGTGATAAAATTTCCAAAAATCCTACTACTACTCATCTACACCATAAAAGGAAGCATGGTGCACTATAAGTTCGTTTTTTAAAATAATTAACGAAACGTGGGTGTTAATTCACCTCTTGTAGAATATAATAGATATCGAGCGTCCCCTTCTATGAAAGACAGCGGATATTTCCGGATATTTTATCGAACTTCCACGGCGAGTGCACATCACTAGGGCCCTTCCACCTCCGTCCCATGGGACACGGGACTTCGCAATTTTGCGTCTATTGTTTTTTTAAGGCACTTCTGGGACGGCAGGCTGTGTGTACATGTTTATGACATCTGAACATTTCTGACAAGATGGTGGACAACTCAGCGTCTATGTTATGTACAGACACGCTGGTTTGCCATTGGAATTTGAGCCGTGTTACAGAGAGATTCGGTGCCGTTTCCAGTGCCAGAAAAAGCATACATTCAGAAGTATATTATCTTCGTTTCAAATATAAGATGTGAAGTTGTACTCGTAATATAAACATGCTTCAGTTATGAGGACTCTTGGCACCAATGATTCTTAGCTCTTACTTCGTAAGGGTACAACATTATTTAATTTTTTTTAAATTAAATATCACTAAATTAAGGAAGCAACCAGAGCGTGTCCAAAAAGGCACGTATGGCTGTTCATAATGGAGTGCAGCCCAGCTAGCATGACCATCCAAACACGATATGATATAGCCATTTATCGCGTTGAAGTTACAAAAATTATTCGATTTTCGACAATTCAAAGCGATAAATTGCTATATCTTTATGATGCAGCCTTAGAGAGTTATTCAATTATTCATTTCAGGCTTATTCAAGTGTTAAAATCCACAGATTTTATTCTGTTCCACGCGATAAATGGCTATATCATATCGTGTTTAGGTGGTCATGTTAGCTCCCGACATTAATGTATGGAATTGAAAGTTGGGTATGGGAGAAGCGGCATGAAAGACAAATAAATGCTGTAGAAATGAGAGCGCTGAGGAGCGTGGCTAGGGTAAGGCTGAGCAATCAATTGTAGAACAGTGTGATAAGAAAAACGGGTGTTTTGAAAAAAAGAATTGAGAAAGAGATGCTCTCATGGTTTGGTTACGTAGAAATAATAAAGGAGAATGACAAAAAGGATTTATATGGCAGAAGTGAATGGAGAAATAAAAAAGGGAGATCCAGATCAAGAGTACCCTAAACCGACGGACATGCTAAGATTGGTCAGATGTCATCAAGCCGTCCATTCCTATATCATCACACCGGAAAGGTCTAGTGATAAATGAATTTATCGGAAAAAATAAACGTAATGGACCAAGTCGAGAGACCGATGAACGGGCAGTGACAAGACTTCATTCCAATAAGTTGGTGGTGCTGTACTCAGAATTTATGTCCCCTTAATGTCCCCACTGCTGGGGCACAGCTTCACTATGAATGGAAAAATATAGGGAGAATGTACCTTAACCCACCACGTTGGCCCAATGCAGATTGGTGGCACGAGAGCAGATGCAGTCGGGACCAACGGCTTAACGTGTCAACGTGCCTTCCTCAGTACGGAGAAACTTTTGGGGAAAATGTTTGGGTCATGGTCACCCATCCAATTACAAGCCTTAGCAAAACATTGCTTAGCTTATGCAATCGTAAGCCACGCGCTATGTAGTTCTTCATGCCCGGCTAGCATGACACCGAAACACGATAATTATGATAAGGCCATTTATCGCTTAGAACTGTCAAAAATCCATTGTTTTTGTCCATTGTCGACGGCCGCCTTGGTCGATTGCTCAGATTGCTGGGTATTGCCCAAGAGGTACCGGATTCGAATCCTGGTAGGGGCAAACTTTGTGATGACCACAAATGTTTGTTACCGAGTCATGGCTGTGTATATGTTCATGTAGTATATTTTCAACATTTATATACATAATTATATTAAAAATATGTCCGTCATCTAGTATTCATAACATAAGTGCTTAGGCTACTTACTTTGGGCTAGATGATAGGTTAAAAAAAAAAGTCCATAGCGATAAAAATTGCTATATCATTCGTGTTTCGGTGGTTCTGCTAGCCGGGCTGGAGTCCGGTGATAAGTAGCAAGCATTTCCCAATTAATTAGGGGTGAATGGCAGAATACTTTTAGGCAAAAGCTGAGATTTTAGGGTTGTTTTATTTTACTACTGGGACAAGGAAAAGCTTCTAGAAAGACGTAGGGTCACGATACGTTTTGTCGTATAGTACAGTCGGCAGCGAGTCCAGCTCCCCTAAACTATATTTACCCTTGGGCTTGAGACAGAATGTAAACAATCTTGATGTGCAAAGATTTTGGTTGTTAGAAAAAGAATTTCGAAAAATTATGATCTTGAGGCGGGAATCGAACCCGCGTCCGCTGCTATTCGGGCAGGTGCACAACGTGAAGTGTAAAGGTTAGAAGAGTTTCGGCAAGTTAATTAGTGTCTTGGGTGGCCGAGCGGTCAGGCACCTGCCCGGATAGCAGCGGACGCGGGTTCGATTCCCGCCTCAAGATCATAATTTTTCGAAATTCTTTTTCTAACCACCAAAATCTTTGTACTAATTTTTCTAACATTTATATAATGTTGAAAATTAAAATCGTTTACATTTTGTCTCAAGCCCAAGTGAATGGAGTTATAGAAAGACGTAAGGCCAAGAAACGTTTTGTCGTATAGTACAGTCGGCCGCGAGTCCAGCTCCCCTGGACGGTATTGACGCAGAACGTCACTTTCACAAAACGCCCAGTTCGCAAGATGTCACTACAGTCAAGATTATTTTCATCTATATAAGCATAGCTGAGTGGTGACGGCAGATAAGCGTGTGGTGACGGCAAAACAATACAATTGTCACCACCCCCATCTCTCCCGTGGGTGTCTTACGAGGCGCCTAAGGGTAAAGACATCGATGAGTAATGGGAATTCCTCTTATTATACTTTATTCGGCTTTGTGATACTCACTTTTGTGCAAATAAATGATTTGATTTGATTTAATTTATACCACATAGCATTATACTGCGATTTAATGTGCCCGATAGATGCAATAGGCTCGCACACTTGAGTAATAGGTGGCGAGAGGGAGAAAAGTGGGTGTTTAATTCACCTCTGCGTACCCCTTCGGGGATATACGCGTGATTTATGTATGTATGTTAATTTAAAATCATATCTCTGAACATGGCTGTTAGTCGCCTTGTATTACACCCAAAAGAGAGGGAGGTAACATTCGTGGTTGGCGGTAGGACTTCTTTGAAGTCCGCCTGGCTAGCTATCACCATCGTATCAAAATCTGTCGCCATATTAATAATGTTAACAGCATTATTGTGTTCCGACAATTGTGATATTGAGGGTTCCAGGTGAAGCTCGATTCCATCTTCAGCCCTTATCGTCACTTACCATCAGGTGAGATGAAGGGTAAGAGCTTTCCTGTCTTAACATAGAAAAAAATCGTATTCTTCCGTCACCACACAGCAAAGTAAAGAATTCGTATTTTTGTTTTATGGCATGTCCTGCTTTATATTCAAAATGGCGCTGGTATGAAACCGAAATTTACACTGTACACGCTTTGTTTTAACACTGAAGCTCATTAGGGACTTGTGGTTCCGGGCGTCGCGGCGGCAAAGGTTCCGGTGTCCGGTAGTGATGCGCTCAATCCGGATATCGATATCGATGCCAAGAGATGTTTCATTCAACAGTCTGAATTTTGAAAATATTCTGTAACGGAGACGCGGCATACAGTTTTCGTCATGCATTTGTGTAGTTTTATAATTTTCGTTATGCTCTTCCATCCATAGAGAAGGCTTGTGCCATTACATACATACATACTTAAATCACGCCTATATCCCTGAAGCAGGCAGAGGTGAACTAGCTCCTACGTTTCGCCAACTATGTCAAGTCCCATGTAATAGGTGGCGAGCCTATTGCCATTTATCGGGTTATAACAATGGGCATATCAAAGAGCTGGTGATGATGGTGATGATAATGTAGCCGGTATAATTTCAACAACGCCATCAAAACTCCGAGCACAATGACAATTAAACCAACCACAACAGTGTTTTTAACCACAAATTAGCGATGAGGAATGGGCAGCAGCGTTCCTCTTATACCACCTAGCAATAGCAATGTACTGCGACTTTTGTGCCCGATAAATGGCAATAGGCTCGCCACCTATTACATGGGACCTAACATAATTGGCGAAACGTGGGTGCTAGTTCACCTCTGCCTACCCCTTCGGGGATATAGGCGTGATTTATGTATGTATGTATGTACAACAGTGTTACTAATGAGTCAGGCTACCTAGCATCGTCATCATCATCACCAGTCCTTTAACGTCGCCATTGCTGGCACTCTCTACGATTGGAAGAATATAGGGAGAATGGGCCATAACCCACCACGCTGGCCCAGTGCGGGTTGGTGGGTATTTAACGACTAGTTATGCGGCCGCGTGGTGACGGCAGTGTAGAATACAATTGTCACCACCCCAAATCTCTCCCGTGGGTGTCGTACAAGGCGACTAAGGATAAATCAGTGATGAGGAATGGGCAGCAGCGTTCCTCTTATACCACCTATCAATGTATTGCGATTTAGCAATGCACCCGATGAATGACAATGGGTTTCATGGGACCTAACATAATTGGCGAAACGTGGGTGCTAGTTCACCTTTGCCTACCCCTTCGGGGATATAGGCGTGAATTATGTATGTATGTATGTATTTTTTTTGTGTGTCCTTTTTTTTAACATTTATGTAATCAAAATAAGAACATTGCTTAGCTCAATCGCAGGCCAAGCGCGTTAAGGCACTGCGCTATTGAGCTCCTCAATAGTCATACAGCTCAATCCCGAATAATTTAGAAACACGATAAGAAAATCTATCGACATGAGCCGTCGGTGGCGCATCACTAGTCTATTACACGGTCTCCGTTCGCTTCGAATACAATCACAATCGTACTTTGATCAGCCACTTTGTGGAACAATGCGAATCTGAGATTTGTTTCTTTGTGTTGGTACGTTTGATCCTAGTACGATTTATTGGGTGGCAAATTGGCAATATGGCTACTGTTGATTTTAATAAAAAAATACATACATACATAAATCACGCCTATATCCCCGAAGGGGTAGGCAGAGGTGAACTAGAACCCACGTTTCGCCCATTATGTTATATCCCATGTAATAGGTGGCGAGCCTATTGACTTTTATCGGGCACAAAAGTCGCAGTACATTGCTAGGTAGTATAAGAGGAACGCTGCTGCCCATTCCTCGTCACTGATTTCTCCTTAGTCGCCTTGTACGACACCCACGGGAGAGATTTGGGATGGTGACAATTGTATTCTACTCTGCCGTCACCACACGTCAAAAAACAACCAAACTAGTACAATTTTGTACTCCCCTGGACCTAATTCCGGTGGGCGCCCCACTTGCTCACGGAGGCGGTCAAACACCAAAGCACCCACTTTAGGCAACATATCCGTTACGGGCCCCTTTCCCCCAATTACTCTGAGCGCTTGGCGTACTAACGTTACTCTCTTAGCCATTAGAGTTGGTAATTACCCGAAGCCATTATTGTATAAGCCTCTGAGATTCTAATTACCAAGATGGAGGCGTAATAATTTAATTTCTTCCAGTAATTAGGTTGTGGTGATTCGTCTTCTCGCTGGTAACGGCTTCTGCTCTGAGTAGCTCCAAGGTTAGAGGCTGACTACGGAGTGGTGCGATTGCGTAAACTGAGCAACGCTCGCTAAGTATGGTCGTTGGATGGGTGATTAAAAATGTATTATCTCGAGTGGGTGGTAAGAGGAGCTCGCTAGCGCAGTGGCATATCGCACTACCGCGCTAGGCCTGCGATTGCGTAAACTAAGCTAAGCTGAGGGTGACAAAAAATTATTATCTCGAGTTCCTCCGTGCTTCGGAAGGCACGTTAAGCCGTTGGTCCCGGCTGCATCTGCAGTCGTTAGTACACACCAACCCGCACTGGGCCAGCGCGGTGGGTTATGGCCCAATCTCCCTATAGGTATTCTTCCATCCATAGGGAGGGCCCGTGCCCCAGCAGTAAGGACATTAGTCGTATTTTACGACTAATGTCCTTACTGCTGGGCTAGCACATACTAAGTTATTTTTTCGCTCCCAGCCGAGCATGGAAGTCTGTTTTAGCTATGTGCCCACAAAAATCGGTGCGTCTCCGAAAAAACGCCACGGGCCAAACAAAAGAAAACACTTCTGTTTTCGCTAGTTGAAAGCTCCATTAGGTTGCTGGCGGCCATTTTGAATGCGTGGGAAAAAGCAAATGGCGGCTTAGGGAAAAGCTTTTAGTCTCTTCTTTGCGGAGCCTTTGTTGACGTTCGGCTCCGGATTCGTGATTGGTAGGATTAAACGGCCGCCATTCGACTTCCTATACTGGGTATGCAAATCAATGATTGATACTTTTCGTAAGATCTGTATGGAATGGACACATGAGTACCTAGTCAGAATAATAATTACATACCTAGTTAGATAAACCACGGGCGACTATTGCCAACTATTGCCAACTATCAGGCTCGTTTTTTTTCTTTGTATTAATTTTCACATACCTACATACATTTATAAACAACACATATCCATTCATTCATCACTAGCACCTTTACGGTGTGATGGATGATATGAATCAAAAGGGAGGGATGGCTTGATGACGTCTGAACGCTATGATAGGAAGAAGAAACATAGGTACTGCCGGTACCCCAGATAGACTGGGAACAGAGCAGAGAGAAGAAGAAGATGTTAGAACACCACAGTACGAAATTCAATCACTCCAACAGGTGTCTCGAATGTCCCGGGGAAATCCTCTCCTTTTTATTTTTCGCTTCTGAACGCTAAGTTATTATAATTATCTTGAAATAAAAATAGGTTAGAATATTTCACCACTAAATTTCCAACCTAATTTTCCTTGCTACAAATTTCCTGATGAGTTGTAAAATTTTACGTTTATTCAAGGTTCAAATGAGTAATCTTATAATACAGTGTTAGGTAGGTATGTGCGCATGAAAATTATGTTAGATTATTTTCACTATTTCAAATTATGATACCTGCCTAAATTATAAGATTTCTCATTTGCTCAATTTTAAAATTAGTTAGGTATATGTGCGCCAACACTGGCTCGAGAAAATTAAATCGTGGGCACTGGTGATAGCGTAACATTCCCCTTAAACCTTTCAGGGACCTAAGCCGTAATGAGCTCACGGCCATCAGTAAAAGGACTTTCCGCGGCTTGACAGCCCTCAAGAGCCTTCACCTGGACGGCAACCAACTGAAGTGTGTCGACGAGAAGGCGTTCGAAAACTTGAAGAGCCTGGAGTTGCTGTAAGTTGGGTTGATTTGAAAGCGCCATCTAGTGGCGAGACAAGGAAGTTTAATTTAGTAGCAATAACTTTCTTTGAGTTTCTACTACTTCTACTTTTGTCTACTTTTGACGACAGCGCTATCTATTGGTGAGGTGAGAAGATTGTCTTATAGTAACAGCGCCATCTAGTGGCGAAGTAGCACAATTTTGTTTTGATAAAAGCGCCATCTAGTGGGGAGATGATAAGTTATCTTATAATTACAGCGCCATCTTTAGGCGAAATAAGGCAGCTTTCTTGTAAAAAACTGCCATCTAGTGTCGAGGTAATGTAGTTGTCTTTATCATAACAGTGCCATCTAGTGACACAGCTAAGGCAGCTTCTTGAAATAAAAGCGCCATCTTGTGGCGTTATAAGGCAGTTTTCTTGTGACTATAGCGCCATCTAGTAGCTCAGCGAGTAAATAAAAGTATTTTTTACGTTAACGTAATTTATAACGTAAGCTCCATCTAGTGGTATTATAGTCACACTAATTTATCTTGTCGGTTCGTGGTTTTGTTTGTTTTTTTACACAAACCTTTAAAAATTTCAAAGTCTTTAGGTACCTACTATTGTAACGTCGAGGCCAAAAGGCCTGAGTCTCAGCAGCGCCGGTATTCTGACTGTCTGACTAGGTCTGTATCAACAGCCCTTTGAGTGACTTTGAGCCTTAATTTGTGGCCCATTGGAAGCGGCCTCGTTTCACTAGGTACCATAACTCATCACCGGCAACTCACAAGTGTTGAAGACCTTTTTCTTCAGATATTATTATGCGTACAAAGAATATTGTGGTTACAAAAAGTTCGAAAAATTATAGTATTGATGCGGGAATCGAACTCGCGTCCTCTGCGATCCGACCCTGTATTAGGTATGTTAGCCAATTTCAGTTGCTTTGGTCTACCTGTCGCTCTCACACTTGCTATATTCTCAATCAGTAAGAGAAACGGATAGACCAAGGAAACCAAGATCGACTTATATTATACGGGGGCCGGGCAGATGCCTGTTACACTCGACCAACCAAGACGTTATAGGTACCTACTTAATTCTTCCAGCACTTTGAACAACAACAACTTGACCTACCTGGCTTTGGAGCCAGCCGCCATCACCCGCCTCCACACGCTCCGGTTGACGGACAACCCGATCGTGTGCGACTGCCGGGTGGCGCGCCTCGTCACCGCTGTTCGCGCTGCCACCATACCAGCCGTCGGCGCCAGGTGAGCAATTGCACAGAGATAGAAGCTGGTCGGATTTCAAAACCTAGAGGACCTAAAAGCAAATTTTTCAAGAGAATGTGTATACCTATGAACGTAAAATAGTCAGTCATATAGGCCAGCCTTTGCACAGTCTCAGAGAGTTACTAGGTTTTTGAAATGTTTAAAGTTCTTTGCTAGGTTTTGTAAATTGTTGTGGAAGTGTTGAATGGTGCATTTTCTAGGTATTAATCACAGATATATCAATATAATATATCTGTGGTATCTATGCTTTAATAATATCTCTAAGATTTTATCGTTGGTGTTTTTGTATTGTATAGAGAGGTTTGCTACACTTTGCAATAAAACCAATTTTGCAACCAAATGTTCCTTACTAGGTTCTGAAAGGGGACAGCCGCAGTGGTAACGACTGAAAGCCCAATTCTGCTAATCAAAATCGAAATCAATATATTCACCTGCAGAATACAGAAATCATTAATTTGCTATCTTTATAACAATGCTCTGCCGTCACCACGCGGCTTATTTTATAATTTATTCATACATATTCTACAACACAGCAAAATACTTAATGCTTCACTTCTATTCCAGATGCCAGGCCCCAGCTGCTCTGAGAGGAGCCCTGCTGACGGATTTGGAGGCACACGAGCTGGTTTGCAATGGTAAACAGTGGTATTACAATCGTACATACGTACATAGGGGAAGGAGATCCAAAACGGGTACTCTGGTGTTGTAATAATATCCATATACGCAAGGAGACATATCTAGGAGAGGGGTCTGAAACGAAATAAAAACATACAATTACAATACAATATGGTTATTGGATGGATGACCAAAAATATGTTTTATTGACCTTCTTCGTGCTTCGGAAGGCACGTCAAGTCGTAGGCCTCGTCAGATTTGCAGTAGTCGGTAACACTCACCATCCCGCACTGGGCCAGCGTGGCCATTCTCCGTACCTAATATTCTTCCATCCATACCCGTGTGGTGACGGCAGAGCAAAATACATTTGTCACCACCCCCCATCTCTCATCGAGTCCGAAAAATTAGTAATAGGCAGCAGCACCATACTCACTTCTTCCTCGTAACAATATACTGCGACCAACTTAATTGGTGAAATGAGGGTGACTGGTGCTTGACTTTTTAATTGTTTAATATAATCATTTATTGTACACAAATAAAACAAAGAAGCTTTCATTAATAAAAACTGGTACAAAAAGTGTAGCTTTGTATTATGTATGTAGGGAATAGGCAAGGCCCGTGCCCCAGCAGTGTGGACATTAAAGGGCTGGTGATGATGGTGTTGATGTTGCCAGGACCGACGACCGCCCTGTCGGTGGAGTGCTCCGCCGAGCCGCGCTGCCCGCCGCCCTGCCGCTGCTCCTCCGACGGCACCGTGGACTGCCGCGAGAAGCTGCTGCCCGAACTGCCCACCACCATTCCGCACAGGGCCACGGAGATGTGAGTTTTAATTCCCTGACGGGCATGCCCGCGCGGAGCTCTATTGTATATGTCAGACTGAATGTGACTGTCCTCCATTATACAAAATAGTTTATTTACCATTAAATAGGGTAACAATGGTGTTTACAGTCATCATATAAATTTGTACTTCGACCTATTTAGCCAATCTCAATACTGGCATGCATTGAGTTATAAAGTAAACAGTAATAGTAGTTCAATGCTGGCATGCAAACATTTTTTATTGAACAAAATGTCATTTAAGTTATTTACTACATTTCAATTAGGTCGGTAGGTACATACGAAAAAATATGGAAATATTAAATTAAATTGTCAATTAAATAATAATGAACAGTAAATTAAATGTCAAAACTCATAACTAGGAATGTCAAGATAAATTCATGCATCAAACAATATCTTTATGTCTTAGGAAATCATCAACCGAGTAAAACGTTTTTTCTAATAGCCAATTCCTCAATGAAGATTTAAAAGGTAGGCCAGACTGAATGTGACTGTCCTCCAGTAGGTAAACATCGCACAGATCTATAGAAGCGAGGTGCGAGGAATTCACTAGACGGGCATGCCCGCCAGACCTGCCCGCGTGGACTTCATTTGTATAGGCCAGATTGACAGTAACGGTCCTTCATTAGGCAAATATCGCACAGACCTAATAGAAGCGAGGTCCGGCGGGCATGTCTTCAGGCATGCCCACTGAACTGACTGCCCGTTGCATGTCCGTTCAGAGTGGCCCTTTCGAAGAGGAGAGAAGGTTTATATCGCATTTAAAATTGAAATATTGCCAAAGTTATAAAGGTTTATTTTTACATGTCACTGTATTTGCTTTAACGGCTCTCGAGCATTTCTATACGAAAATAAGTGAAATTTTTAAGAACCCTTATTACAATGACACAGCAATTTTATGTTACACCTGACCATAAATGAACTTTTCCGCCCTCTACGCTCGTACTGTACGGAAACCACTTCCTGGTCAGGGGGTGACATAAAACTATAATCTTAACTCGGGTAATAAAAAAAAGGCCTCAGATCGCATTCTTTTTTTTTATCGCCCTTGGTATTACAATTGACCATCTACCATAGGATAGCAACCCATAAGACACACAATCATGGACGGTGGTTCGGTGATGACGATGATGACTCTGTACTTCACTACTTAATCCCTTTCTCTTTCCAGCCGGCTCGAACAGAACGAGATAACAGAGGTCGGCACGGGGGCCTTCGCCCAAGTGAAGAGGGTGACCCGGATCGATTTGTCTAATAACAAAATCACAAAGCTAGCCGCTGACGCATTCACCGGGTTGACGCATCTCACTTCCTTGTAAGCATTGTCTTGTACAAAGAAAATGACATACTTCTTCTCCCTGCCCTGTTCCCAGTCTATCTGGGGTAGGCGCAGTATGTTTCCTCTTCCAATCATGTCAATCAGACGTCATCAAGCCATCCACTCCTTTTGATTCATATCATCCATCACACCGTAAAGGTGCTAGTGATGAATGAATGTATAAAAAAGAGACGGAACGGACCATGTCGAGAGATCGACGAACGGAGAGTGATTGGAATGACAACATTCCAATACTTCCTGCTCAATGTTTTGGCTTAGGTTTTACAGCCGGCTCTTTGGTATGCTGTTGTTGGTGGTTCGACCTCCACCATTCGGGTGCCCCAAGGTGCTTATTGGTCCACACCGGGCAATCTCCCTTAGTCGACTTTTACCACACCCCTTGGGTGAGTCGGGGCTGGCACATTCTACGTGTTGTTATCATCATATAATATGATTCAATGTTTTCATTTTCCAGATTTGCTGGCTTATGTATCTATTTGTTAGCTAAGTATGTCGTTCCTTTTCAGAGTACTCTACGGAAATAAGATCAAAGACCTCCCATCAGGTATCTTCCACGGATTGACATCGTTGCAACTTTTGTAAGTAACCCAATAATTGCAAAACGTCAGTGGTCATCCATCAAAATTCATGTCCATAACTTTTTTTGTCACATTCATGGCATCCCGTCTCATAACATATCCATACAAATTTATTATATTATTTAATAGGATAGGTGTATATTAATTAATAAATAAATTGTTTCAGATTGCTTAATTCAAACGAAATTACTTGCGTCAGGAAAGACACGTTCAGAGATTTGCAGAACCTGAAGTTATTGTAAGTTGTGGAGAATGTTGACTATCTATGTAGACCCGTAGACTAACAAGTCTTTTTCTTAGTAATAATTTCATTTTCCCATATAAACTGCTTTCCTGTCAAACAGCGTCTAAATAGAATGGCTATGGTAGGAATATCTAATTTGGGTTCGAGTGTATTTGTGAATATGTTTATTATTTCAGATCTCTTTATGACAATAACATTGGGTCTTTGTCCAACGGTACTTTCGACTCGCTGACAGGCATCCAAACATTGTAAGTTGTAAAATATGTTAGATTACTTACCAAGGGCGATAAAACAAAATATGTGTCAGATCGCAAGCATTTGACTATCTGAGCCTTCCTTTTTATCGCCCGAGGTAAGATCATAGTTTCATGTCACCCCCTGGCCAGACAGTAGGATTTTCCGTACGCGTAGCGGTCGGAAAAGTCCACTTTATGGTCAGTTATCAATCACCTCATCACACCAGACACGAATGAGCGAATTTCGACTTTATCCCCCAGGCACTTGGGTCGCAATCCGTTCTCCTGCGACTGCTCCCTGCGGTGGCTGGCAGTGTACCTCCGCAAGAATCCCATAGAGACGTCTGGAGCGAAATGCGAATCCCCGAAGAGAATGAGCCGGAAGAGGATCGACGCTTTGAGAGAAGAAAACTTCAAGTGTAAACGTGAGTATTGTTCTAAATCATTGATTCCCAAAATGGTACAGGTGGACCCCCTAGTGGCCCAGGTGGACCCCCTAGGGGACCATGTGCCCCCCGCTCCTTCCGATCAAGTGGACCCAGTGGACCCCCCATGGACCACTCGGACCCCATAGTGGGCCGGGTGTACCCCACAATTGGACTAGGTGGACCCCCACTGTATCAGGCGGACCCCCTGGTGAATCAGGTAGACCCGTAGTGGACGAGATGAACCCTATTGGTCCGGATGGACCCCCAGTGTATCAGGTGGACCTCCAGTGAACCAGGCGGCCCCCCGGTTGACCAGGTGAACCCCCCGTGGTCGACGCGGATCTATGTTGGTGTGACAAAAAAGGGGGTCCACGAAATATGTTTTTGGTTTCGATAGTGAAGAACTACAATGTTAGCTTGACTTTATCTATTAATGTAGGCAGATAGTAGCTGCAATGCAAATTTCCGTCATCTTCATCACCAGCCCTTTGATGTCCCCACTGCTGGGGTACCTACAGGCCTTCCCTAAGGACGGAAGAATATAGGGAGCATGGGCCAGCCCATAACCCACCACGCTGGCCCAGCGTCGGTTGGTGGGAATTAACGTCTGTAGGTAGATGCAGCCGGGACCAACGGCTTAACGAGCCTTCCATAGCACGGAGGAACTCTATGTAATTAATTTTAGGTCACTTCTTACTTAGTTCCTTGAAAAGGGAAGAAAGCCTGCGTAGCTTGTTAGAGGGAGAGTGCAGCAATTTAAGTGTGTACCTAGATATGGTGTAACGAATATTCGCATTCATGAATAATCGCATATTTTTGGATATTCGTATTGAAATGCTCGAATTTCGAATGATCATATATTTACATTCGTTACATCACTAGTGTATACTGTGTAGAAGCGTGTCATCGGCACGCACACGCCTACCGTTCCCGTCCGCCCTAACATCGTAGCATGTAGCATGTGCTTTCCCCCCCGTAGCAATTGATCCACCCCTGTAGTATGTGCCCTACCGCCAGAGCAATTGCCCGACCACTGTTATGTATGTCCTATCTCAGCCCAATTGCCCTACCACTGCAGTGTGTGTCCTACCTCCGCAGCGATTGCCCTACCCCTGTAGCATGTGCCCTACCCCTCAGCGGGCGCGGAGCCGTCGTCGGCGTGCGACTCGGGCGCGTCGTGCCCGCGCTCGTGCTCGTGCGCGTGGTCGGCGCGCGCCGTGAGCGTCACGTGCGCGCGCGCCGCGCTCACGGATCTGCCGCGCGACCTGCCGCTCACCACAGACGCCCTGTGAGTGTTCTTCTCTTGTCGGCTGTCTTGACGGCTTGTCTTGACGGCCGCGTCGTCGCGCGATTGTCAAAGTCAAAATTCGTTTATTCATATCTGGTATGATTACAATAAACACATAAATCGTCAAAACGTTAGATATTAAAATCCTGAGTGTCCAAGGGAGGATGGGGGAGTCAGTTTAGACACCTAATCGAGTTCAATAGGTTTAATCGCGCGTTTGTACAAGGAACTCAAGCGATGATTGCGCAATTGCGTTCTGTTCGGACACTGCCTTACACTCCCTTCAATTTGTTATTTGAATAGAATATTACATACCACGGGCTATAAAACATAGAATGTCTCAGATCGCATCTAGCGAGGGCGCTAAATAAGCGATCTGAGGCTTTCTTTTTTCAGTCAGTTGGTCAGGGGGTGACATAGTTTGTTTATCCCCCTGACTAGGAAGTGGGGCTTACCGCACGCGTAGCGGGCGGAAAAGTTCACTTTATGGTCATATGTGTCACCAGAACCAGTAAATTTTTTACAGTGATCTATGAGAAAACAAAAGTTTGGGAACCTCTGGGTCTATCCCAGAGGTTCCCAAACTTTCCCAAACTCGATAGGTGCGAATGTAAACATATTTATTTAATTTTGAATAGTCCATATACATATTCATGGGACAGGAAAAACGTGTTCTGACTTTGTTTTTGTTATATCATTCCAGTATAATGCCTGACAATAGCTTGGGTCAGATCAGGTCCGATGGAACCTTCGGCAGACTGCCCGACCTGATCAAGCTGGACTTGAGGAACAATGGTAAGAAGAAGAGGAATTTTTGAGCGATTTGACCATCACATAAACATTAGAACATTATCTTTTACTTCGTTAAAAGCCGCTAGCATGTCTCCAAACTTAACATTATCGTTTCTTCATTTAAAACCGCTCCTCCAATCTCTCAGGCATATCCGTGATCGAGGACAACGCCTTCGACGGCGCCGCCAACATCCAAGAGCTGCTGCTGGATGGAAACCTGCTGCAGACCATCACGGACAAGATGTTCTTCGGCCTCCACAGCCTAAATCTGCTGTAAGTCCTGGAAGGCAGTGATCACCAACTTTCTTGAAGAAAAACATACTGCCGTCCTTCAACTATACTATACTATGAATGAACTAACCATCATTTAGGAAGAGTTCTGTGACAGCAGGCAGAAAATATGTATAAAAATACAGGCCAATTGTGCGATTTGGACTCGCGGACGAAGGCTTGCGTATCATCTATTACAAAACGGGGGGGAAATCATGAATGTTGTATGAAAGCCCCCTTTAATATTGATATTTGTAGTTATATCCTACATCATCTGTGAAAATTTCTCGAAATGTGGTATTTAATATACCTCTGTCAACCTTTGGGGATAAATAAAGGCATGATATAAATGTATGTGTGCATTGTACCTATATAGGTATGTATTTGTCGCTTAATTTTATGTGTACCGTACCAGGTGTTTGTCGTTTATTTTGGGTTCAGTACCTATATGTTTCTTTTTCAGGTCGCTAACAGACAACAAGATCACATGCATAACTCCGGGTGCGTTCGACCATCTGACCATGCTAACTACTCTGTAAGTTTTTTGGCTATCTATTATTATTAATAAACAATACAATAATTTCGACAGAGAGACATACCTTACTGTAAGTAAATTATTCTCTGTCGAAATTATCCAAACAGTGGGAAGCCACTTGAAAAACTTAAGTTAATTTATCAACTTTAAAAATAATAATAATGTACTTATGTCAATAATTTGGTTACTTTTTATTATTCCCAAATTACGCGATTGAATTCGCCCAAATTTTTAAGGTATTGACAATGTCAATCTAAAATTACGCAATTTAATTGACAATGTCAATTTTAAGATAGACAGTGCCAATAATTTAATGATGTGAATGTCAATTTGATATTCAAATACAAATTTTGACAATTTTAATAGATTGTCAAACAAAAACAAAAACAAGATTGTTCACATTTTTGATACCGTTTGAAAAATATTGACATTTAGGAGTTTAGGACACCGTTTGATATTTTTGACACCGTGTTGCAAATTAAATTTTTTTGTAAGTATTTGTCGTTTCTTGCCACCGTTTTTAAAGCCATTAGACAAACACGACTACGATTGTAATTTTTGACACGATTTGACATTTTTGTCACAATTTGTAATTTTTTAAACTTTGGTATGCCGTTTGATAAAATTTAAAAATTTTACGCCGTTTGTCACTTTGACAAAATTTGTCACTTTTGACAAAATTTGTCACTTTTAACAAAATTAGTCACTTTTGAAAAAATTTGTCACTTTTGACAAAATTTGTCACTTTTGAAAAAATTTGTCAATTTTGACAAAATTTGTCAATTTTGACAAAATTTGTCAATTTTGACAAAATTTGTCACTTTTGACAAAATTTGACACTTGACAAAATTTGTCACTTTTGCCAAAATTTGACAGTTTTTATTCTTGTTAAATTGTGTGACGAGCGCACTTTGGCAGGGGCCTGGAGAGCAACCCGCTGCAGTGCTCGTGCCACGCGGGCTGGCTAGCGGGCTGGCTGCGCGCGCGCCGCCTGGCGCCCGCCGCCGCCTGCGCCTCGCCGGCCCCCCTCAGGGGCGCCGCGCTGCTGCACCTCGACCCGGGCGACTTCAAGTGCACGCGTACGTACGAGCGTTTCCACAAAAAATGCGTTTGCGTTGCGTTCAAATGCGTTGTGTTTGAAGTGTGAGCAAAAGTGAAATTTTTAGCTCACTCATTATTTTAATTATTGTTTTCAATCATTAAAATAATGAGTGAGCTAAAGCATTAGCATTAAACACTCTTTATTAGTCCAATTCAAACATAAATCTTACCATGTATATAAACTAAATATTAGTAAATATTAAAATAATGACCATTTTTATACACTAGTCACATTTTTGAGTTGTCCCTCGCGTTCATCGATTCCGGAAGGCGATTCTGTATTTTTTTCTACTATGATAGCATTATTTTTTTGGTAGCGTTTGAAAATACACTGAGTCGCCTATATTCGCTAGGAGTTTATACTTTAATCTGATTTTCGTTTAACCCGGCTGCCTTGTCTTACCGTGTACCTTCATCATCAGCATCATCATCACCAGCCCTTTTAATGTCCCCACTGCTGGGGCACGGGCCTTCCCTATGGATGGAAGAATATGTCGAGATTGGGCCATAACCCACCACGCTGGCCCAGTGCTGGTTGGTGGGTAACCTTGTACCTTAGTCCCTTCTTAATAAACAGGTGGTAAACATGGTAGGTACTATTCCGCATTTTGTCGTCATCTCATAAACGTGATTTTGAATGCGCGGAAAAAAGGCAAAACACTAGTCTATATATAAACCGTGTTTATTAGTAAAGCCTTTACCCCCGAATACAGAAACGCTACTCAAATTTTGAGCACTGCTTATAAAGTTGTGTGGAAAAACGACAATTTTGACAATACATACTTAAATGTTGAAAGCAGGACTCAAACTTTTAATAACGGTCCTGTATTCGGAGGTAAGTGTCCATTTTGCAGTGAACCCACAAGTTATTCAAAGTAAACTAGATGGCGCTAATCAACGCAATCATTCAGGCGTTGCTTGGTATCTTCATAACTACGACTAATTAAACTAGATGGCGTTGGTGCCTTCACAACCGTGGCTAAATTATAAAACATACACACACACGCGCGTGTGTATGTGTGTGTTAATGGGAAGTCTGATTTTGATTTTATCAGTGTGTGAAGTCCAATGTCATGATGTAATTGTAACAGTCCATAATATGTATTCCTCCGTATCGTAATCTATTATTAAACTTTATTATTATTATTTTTAAAGTTTAATCTTTCCCCAAGCTCTTGTAGGCGGATATTTGTACCTATGACGCGAACCTTAGTCAAGCGTCATAGTGTTAAGTGTTGTAGATCCGGATGATAAAAACTTTCCGGTGATTATGCAAGCGTTAAGATAGCTAGTTTTTTCTCGTAAATATGTAATTTTTGTTTATTATGATGATGATGATGTGTTGTAAATTAAACGAATTCAAAAAATTTCATTTAGATCCAGACCATATATATACCCGGCACAAATAGCGACTACTTTTGAATTGTAATTTTTTGACATTAAGTACTCGTTAACGTTAATTGACGTCTCTGAGTGCGTCTGTAAGACATTAAAGGGCTGGTGATGATGATGTCGCTGTGTCCCTCAGCGGATTGGATGGGTGACGTGGATGGGTGACCCGCCGCTCAGCGGATTGGAAAAGTACATTATCTCCAGTTCCTCCGTCATGTTGAGCCTTCGACATTAAAGGGCTGGTGATGATGATGATGATGTGTCCCTCAGCGGAGGACCGCGGCTGCCTGGCGGCGGACTACTGCCCCCCTACGTGCGCGTGCGCCGGAACGGTGGTGAGATGTGCGCGCGCGCAACTAACCGCACTGCCCGACCGCATCCCGCGGTACACCACCGAACTGTGAGCATTTCATAATATTTATATTAATAGTCAGCCGTGTGGTGACAGCAGAGTTGAATACAATTGTCACCTCCCCAAATCTCTCCCGTGGGTGTCGTACAGGGCGACTAAGGAATGGGCAGCAGCGTTCCTCTTGTACCACCTAGCAATGTACTGCGACTTTTGTGCTCAATAAATGGCAGAAAAATTTTGATGTGTGTGTACAAGTGATGCAAATAAATGTTCTATCTATCTATCAGTAGGCTCGCCGCCTATTACATGGGACTTGACATAGTTGGCGAAACGTGGGTGCTAGTTCACCTCTGCCTACCCCTTCGGGGATATAGGCGTGATTTATGTATGTCAATTGACACTTATTCTTAGGCTTTTTTGACAACTTAGATTTCAGTGCTTGGTGGCGTTCGCCGGCCGGCTTTTGTAATAAAAAAATTTGTCTTGCAAGCTACTTGGAGTCGAACGAGATCACCAGCATCCTGCCGGAGCAGATCCGCCACCTGACCCAGCTCACCCGGCTGGACCTGTCCAACAACCGGATCGGCGTGCTCGCCAACAACACCTTCGAGGGCCTCACCAAGCTCTCCACGCTCATCGTCAGCTACAACAGGCTCAGATGCGTCCAGGTATGTTCAGGACCACGCCAGAAAGAAGATGTTATTATTATTTGAACATAATAATTAAATTTTCTCTCGAGAGGAGCTCGCTAGCGCAGTGGCACAGCACGCTTGGCCTGCGATTGCGTAAACCAAGCAATTTCGCTATGGCCGGTCACTGGATGGGTGACCAAAAATTTATCATCACCAGTTCCTCCGTGCTTCGGAAGGCACGTTAAGTCGTTGGTCCCGGCTGCATCTGCAGTCGTTAATACCCACCATCCCGCACTGGGCCAGCGTGCCCAATTTCCCCATATTTTTCTATCCATAGGGAAGGCCCGTGCCCCAGCAGTGGGGACATTAAAAGGCTGGTCATGATGATGATGAATTAAATTTTAGATTAGCCCCTCTAGACCAATTCTCCTATATCCAGAGGTCTCGGGCTTAATCCCCAGGGGAGTACAGATTTGTACTCGATTCGGTTGGTTGTAGGACTTTCTGCAGGTCCGCCTGGCTAGCTACCACTATTTATTTATTTATTTAACAATTAATGTACACACAAAGACAATAACAATAGAAGACATACATTACACAGATAATTGTACAAAGGTACTGCTTATTTCTAAAAGAAATCCATCTTATTATAACAAAAATCTGTCGCCATAATAATAATGTTAGCGGCATTATTGTGTACAGCCGCGTGGTGACGTAAGAGTAGAATACAATTGTCACCACCCCCAAATCTTTCCCGTGGGTGGCGTACAAGGCGACTAAGGATAAATCTGAATATGATTAGGAATGGGCAGCAGCGTTCCTCTTATACCACCTAAGCTAGCAATGTACTGCGACTTTTGTGCCCGATAAATGGCAATAGGCTCGCCACCTATTACATGGGACTTGACATATTTGGCGAAACGTAGGTGCTAGTCCACCTCTGCCGACCCCATCGGGGATATAGGCGTGATTTATGTATGTATGTATTATTGTGTTCCGACCATCATGTCTTCTTCTTGTACTCTTCTCTCTCCTTCACCAATATCTCATCCTCTCCTCTTTTTATCCTTTATACAATCCTTTCAATTCCTCTTTCGTCTTCCTCGCCTTCTACGTTCTTCCAAGTTCATACCGACCATTCTTCTGCCAATATAGCTTTTATCCCTCTTCATAACATGACCAAACCATCTAAGTCTATCACTCCGCAGTCACTACTTTCAAAGTTCCCTGTTAAGAATAATTTAGTTAATTAGGTTATTGTTTTATGTCCCACTTGACAATAAAGTGTACTTTTCCGCCTGCTTTTCCGCTTCCTGGTCAGGGGGTGACATTAAACTATATACTTACCTCAAGCGATAAAAAAGAAAGCCTCAGATATTGTTTCATCGCCTTTGGTATATAATCTACTATTCTTTTTTCCAGCGTGACGCTCTGAAGGGTCTGACCCAGCTTCGTGTGCTTTCGCTCCACGGAAACAACATTTCCATGCTCGCCGACGGAGTGTTCCGGGACCTGGAATCCATATCACACGTGTAAGTTGAATTGTCACCAACCCCATCTCTGCTGCGGGTGTCGTACAAGGCGACTAAGGGTAAAGACCGCGATGAGTAATGTGCAGTAGCATTCCTCTGATCATCATCATCATCACCAGCCCTTTTAATGTCCCCACTGCTGGGGCACGGAAGAGATGGGAATGGGATGGAGAAGGAAGAGTATAGGGATTATATTACCCACCAACAACACTGGGCCAGCGTGGTGGGTTATGTATGGCCCAATCACCCTATACTACTAGCGCAGTGGCATAGCGCGCCTGGCCTGCGATTGCGTAAACCAGTAATTACAATACAACGTAATTGCTTTGTGTATTATACTATCCTATTTTAATTTCAACATTATACCAGGAAACTTTTTCGTCACTGCAATTTTTTTTGGAATTCGTTCAGACTATCAAACTCCCATAGTGAAATTTCTTCAGTTTGATGGTCTGAACGAATTCGAAAAATTTATGCAGTGACCAAAAAGTCTCCTGGTATAAATGTTAGAAAAATTAGTACAAAGATTTTGGTAGTTTCGAAAAATTTATGGTCTTGATGCGGGAATCGAACCCGCATCCGCTGCTATCCGGGCAGGTGCCTGACCGCTCGTCCAACCAAGACCATAAATTTTCGAAATTCTTTTTCTAACCACCAAAATCTTTTTGTGTATTCTATTGTATGATTTGTATGGTATGCCTCTGTTCCCGTGGCAGGGCGCTGGGCTCCAACCCCCTGTACTGCGACTGCTCGGCGCGCTGGCTCTCGGAGTGGGTGAAGAGCGCGGGCGAGTACGTGGAGCCGGGCATCGCGAGGTGCGCGCAGCCGCCCGCCATGCGCGACAAGCTCGTGCTCAGCACCAGCTCGGCCGCGTTCGTGTGCAACGGTGCGCAAGTCTCACACAGTCTCGCTAAATCTCACCACATCTCGCTAAGTCTCATCACATCTCACTAAGTCTCACCACATATCACCAAATTGCACGACATCTCACCCCATCTCATCACACATTGTAGCTAGACATATGGAACGTGTATCGCTTTGTCGCATCTCACTCCATCTCACCAAATCGCGCCATATTTCACCCCATCTCATTACACTGTCGCATCTTACCCCATCTTATCACACTGTCATCGTAGCTCAATACATGGGATAAGTATATTGTATAAATTTGTCTCGTCTCACCCCATCTCATCACACTGTCGCATCTCACCAAATCGCACCACACCTCACCCCATCTCACCACATCTCATCACACATCGTACCTGAACATATGGAGCATGTATCGCTTTGTCGCATCTCACCACATATTAGCAATCATTTGACGGCCGCCTTCGTCGAATGCTTAGATCGCTGGGTATTGGCCAAGAGGTCCCGGGTTCGAATCCTGGTAGGGGTAAATTTTGTCATGAGCACAAATATTAGTTCCCGAGTCATGGTTGTGTATATGTTAATGTAGTATATTTTCAATATTTATTATTTATTCATTATTTTATAAAGTGTTTGAATTTGAAATTGAGGAATCTATTGCAGGCAACCCTCCCCCCGAGGTGGTGTCGAAGTGCGACCGCTGCTACAACAACCCGTGCCTGAACGGGGGCGCGTGCTCGGCCACGCCCTCGGGCGGGTTCGAGTGCGCCTGCGCAAGGTGAGGACCGATCTGCGTAAATATAATTATAATAAGCGTCAAAAAGCATTGTAAGCAAAGCGGCTTTAAGTAGTTTAGCGTCTCGTCGCTAGATGGCGCTGAACTGTTTTTGACACAGCGGCCCGGGCAGCTTACCGCCTTGCCGCTAGATGGCGTTGAAACTGTTTTAGACACGTGATTAAGTGTTGTGTTAGGTAGGTAGGAACCTACCTACGTTATATTTAAAGATACATCAAACCAAAGAATTCAAAGAATTCGCTTTGAGTGTATAATAATAGTCTATTTTGTGAAGAAGATTTTAGATTAATTTTTCATTAGATTTGTTGAAAATTTTTATAGCCATGTAGAATGGGCTGAATACCTTTTCACCATTAAACCTTGGGTGGTTATATGACATCGTTTCTAATGTTTAACGTTATTTCTTTGACGATTTAGGGGTGTATGTAATGATACCTTATATGAATAAACCATATTTTTATTTTATTTCTACCAGGGGTTTCCACGGGGAGACCTGTCAACATCAGATAGATGCGTGCTACGGCTCCCCCTGCGCCAACGGCCACTGCCAGCTACTAGAAGAAGGAAGGTTCCAGTAAGTTGTACCATAATTTATAAAAAAATTAAACAGATGTGGCTTCTATGTTGCCTCTGCCTACCCCTCCGGGGTATATATACATGCATGAGTTAAGTCAGCCGTGTGGTGACGGCAGAGTAGAATACAATTGTCACCACCCCAAATCTCTCCTGTGGATGTCGCACAATGAGACTAAGGATAAATCAGTGATGAGGAATGGGCAGTAGCGTTCCTCTTATACCACCTAGCAATGTACTGTGAATTTCGTCCCCGATAAATGGCAATAGGCTAGCCACTCTATACCGTCTTTGTCATAAGGGCACACGGGGCCAGTGCCCAGGGCCCCAATATTCAGGGGGCCCCGAAAGACCTACAATTTCTCTCACATTTATTCTCAAAACGTTTTTGCCCGGGTACATAACACTTTTTTTCACAAAAAAAAAGTATAATTTGCTTTCTTTACGTTCCAAAAGTGTCCCAAATTCTTGTGTGCCATGGGAGCTAACATAATTGGCGAAACGTGGGTGCTAGTTCACCTCTGCCTATCCCTTCGGGGATATAGGCGTAATTTATGTATGTATACTTAGGTACATAATCTATATTTTTACCATATTTATTTAACCGACGAAAAAACCGAGGAGGTTACTCAATTCGTATCCGTATGTGTTTTTTATATACTTTAATTGAATGTGTGTATGTTTATTTGAATGTATGTATTAGTATGTATTGTATATTGAAACTGACGACGTGTATTGTCCACAGCTGCTCGTGCCAGCCCGGCTACACGGGCGTGCGGTGCGAGGCGGACATCGACGACTGCGCGGGCCACCGCTGCCAGAACAACGCCACCTGCGTCGACCGCCTCGAGGGGTACTCGTGCCGGTGCGGGCAGGGGTACATGGGTGAGAATGGACATCTTTACGCACACCTGTAGGCCTAACAAGGAGCGTGAACAATTCCAAAAAACAAAATCACTCCCCCATATAAACTGACACCATAGTAATTTATTTTTCCGAGATTTCGATTTTGGTCCCGTAGCGAAAGTTGTTCAGTTTGATAGCTTGAATAACCCCTTTAAATATGACTACACCTCTCTGTTACACCTTGTATACATTCATACATACATATATAAATACATAGTACGTAAACGAAATCTCCCTCCCCCCCCAGGCGAGTTCTGCGAGAAGAAGATCCCGTTCTGCACGCCGGAGTTCGCGCCGTGCGCCAACGGGGCCACCTGCACCGACCTGGGCTCGCACTACGCGTGCGCCTGCCCTAAGGGCTACTCGGGCCAGAACTGCACTGTCAACGCGGATGATTGCATCAACAATATGTGCCAGGTGAGGCCAGGACTGGTCTAATATACCTACTGTTCTGATAAGACTTCTGTCTGCCATGTTCTAATATTGGGTATATTAGGACAGGGTTGCATCAATAAAATGTGCCAGGTGAGGTCAGACCCGGTCCTTCTTTGGATTGAAAGGCTAACACCCATATGCACAGTCGGTTCCTCGAGATTTCCTCCACTCGACCCCAGTCGAGATCACCTTAAGGAAATCTTACAAATTCTTGAAATCAGTATGTTCAGTTACGTCTTCACCCTCCAGTGAGGAACCTCCGGTAAAGTCGAGTTGAGGTTGAGTGAAGGAGTGCGAGTGAATAACATCAAAGAAATTATTAATTATGCTAACTTATAAAATTTTAAATCACCTCAAAATAAACGTGGAAAGCGCTGTAAACAAGCTTTGAGGAGATCTCAAGGTAGACCGTTCCGTATTTTGTTCCTAACGATGATGATCCGGAATGATGATCCAGAGGTCCAGGGCTCGATCCCCAGGGGGTACAACTTTGTGCTCGGTTTGGTTGGTGGTGGGACTTCTTTGAAGTCCGCCTGACTAGCTACCACCATGTTATCAAAATCTGCCGCCATAATAATAATGTTAACAGCATTATTGTGTTCCGACAATTGTCACCGACAGTGGTTGAGGGTTCCAGGTGAAGCTCGATTCCATGTTCGGCCCTCATCGTCACTCACCACCAGGGGAGATGAAGGGCAAGAGCTTCCCTGTCCAACATTGAAACACATGGGCTGTGTCTAGTGGTTGGCTGAAACGAATGGTGTTTGTTCCAGAACGGCGCCAGCTGCGTGGACGGGCTGGACGAGTACTCGTGCCAGTGCGCCGCGGAGCACGCGGGCCGCTACTGCGAGGCGGCGCCGCACGCCGCGCTCGGCACCTCGCCCTGCGCGCACCACGACTGCCTGCACGGCGTCTGCTACCTGCCCGACCAGGCCAGACACTAATGAAATATTTACATCATTATTTATACAAACATTTTGGTGGTTAGAAAAAGAATTTCGAAAAATTATGACCTTGAGGCGGGAATCGAACCCGCGTCCGCTGCTATCCGGGCAGGTGCCCGACCGATCGGCCGCCCAAGACACTAAATAACTTGCCGAAATTCTTCTAACGTTTACACTTCACGTTGTAAGCCAACGGGTACCCTCGGGAATGTTTGAAATTTATTTCTACATTGCGAGGGTACCTAATCTAACCACCAAAATCTTTGTACTAATTTTTCTAACATTTATATAATGTTAAAATTAAAATCAAATAGATCATTTATAATCAACTTTTAAAGGGTTGAGACAGCGATAAGTAAAAATTATAATAATAAATAAATATTTTTACACTCACACCTATCATCTAGCCCAAAGTAAGTAGCCTAAGCACTTGTGTTATGGATACTAGATGACGGACATATTTTTAATATAATTATGTACATAAATGTTGAAAATATACTACATAAACATATACATAACCATGACTCGGGAACAAACATTTGTGGTCATCACAAAGTTTGCCCCTACCAGGATTTGAATCCGGGACCTCTTGGCCAATACCCAGCGATCTGAGCATTCGACCAAGGCGGCCCTAAAATTAATGGGCAGCAGCATTACTTTTGTACCAATAATTAATGAAATTTTATCAAAATTGTTTTAATTTCCTCACAGTTGGTACGAAAAGCAGAATATTACTCGGGCAAAGCAGTCATATATCTTGGGCGCGCTTGGATCCCTCGCTCCATTCAGAACTCTATTCTTAAATCTATCGCTTCGCTCGGGAATTCATTTTTTTTCTCCCTCGCTTTAAGTTACTAATATATTGACAATATTTATAATTTCTCAACAGGACGATATAATGACGGATCGAGCGCTTGGTGATTATCTGTGCAAATGCGCGCCAGGATATACAGGTGACAATTCTTTGCTTTTTTATATATTTTTTTTACTTTATAAACTCTTTCGGTACGATGGCCAGGTGGAAAAGAGACTGCCAAACTTAGCCCCTCTCTCTTTTTTTTAGGTCGCTTTTGCGAGTACCTGACCTCGCTCACCTTCAACCACAACGACTCCTGGGTGGAACTGGAGCCCCTTCGGACCGTGCCACAGGCGAACGTCACCCTGGGTGAGAATTCTTCCTTTTAGGACACGACTGGGGTGATCACAGGCGAACGTCACCCTGGGTGAGAATTCTTCCTTTTAGGACACGACTGGGGTGATCACAGGCGAACGTCACCCTGGGTGAGAATTCTTCCTTTTATGACACGACTGGGGGGATTACATGCGAATGCTACCCTAGGTGAGGATTCAACTTCCTTTTAACATGACCTTTTATAACATAATAATATAGCAAATACATACATATACTTACGATAGGGGAAGGCAGCCAGAAACAGCTATATAACGACTTTTACGAAAAATTTCGGCCGCGTCGTCGTCATCAGCTTCCTTGATAGTGGTCCCACGCCACATTGACGAGCTGATCCCACATCTTGGTACAGCGCCACGATGCCGAATTGGTCGCACTCTACCTTGCCGCGCCCAAGCTACATAACTCATCCCACACAAAGAACTCATCCCACCCCGTAAACATCCCATTCACCAACGAATTCGTCCCACTCGACACCGAACTCATCCCACTCGCCACCGAACTCATCCCACTCGCCACCGAAACCCGTGACTCACGGCGCCGCGCCCCCGCAGTGTTCAGCACCGCGCAGCAGCACGGCGTGCTGATGTACTTCGGCGAGAACGAGCACCTGGCGGTGGAGCTGTTCAACGGCCGCGTGCGGGTCAGCTACGACGTCGGCAACCACCCCACATCCACTATGTACAGGTGTGCATTGTCATTGTTATCTTTTTCACTATACCCCATTCTCTTGGGCTTGAGACAAAATATAATCAATCTTGATGCGCATCGCTATCGTCATTATTACCATCCTTTTAATGTCACAGGCCTTCCCTATAGAATGTAGAATATAGGGAGAATACCTAATTCGCCACGCACGCTGAAGGCCCAGTGTGGAATTAAGATCCAGAGGTCCCGGGTTCGATCCCCAGGGGGCTACAAATTTGTACTCGGTTTGGTTGATGGTAGGTCTTCTTTCAAGTCCGCTTGGCTACCTACCACCGTCTTATCAAAATCTGTCGCCATAATAATAATGTTAACAGCATTATTGTGTTCCGACAATGTGTGATAAGATAGCCAGCCCCTCTGCGGTTGAGGGTTCCAGGTGAAGCTCGATTCCATGTTCGGCCCTTATCGTCATTTACTATCGGATGAGATGAAGGGCAAGAGCTTCCCTGGCTAGCATAATAAAAAAAAATTAACACTTGTATTAATTATATTAACAGCTGTACAAGTATATGGGTGCCAGACTCCATACATTCTGGAACATCTCCTTTCTTTGAGAAAAAACTAGCTACAATAATTTTTCGAAATATTTCGACCTCATTTTCTGTTTCATCGTTTTTCAGTTTCGAAAAGGTGTCCGACGGGAACTACCACAAAGTGGAGCTCTTGGCCATCAAGAAGAACTTCACTCTGCGCGTCGACGATGGACCAGCGCGCTCCATCATCAACGAGGGTCAGTGTACTGCTTCTGTGGCCCTGGCCAATCTACCGAACGCGTAGAAAACAAATGTATGAGACTGACGTCTTATTCTTCTGCTCCCTGCCCTGTTCCCATCTATCTATCTGGGGTCGGCCCAGTATGTTTCCTCTTCATATGAAACTGACGTATATCAAAATAAACAAAACTCTGCTGTAAACTTAGTTTATAAACATATATTGTACAGTTGTTTATTGTCCCAAATAAAGAGAGCGAAAAAAAAAAAAACGTCAGTTTCATACTTTTGTTTTCTATGCGTTCGAATAGATAAGCCACTTGGCTAGGTCCTTGGTCTCGTTGTTGCGATGTTTGACCAAATATGGCGGATTGCTGAATTTTGTATTTTTATTTTTATAAAATATATATCAATCACAAGTATAATCTGAGAGCTAGTGATTTTTATTGAATCTCCTTATCCTTAATTATTGTTATGAATCATTATTTCAGTGATTCTTTGTTAGTTTCATCGTCCCTTTTGTCAATTTTATTGAGACACGGTTTTAAATATATACCTATAGTCTGTAACTTGTCTTATTTGGGAAACAATCTTGGCATAACTTTTTAAAAAAATCACCCATTAAAAATAAAATAATAAAAAAGTCAATAATCTATTACAATAAATCGTTATTATAGACTGAAACCAATTGAATCTAGTTATCAGTTGATTTTTATGCTCTTCTTTTATGCTCTGCTTTCATTATTTTCCCCAAATTTCTCCCGTGGGTGTCGTACAAGACGACTAAGGATAAACAGTGATGAGGAATGGGTAGCAGCGTTCCTCTTAAACAGCCTAGCAATGTACTGCGACTTTTGTGCTCGAAAAATGGCAATAGGCTCGCCACCTATTATTACATGGGACCTAATATAATTGGCGAAACGTAAGTGCTAGTTCACCCCTGCCTACCCCTTCGGGGATATTGGCGTGATTTATGTATGTATGTATTTTCATTAAAGAGGTATGCCAAGATTGTTTACCAAATAAGACAAGTTAGATTCAGACTATAAGTATAGTGTGTTAGTTATCTTTGAAATGTTAACCAGTTATTTTTCTCCACAGGCAGCAAAGAGTTCCTGCGTCTAGAGAACGCGATCTACCTCGGAGGGGTGCCCGAGGACGTGGCCAAAGCCGCCCTGTCCCGCTGGCATTTGAGAAACGTCACCAGCTTCAAGGGTGGGTTTCTCTACCTCATATTATTATCCCCACTGGTTACAGGTTCTATACATCATCACCTACCTCATATCCCCCTGGTTACAGGTCCTATACATCATCACCTACCTCATATCCCCACTGGTTACAGGTCCTATACATCATCACCTACCTCATATCCCCCCTGGTTACAGGTCCTATACATCATCACCTACCTCATATCCCCACTGGTTACAGGTCCTAGACATCATCACCTACCTCATATCCCCACTGGTTACAGGTCCTATACATCATCACCTACCTCATATCCCCACTGGTTACAGGTTCTAGACATCATCACCTACCTCATCCCCACTGGTTACAGCTCCTAGACATCATTACCTACCTCATATCCCCACTGGTTACAGGTCCTATACATCATTCATTATCATCATCACCAATATTTGAATTACTTCATCGCGGCAGAATAACATAAAAGGGGAAACCTTGTACCCTGTTCAATATCCCCACTTTTTTTGTGCCCGCAGATGTAAAAGGGAACGCTAGTGCTTTCTATCCCGAGGCCCTCCTGGGGGGATATGTCGGACTTTCACCATCTAAAACCACCCTTCTGCCTTACCCGGGAAAGGTCTACAGGCGTCATCCTGTAGCGATCGCCCCCTAGGAAGAGGGCGACGCAAATACCCCCATCATAAATTAACCCTTTATAGCGCTGTGCGTCTAGAAAATCACCACCATCTGATTGCACCTCACTACAATCTGAATACATAATACGTACATAAGTCACGCCTATATCCCCGAAGGGGTAGGCAGGGGTGAATTAACACCACGTTTCGCCAATTATGTTAGGTTTGCTTTTTATCGGGCACAAAAGTCGCAGTACATTGCTAGGTGGTAGGTATAAGAGGAACACTGCTGCCCATTCCTCATCACTGATTTATTCTTAGTCGCTTTGTACGACACCCACGGGAGAGATTTGGGGTGGTGACAATTGTATTCTTGATATGTATAAGTGTGGGTATCCACACACAATGTTACCAATCTGTCCGTCTGCAGTCAGTAATAAACTAGCCTTGTACACGCGACGGTTGTTTTATTCGAAACACTACATTGGCGACGAGTACCTACGCATTTTTAAAATAAAAAAGAATGTCTGCGATTATTGGAAATCTTTCCGTATTTGACCATAAACATCAAGAATGGTCAATCTTCTACAGTCGATTGTCGCAGTTCATTAAGTTGAATAAAATATCAACCGAAAATAAGTGTGCGGTATTACTGACTCATCTCTCGGACGAAACCTACCGTCTGGCACGGAATTTAGTGCATCCGCGCGAATTGGAGTTTGTCAGTTACGAGGAGCTAGTGACAGTGCTGGGCAATCATTTCACTCCAAAACGATCGACATTTGCCGACAGAGCAAAATTTTATGAAGCAGTCAGAACAGGAGGTGAGAGTATCGAAGAGTGGGCTGCCCGACTGAGGGGACTAGCGATTCATTGTGACTTCGGTACGGCCCTCGACGTGTTAATACGAGATCGCTTCATATTGGGTCTAGGAGCAGGAGCGGTCCGTGACCGTTTATTTGAGCAAGACGCCGTGACCTTGACCTGGGCTAAGGCGCTTGAAATTGCCCAGCAAACCGAATGTGCGCGGCAAGCACGAAACACCTTCACAGGATTTGGGAGTGAGACGCAAATCAAAGAGGAACAGGTATTTCGTGCGGGAAATACCCGAGGAGCAGCGCGACCTCAAAATCAAGGTCGCGGGTCGACAGCCAGCGTCCCGACTTCCAGCAGTATGAAGTGCACGGTGTGCGGTTTAAAAAATCACAGTGCTATGAAGTGTCGATATAAAAATTATAGATGTCAATCGTGTGGTGAAAAAGGCCATTTAAAAAAAGTGTGTGGAGTGAAACGGTCTAACGGTGCTAATTTGAATAACATAGCCGAAATTTCAGACCAGGAAGATGAAGACTGTAAGGAATGTCAGTTTTTTAATTTACGGTATGTACATTATAAACCGATTACGATTACTGTATTTATTAATGACATGCAAATGTGTATGGAGTTAGATTCAGGGTCCGGCACAAGTGTAATCTCAGAAAGCTTAATTTTAACTCATTTTAAAAGTAGTACATTACAAAAGTGTGATTTAGTAATGTGTTTATATAACGGACATAAAATCATTCCATTAGGTTTTTTTTTGGCAAAAGTTTGTTACATGGGAATTATTAAAGAAATTAAAATTTATGTAATACAAAATGGGGGTCCGCCCCTATTAGGCCGTGATTTTATGTCTCATTTTAAAATGAAGTTTATATGTGACAATAATAAAATCAACGTTGTGTTTAAAAATCTAGATAAGGAGATACTACAATTGTTAAATCAATTTCCTGATCTTTGGAAAGATGAATTAGGATGTTTTAATAAATTTAAGGTTGAACTACATCTTAAGGATAATGCATTACCATAATTTGGATCTAAACACATCTAAGCGTTTCTGTTTAAGGCCTGCTTTTGCACTGCCCGGCTTAGACATTGTTTCTTAAATGCTGATAGTAAGCCTCCAGGCCTGTATGACCACCCAAACACGATATGATATAGCTATTTATCGCATCGAACTTACTGTACGAGCGGGGAGCGAGCGGTTGTAAGGCGCCGCTTCGCGCAGGTACAGAATTGTTGGTGGATAGGAACTACCCCAGGGAGTAGCCCTGGCAGGCAGCGGGGAGGGAGTAGTGAGACCCAACACGGCTATATATTTGTATGTCTCTCATGGGTGTAAACTGCCGACGGTGCGCTTGGTCGACGTCTGGTGTATGTAGGTCGCCTCGCTGCTGAATCTGCTCCTCGGGTTGAGTCCAATGTTCGACTCGTGGCTCGAACACTTACTAAAATCATTGTATTTTCAACAGTTGAAAGCGTTAAATGGCTTTATCTTTATGATATAACCTTAGAGGCTTTCAATTCAGGCATAATCAAGTGTTAAAATCCAATGATTTTTGACTGTACACTTTGCGATAAATGGCTATATCATATCGTGTTTCGTCGGTTATGCTAGCCGGGCTGTCTGTAATGATAGTTGTAAGTATGGTTGAAACAAATAAATAAATAAAAAATCCACCCCCAGGCTGCCTAAAGGAGGCGTGGATCAACCACAAGAGGGTGGACTTCGGGAACAGCGTGAGGATGCAGCGGCCGGCCGCCGGCTGCGGGGACGACGAGCCGGCCATGCCTAGGCCCGCGCCCGCTCTGCAGGAGGACGCCAAGCACAGCCAGGTCGGGTTTGGGCGTTTTGGACTGGGTTTGGGCATTTTGGGTTGGATTTGGGCATTTGGGAATTTTGGCTATGTGGCCATGTTTGGGCACTTTGTGCCAAGTTTGGGAATGTTGGGGCAATTTGGGCATTTTGGGTCAGATTTGGGCATTTTGGTCCACACTTAGGTAAGCTGGTCCTGGTACGCGAAATGTACTGCTAGTTGAGTAAGTTGATAGTGGGACTCGAATAGTACTGCCGAATCATCATCAAAAAATATCCTAACATTGTTTGTGGGGGAAATACCACATAAAATATGTCGCTTGCTCCTTCGTAGTGTCTAGAGGCGTAGAGCAGAGACTTTTGCACCTTCGTAGTATGAAGAGGAGGCGTGGTCTGTAAAGGAGTGAGGTACGCGTCCCTAGCACCCGCGCGGTTCCTAGAGGCGAGAAACATGCACATTTTGCACCCTCGCGGTGTTTAGAGGAGTGAGGTATCGTATCGGCGTCTCTGGCACCCTCATGGTGTGATGTATGGCTGCGCTCCTAGCACCCTCGTGGATGTATGGTTTTAATAATATAATACGCATAATATAATACGTATGTGTGTATTATATCAGTATGTCAGTAGGTCGTCTTGTACCCGCGGTGTGTGAGATACGCGCCCCTAGCACCCTTGTGATGCCTAGAGGCGTGATGTACCCGCCCCTAGCACCCTTGCGGTGCGTAATATGTGTAACACAGAACATGCGCAGGACCCTTGCGTGCCGAACCCGTGCGCGCGGGGCGGGCGCTGCGTGCGAGAGGAGGGCCCGGCGGACTACTCGTGCCGGTGCCGCGCGGGCTTCGCGGGCCCGCAGTGCGAGCGGCGCGCCTCTGTCGGTGAGTGCCACACCTCCCATACATACATACATACACATCATACATCAAGCGGACTACTCGTGCCGGTGCCGCGCGGGCTTCGCGGGCCCGCAGTGCGAGCGGCGCGCCTCTGTCGGTGAGTGCCACACCTCCCATACATACATACATACACATCATACATCAAGCGGACTACTCGTGCCGGTGCCGCGCGGGCTTCGCGGGCCCGCAGTGCGAGCGGCGCGCCTCTGTCGGTGAGTGCCACACCTCCCATACATACATACATACACATCATACATCAAGCGGACTACTCGTGCCGGTGCCGCGCGGGCTTCGCGGGCCCGCAGTGCGAGCGGCGCGCCTCTGTCGGTGAGTGCCACACCTCCCATACATACATACATACACATCATACATCAAGCGGACTACTCGTGCCGGTGCCGCGCGGGCTTCGCGGGCCCGCAGTGCGAGCGGCGCGCCTCTGTCGGTGAGTGCCACACCTCCCATACATACATACATACACATCATACATCAAGCGGACTACTCGTGCCGGTGCCGCGCGGGCTTCGCGGGCCCGCAGTGCGAGCGGCGCGCCTCTGTCGGTGAGTGCCACACCTCCCATACATACATACATACACATCATACATCAAGCGGACTACTCGTGCCGGTGCCGCGCGGGCTTCGCGGGCCCGCAGTGCGAGCGGCGCGCCTCTGTCGGTGAGTGCCACACCTCCCATACATACATACATACACATCATACATCAAGCGGACTACTCGTGCCGGTGCCGCGCGGGCTTCGCGGGCCCGCAGTGCGAGCGGCGCGCCTCTGTCGGTGAGTGCCACACCTCCCATACATACATACATACACATCATACATCAAGCGGACTACTCGTGCCGGTGCCGCGCGGGCTTCGCGGGCCCGCAGTGCGAGCGGCGCGCCTCTGTCGGTGAGTGCCACACCTCCCAAACATACATACATACACATCATACATCAAGCGGACTACTCGTGCCGGTGCCGCGCGGGCTTCGCGGGCCCGCAGTGCGAGCGGCGCGCCTCTGTCGGTGAGTGCCACACCTCCCATACATACATACATACACATCATACATCAAGCGGACTACTCGTGCCGGTGCCGCGCGGGCTTCGCGGGCCCGCAGTGCGAGCGGCGCGCCTCTGTCGGTGAGTGCCACACCTCCCATACATACATACATACACATCATACATCAAGCGGACTACTCGTGCCGGTGCCGCGCGGGCTTCGCGGGCCCGCAGTGCGAGCGGCGCGCCTCTGTCGGTGAGTGCCACACCTCCCATACATACATACATACACATCATACATCAAGCGGACTACTCGTGCCGGTGCCGCGCGGGCTTCGCGGGCCCGCAGTGCGAGCGGCGCGCCTCTGTCGGTGAGTGCCACACCTCCCATACATACATACATACACATCATACATCAAGCGGACTACTCGTGCCGGTGCCGCGCGGGCTTCGCGGGCCCGCAGTGCGAGCGGCGCGCCTCTGTCGGTGAGTGCCACACCTCCCATACATACATACATACACATCATACATCAAGCGGACTACTCGTGCCGGTGCCGCGCGGGCTTCGCGGGCCCGCAGTGCGAGCGGCGCGCCTCTGTCGGTGAGTGCCACACCTCCCATACATACATACATACACAATATACATAAATACCTGCATTGGACATGATGCCAATAAAATTAAACCGAGATTAAAGGTTCTTATTATTTTACTGTATATTTTTACTTGCTGTGTAAGAAAGGACACCCAAACACTGGTGGTTCAAGTTATCAATTACACCCATTTACTTACACCCGCAGGTGGTGCCCCAGTCATCACCCAGAACAAGCTACCTCCGAGGAAGCCAGTTTTCATCAGCAACGTACAAGCATCACCAGGTAGTACAGTTTTTTTAACTAAAAACATACATACATATTATAAAACACTCCCATTTATCCCCGAAGGGTTAAGCAGAGGTGAATTAACAGGCACGTTTCCCGGGCATGTTAGGTTCCATGTAATAGGGGGATTAGGGGGCGAGCCTGTTGCCATTTATCGGGCACGAAAGTCGCATGCATGGGACCTAACCTAATTGGCGAAACGTGGGTGTTAAATTCACCTCTACCTACGCCTTCGCGGATATAGGCGTAATTTATGTAAGTATGTATTTTTTATTTTATTTATTTATTAAGTCCATAAAACAAAAATACAGCAAATACATGACAAATATAATGTACATAAAACATATTAAATAGGTTAGAGCCGCATTTCTAAAATTATATGTACACAGCATAATGTATGTATGTATGTAAAGTAACTATTTTTAGTGATGAAATTGCTTGAAATTAACATTTTATTAAAGATACATTTTACTATCTAATTGCAATTCGAATGCTTTTTATTTTCTTAACTTTTCATTTAAAAATCGGCCAGTTAGTTTCTACTATTTAATAAAGAAAATTTAAACGTTAATTTCAACAACTTCTAGCAACTTTATACCTATATGGTCTCCATACAGTTTTTGCGATGCGATATCATGATATGAAAATCTATTAAGATTTAAAAAAAAATTAAATACCATTTTTATTTTATCTAAAATTAAGATGACGGTTCCTAAGAGAGATTTTCTCTATCTCTTAAGTCTCGTCCAGTCCCCACAATATGTTGATAAAAATTTATAACCATATACCTAATTACATAAAAAATAATGAAAACGTGACAATATATATCCAAACATTGAAAACATATCTCTTATGCAAATGCTATTATAATATACAAGAGTTTTTTAACGATAGTGAGAATGGTAAGTGACATGATTAGGGGTTTCATTTCGTTTTCAGAATATAAATAATTGTATTGTAAATGCAACCATGTAATATAATTGAATTGCAATGCCCTTGCAGGGCGTCACATGTAGACCTATGTTATACCATCCACCGTATGTATTTAATGTAATGTGACAAGCAATAAACAATTTGAATTTGAAATTGAATTTATAGTTTAGAATTTCCCCATACTGAACCGAAAAAAACTAATTTTCCTGCCCGCTCTAGACGGGGTCGGCACAACATGTTTTATTCTTCCACTCATCTACTGTTGTTATTGTGTTTAGCGGCGCCATCGTACAAGCAGCAACTGCCGGCCGAGCATGCGCCGGCGCCGGCGCCGGCTCCCGCGCACGGGGGATGCCGGAAGGTACGTGTCCCGCTTCCTTCTCCCCTGCCTCCATAGCACCGGACGTGGACAAATCCCCTCGGGAAAAGGAAATATTCTCTCGCCCTAACTCACACTTAACACCCATAAGCATACTTAGGGCCGATTTCACCGTCACTCATAAAAACTGCATACATACATACATACATAAATCACGCCTATATCCCCGAAGGGGTAGGCAGAGGTGAACTAGCACCCGCGTTTCGCCAATCATGTTAGGTCCCATGTAATAGGTGGCGAGCCTATTGCCATTTATCAGACACAGAAGTCGCAGTTGGTACATTGCTAGGTGGTATAAGAGGAACGCTGCTGCCCATTCCCCATCACTGATTTATCCTTAGTCGCCTTGTACGACACCCACGGAAGAGATTTGGGGTGGTGACAATTATATTCTACTCTGCCGTCACCACACGGCAAAAAGCATAAAAACTGAGTTTAATAAAACTTGGTTCTTATTCGTTTCACGGGTGTTCATCGTTTTAAAATGCATATATCGAGGGTACTCAGGCACAACCAATAAGAGGAACATGACTTTTGCCACACCTGACCATAAAACTTCCTGGTCAGGGCTCAGGGGGTATCATAAAACTATGATTTTACTTCGGGCAATAAAAAACAAACTAAGGATAAATCAGTGATGAGGAATGGGCAGCGGCGTTCCTCTTATACCACCTTGCAATGTACTGCGACTTTTGTGCCCGATAAATGGCAATACGCTCGCCACCTATTACATGGGACCTAGCATAATTGGCGAAGCGTAGGTGCTAATTCACCTCTGCCTACCCCTTCGGGGATATAGGCGTGATTTATGTATGTATGTATGTAATAAAAAACAAAGCCTCAGATCGCATATTTGTCAGTAAAATACTTGCGATTTGAAACATTGTGTTTTATAGCCCTAAGGGCCGGTTTTTTGATCCATAGTTAACTGTTAACAAATTGTTAAAAATTGTTACTTATCTTTAAATATCTCTGATATTTAACATTTAGAAACAATATCAGACTGATATTTATCTATTAGTAACATTAGTAACTAAAATTGTTACTAATGGTGACATATCAGACTGATATTTAGCAATTAGTAACAGTTTATAACAATTGGTTGAGTTAACTATGGATCAGAAAAGTATAATTAATCTACTATTAAAATTTGGTCGATCATAATAATTGATTTGCACAGGAAATAAAATCGTAGATAAAGCTCCTACGGTTATACGGAATTGCCAGAAATAAAACGCAGAAACTACTAAGTATTGCCCATTCATGCATCTA
>OZ008365.1:7094769-7184606 GCA_963931975.1 Cataclysta lemnata
CCCGGCACACCAAGACCAGGAAGGTGAGGTATCTGAAGATGCGACCAGTTCGGGCACCCAATAGTTTGACATACTCAACATTGTCAATCAATTTGTCACCATAATAATAATGTTGTATTCTACTTTGCCGTGTGGTGACGGCAGAGTAGAATACGAAATGGATAAATCAGTGATGAGAAATGGGCAGTTCCTCTTATACCACCTAGGCTAGCAATGTACTGCGATTTTGTGCCCGATAAATGGCAATGGGGTCGCCACCTATTACATGGGACCTAATATAATTGGCGAAACGTGGGTGCTAGTTGACCTCTGCCTACCCCTTCGGGGATATAGGCGTGATTTATGTATGTATGATTGGCCGAGTGGTATAGGCGACTGTCCTGATTACAGGGGTCGCGGGTTCAATTCCCGCATCAAGACTACAACTTTTCGAACTTTTTTTAATCACAATATTCTTTGTACTACTTTTACTTGTACTATTTTTTGTAACATGTGTGCGTTTTTTTGTTACATGTTGTATGTTTACGATTCAGAATGATATACTTTATGGCCTATATCACTTATCCAATTTCTGTCTCATATCACAGGTTCGCCTGGTCTGCCCAGACGGGACGAGATACACCAAAGAGATTGAGATCGTGCGTAAGTGCGCTTGCGGTAAGAAGTGCGCAAAAGTGAACAGCCCCTTCCTTCACTAGCTGTCCCAAGCACTGGGACACCATAACCTGTCAAGCCTAATGGCCAACACTACTAAGGCCCGAATTCACCAAAACGAAAACAAGTGATCACTATTTTAACCACCGGTTTTTGACATTTTATTTATCGTATGGAAGAACTGTCATAAACTGATAGTTATTTTTTAATTACTTGTTTTACATTTAGGTGAACTCGGGCCTAATAAAAGAATTCCATATCGTTTACAGTCCCATGCACTGAGATACCACCACTCTTAAGCTTAGTAGAACTCCGAAGCGAATTTCAAACTGCATGTCCCAGATACTGGGACAAGACTTGTCAAACATGCAAATAAGAAACAAATAATAGTTCATTTGGAACATGCATCACAATTACTGAAGCTTTTGAAATTCTTCCTAATATCTTTTTGTTGGACTGTCCCAACTAGTGGGACACAGTAGTCTCAAAAAAATTTTTTTTTTAAGTTTTGCGATACGGCTGGATATTTATTTATTACACCACGAATAATTACATATTAATATTTAAAAAGATGAATTTAATTTACTTAAACATTTAACAGAGGACGACTAAAGAACAATATAATGACAGCAGTAACGAAATTAGTCCAGCATTTAAAACAGCCACAATTTAATGTAATAGAAACAAAATCAAGAATCTCCCTCGAAACTCGGCAGAAACTACCAAAGTGGTAGGTTTGAAATAAGTAGGGCAGCACCGAGAGACCGCCACACACAATAATTAATTTTTAAGTCGCTTCGTTTGAATATTCAACGGCTTTTGTATCCAGCTGTTTGTACTAAAATCAATAATCTTTTAATACAGTGTTTTATTGAAACATAATATTATGTTTTATACACTTAATGAATGGTAGATAACGAATTTAACCTTTGGGAAGTAAGTTTACAAATACTAGTAGGAATTGGCCTAAACCGTAGTAGATGTTTGTAAAAAGTTTTTACTCAAATAGTTTAGACGAACAACCGAGATAGTAGATAGATACCAGCGCCACAGTCGAATCCTCAAAATAAGTGTTTTATTCATGTTTACTTTTAATTAAAATAAATGTTATTATACAAATATGAGATCCAATAACATGCCTGTTTTGTTATTTAATGAAAATATAAAATTAAATAGCACATGTGTCTTATAACGACATTACATAACAGATTCTGTTCTTTTACTTCAGGCATGGTATCCTTCTTATCTCAACGAACTGATAGACGATTCGGTACATATTAAATTTATTAGACATTACTTGGGAAATAAAGCAGTTTAGTTGATATGTATTTGGAAAAGTCGCATTATATCTGATTATAATGGCAATAGGTCGCTGTATTACAATTTATCCTAACCTAACCTAACACTATGGACATTAAACACCTCTTTACAATAATAAAAACATAAAAGTTAAACCAATTGTATTAACCATATAATATATCATATACCATGCAATATATCAACGAGATCAGACCTCGAACTTTCTCAAGTACTGTCTAAAAACATTGTCTTTTTACATCCTGAATAATCCTCAGCCACTTATAGGATAGAAACTTTTGTACGGAACGTTTAGAATAATATACCTACCTATTGTATATGTTTTTGATTATTAGTGTTTTTGCAAGCTTTATTGCCTATAAATACATAAATTACCGGTCTTAATAGCATCTGTGATGTTGCCAGAAAGAAATGTAATAGATTACCATCGCAATTATTTATTTATAAACAACCTATTTTAGCCTATGAAATGTTTTAATTTAAGGCTTCGAAATGTATACTCAAAGTTATTTAAGGTTATTTTCCCGTCTTCTTTTAATTTTTAGACAGACTATATATATCATTTAATGTGTTCATTTGTAAAATTATATGAAGAAGTATTTATTGTTAGCTAAAGTTAATGTAGCATTACTAAAATATACATATATAGGCTATTGTTGGGCTTCGGTTGTACAATAAACGACTCTCCAGACTACTCAACTCTGCCAAATTTATCCAAGCGATTTTATCCTTAGCACCTTGGATATACCTAAAGGGGAAAATCGAGAGCAATACTTCAAAAAAACTGTTATATAAATTTTCGAATAATAGCAACTAAATAGCTGCACATCACAACTTTTCTGAGCTATTGCTACAAAGTATGTTGTGCGACGTAGCCCAACGTTGTAAGTTATTTATAAAATAAATGGTAAAATTAAAAATGGCATAACAATTGAGCTGAAAACAATGATTTTACGCGAAACAGGAGGCTAACCGCATTTAAGATGCTTGAAATGTAAAACCCCATTACCATAATATCGGCTAATAAGTTTACAATAATTATTTTAATAATCTGCCAACAAATATATTACAATAATTAGCTCTTGTATTAGTTTTTCAACTACTTTACGTCTAGTATTATGTTTTTATAGTTATAATTGTATGATTTAAATAAATTTCTTGCCCAAAATGGTTTTGTAAAAACATGTAATAAGCGTACCTAAAATATTTTAATGATATTTAAAGCCATATTGTTGCTGATTTTGCTTTGTAAATTATAATGTTAAGTAAATGTTTTACCCAGCTAGTGTTAAGAATAAATATTATACATGTTTTATGCATTCCGTATTTATTTTTTAATATAAAACTACCATTACAATGGCTCTCTTATATATTGACTCAGAAAACAACGCATTTAAATCGACCTAACGTTTAATAAATAATGTCGTCAGTATTAAATAATTTTATTATTTCATGTATTATATAAAATTTGGAAAAATCTATCAAGGACTCGTACAACGCACTGCCATTTTATGATACAAAGTACTGTTTTGTGTTGCCAGAGTAAAAAAATATAAAAGTTTTTGGTAGATTTTTCTCGATTGACTAGTAACGTAAGCGGTGTTTAAGTTTTAATCAAGTATTTAAATTGTTAAGTTAACTTGAATATCTCTTATGTCAATAAGCTTTAAGTTAGCGTATGTACTAGGTGGGTGTGCTGCTATCAATGGAATGCCACGGCATGCGCTTCGTATTATCAAAATAATAATTAAAATTAATAAATTATTGTCTATGACCTTTATAATTTATTGATGTAATAAAAGAGGATGTTAGATATTTGGTAGTTTCATTTTTGTTTTCCCTGTGGTGGAAGGTAACATATTATGCTGTACATATGTATTAAGTATGTGGTGACGGCAGAGCAGAATACAATTGCCACCACCCCCATCATCTCTCCCATGGGTGTTGTACAAGGCGATTAAGGGTAAAGACACCGATGAGTAATGGGCAGCAGCATTCCTCTTCTGCCACCAAGCAATCTTCTTCTCACTGCCCTGTTCCCAGTCTATCTGGGGTCGGCGCAGTATGTTTCCTCTTTCAATCATATCGGTCAGACGTCATCAAGCCATCCACTCCCTTTTGATTCATATCATCCATCACACCGTAGAGCTGCAGTAATAAATGAATGTATAGAAAAGAGTCGGAACGGACCATGTCGAGAGACCGATGAACGGAGAGTGATTGAAATGACAACATCCAATCCATACTGCTCAAGGTTTTTGCTTAGGTTTTACAGCCGGTCGCCTGCCTGACACCAACCCTCTATGGGTATGTCAAATCAAATCATGACGCTTCCGAAATCCTCTTTGAGCATCCTGTCATTACGTCTTCTTTTAAACCACACCTTTCTCTGATTACATTATTGTACAATAGATCGCTCAGCCTTACCCCAGCCATGCTCCTCAACGCTCTCATTTCTACTGCATTCATTCTTCTATTCGCACTTCAAAAATTACATCACATGACAGAATCGCCAAGAGCCCAAAATAAAACGCCCACAAACTTTCCTTATTTCGCTTTATTAGTTAATAATCAAACTTAAATCTAACAGAATTACTTAGCGCTCGCCTAGAGTAATATCTCTGGGCCGTATAACATCATTTTAAATACTATTTACAAACTTCATCTATGTGAGACTGTCAAATTGCTGAAGCAACTACCAGCCTGGCGAAACTCCCATACTGCAGAAAAAATGTATGGAGTTTAGGCAATTTTTAATGGCGACTTGTTTTGTCTCTTACTTCCGATCTAACCTTCCTTGTCTCGCGCTGCCGGAGTGTGTCACTAATGTCATAAGTCACTATGCCGTTTTGAAAATATAAATTAAAGCGTTGTTTTAGTTTAGTTTTCCATCTTGTGCTTATTTATTGTCTTCAGTGACTTATCATTAGTGTATATCTAACTAGTTTGTGTCATTTATTTATGTGCATAACAGCGAAATGTTTTACAAAAGGTGTGAAATATGTTGACTAAAATCTAGTTGGAAATTAAACCAAAAGAGGGTTTTCATGGCCAATTCCCACTAGATGAGAAGCGGTATGTAGTTTTCCATGTTATTGTATAAACGTTAAGTAATTAGAAATAAGTTCTGGTCACTTTAATCAAAAATCATATGCGCCGTAGCGATGTCCTTACTACTTACCAAATTATCGATAAAAAATCTATTTTCGTAAATTTGAGTGTCAAATGTACTTGAGATGTTTCATTAGTTTTATACATATAAATATTGTCTATTGCAATATATTATAATATAGTATATCATATATAGGGTTATTTATAAAACAACAAAAACCTCCCATGACTAGATAGCTAACATCATTAACAACAAAGTTGAGTATGAGTTTTATTATTCATCTCTCATTATCATCATCAAAAGTTCTTCTGTGTTCAACTCCACTTATTTTTCAGATCACAGCGTGACTTGTTGAAAGGCGATGAGAGTCATGGCTGCAAAGCATATGAGAGTAGATCGGCATTAACCCCGTTGAAAAGCCGTTTCGGTTTGCGACTGACAGAGATGAATATAAAAAGCTGACGGCTTATCTTCCGAATTGAAGAGGCACTAGAAGAAGAAGACAGCGTGACTGCCGCCTTGCTACACGATGCCCGTCGGGTGTGATCGTTGCCTGCAACCGCATAAGCGCCTCTATTGGTAAGTTACATAACTTATCTTTCCGATATGGTTTGATAGCTCAATTCCTGAAGCTAATGAGTGGTTTATTTCAGAACCAGATTTCATTGATTGGGCAGAACCAGACCTTCGGGCGCGTTACACATAGTCCGCTATGGTAAGCGGTGAACAATAAATTGAATTGATGATGACCAGCGTAAACTCAAACGATATATTTACTAATCTCTATTCATTATTTCAGATCTAAATGTCCTGCTTACTTGCTTACACAACATTGCAAAAACGTGTGTTGATCGATCAGCTAACATCTGAAGACTCCGCCTAGATTATGAGATCAGAAAATTACCAACAATTTTAATTTCCACATTGTAAACATAGCTTTTATTTTTTGTTGTTAAATAAATTGTATTAAATAATTACACGTAATTAAATAATACTCAATATTTTCAAACGAACAGAGCTTTTTATTTTGCTTTTGTAGGATTAAAAAACCTGTCTGCAAGTTCTGCAAGGCAGGGGGGGGGGTACCCATTCGTTTTTATCGATATCGACACATTCTGTAGCGTACACCACATCCTTAGTTTGCTTTTGTAGTATGTTGGCATTACTTTTTTATCTGTCTCTGTTGGTTGGTACGAGATCTTAGCCTAAACTGCGAGTCAAAATCGTCAAAAAGCTTGTTTGAAGTCCCGACTCTTAAACGTAGTGTATTATATACTCTTTGGCAACTACATTTGATTTTTATATGAACACTAGTGGTCGCCCGCGGCTTCGCTCGCGTTGTCGGTTATTATATAGCCTTCGTCGATAGATGGACTATCCAACACAAAAATAATTTTTCAATTTGAGTCGGTAAGTTTCTGAGATTAGCGCATCATTCAACCAACCAAACAAACTCTTCAGCTTTATAGATTATTTTAACATTTATGTTAGAAGTCACCCCTTCAGACCTGAATTAAATATCAAAGTAAAAATTTTTTTTGATGTTTTTTTAACTCATATGAGACCAATGAATGATTCTATGTAGAATAAAAATATTTTTTTCACTTCTCATGCTCTGAAAGTGCTTATTTGTGCAGGATATAGGCTGCACAAAATTTTGTGCTCTAGAGCATTAACGTATCTACTCATAAATGTGTCTATATTAAGGCAAAGAAAATGAGCCATGCAGCCAATCACAAATGAGAAACTCAGAGATAAAATTTGTTTTTTAATATTTACTTAAATTTATTTGCCTAATGTGTTTTTAAGACATAAAAGATACAAAAATTATAATTCAAGTAGGTACGGTAGGTTATTAAAGTAATTTAAGAAAATTATTATTTCAAAATTAATTTCATACTTGGCTGTATATGTTTGCACCCTAAGCCTAATATCAATGGGAAAAACAATTTCCTTCAGTATTCAAAACTACTAATTTAGTTTGAATTTTAAGAAATTTTAACTTAGGATAAACTACTGTATTATTTCCTCGCAATCGAAGTGAAAAGCAGAGTTTCTAACTCGTCCACAAAACCATTTTTATCCTCGACATTACTATCAGTGCTAAGAGTGCTAAAAGTCTCGGACAAAAATGATTCGTTTTGTGCACTTGATGGAAAATCTACTATAACTTTTTATACTTTGGGAAAAATGGTCATCGGGTTTAGGAGTTGATTTTCTAAATATTTATGATTTTAAGTACGTCTAGAAATAGGAGAATTGTTTACATTCGGCATTTGATAAAACCCAACAGTACAATTGTTGTTTTAGCTGCATGTCCACTCACATGGCGCACTCACGTGGCAAGCCTATTGCCATCTCTTGAGCACATAAATCGCAGTATATTGCTAGGTGGTATCAGAGGAATGCTGCTGCCCATTACTCATTGCTGTTTTTACCCTTAACCGCCGTGTACAACATCCGCGGAAAGGATGGGGGTGGTGACTATTTTATTATTGTATTCTGCTCTGCTGTCACCACACACACCACACCTTTGTTCAAATTTTTCTACAATTTTCTATAAAACTTAGTCGTAGCAAAGTTAAGTTTAAAAATTAAATGCATTTTTAAACAATCAATCAAAAAAATTCACTAACTCTTACTAAAATCCTCCTTGTTGATAATAATTATATACATACATACATACAGATACAGGCTTCAACCATCATATTTTTTTCCACAGTCCACAGAGTCCAAATCAAAATTAAAGACCATCAGAGTTTAAAAACAAATAAAAACAACAAATATAATTTTCCAGTGAGCTATTTAATTTTATAACATCTTGTCAGTAAATTTTTTAGCAACTGTAAATAATTTCAGACATTTTCGCTCGTATGGTACGAATCAACGCTCTAAGATTAGATTCTCTACCACTTACAATCACTTTCCGATGAAAAAAAATACATTTTCATACAATTTGTTTATCCATTTTTGTAACACAAATAAATAAACACAGCAAACATCATTATTTTGCCTAGAATTAGCTACGGAACCAATTTCAGTCACTTCCCTTCGATGTGTGATAAAGTTTAGTGTCAATAGATTACAATCACAATATTTAAAGTGTAGCGGCTACGTCAGAGCGCTACATAAACAAAGTGTCGAGTAACCGAGTAATGGTTGATCAGCAAAAAGTACGACAGCTCACGATAACAATGGAGTCAAACCAACTGTAGACCTAATGACTGTTGTGATAAGGCATAACGAATATAGCAAGTCCTGAATCACGATTACAAAGTTTCTGGAGGAACTTAGAATATATACAAGATCCAACGAAGTACAGTCGGACGCGGTCCCCGAGTGCACACCTGGCTCGGAGGAAGATCTTCCCTTTTTCGCTGAGTATGCGGCGACATTACCGCATACCCACAAAAGCATATATAAAATAAAAGTGACTGAAATTGGTTAAGTGCAGGTTTAATATGTAATATATTGAACATATATAATTACATTGTCAACTTCCAGATTGATTGCCAAAATCATTGGCAATAACAAACAGCACTCAGCCATCTTAACCAGCCCAGGCATAGACAGAATATTAAACATCATCATCACCACACCAGACCTTTAATGTCCAAGGAAAGAAGAATAAAAATAAAAATCATTTATCTTCAGACTTTGATTCAGATATACTAGGGGTTGTTGCAAAAAGAACCATTTTATATTTTTTTTATTTATTATTATGCAGTGCATTTCGCCAGTCAAAAGTTTTCTGTTTAGTCCAATGTTATCACTTAGACACTGCTTCACCCGCTGAGTGCAAGAGGATATTGTGGTAGTACCATATGATTTTGAGTAAGATTTGTCGATTTATGATAAATATTAATTTAATTCTTGGTTGTTAACAACTCTATATTACTGGACATGCATTCTCCTTTCGCTTATGAATGAAACATACAGTTACAATAAAAACTTGTAAAATCATTTTTGCTTGCCATGTCAACTTGTCAACTAATTAATTAGTGCTCCGAGATTGCGGTTACCTAAAAATAAATTCCGTGTTTCCAAATATTATTACTACGCTTTATGTAGCCAAACTTTAATTACAGATGGGAACCACAAGTTCTCACTTTTTAGCCAAATGCATTGCAATTTTTGTTCATTCTTCTTTTTTCTACAGCATTTCCTTTATGATTTCGCCAATATCGAGTGTTCTACTCAGACTTTTATAGCTTAATGATTTCCCAGGCTGCCTCCACTTGCAATTACTCAGTATTGTGAAAGTACAAGGTAAGTCAAGGGTATTGTCATCAGAATTAACAATTACCCTTATCTTTAAACCTTAATACAAATGACTAAGGTTCAAAGGATGGTGCCAACTATGGAACCACTGGCAATATACAAAACTTTTCATGACATAGTACTCTTAGTTTGCTAGAGCAGGTACACTGCTTTGTTGAATTTGCTAAATACATTTCTTCTAGTTAAACTAAGCCCACCATCCCATGGGTCAATACCACAAACCTATTACCGTTCCAACTAGAAAGCCCCTAGATTACCCTCAATTGGGCAATTACGATATTTTAATACCGAGCTAAGTTTACAATTATCTCTTTCTATCTAAGAACCTATTCCTCTGTCATTGATAGTTCTAGAGTTATCAGTGGTCCTAGTCAAGTAGCCAATCTATTTGAAAGAATAGAATACAAATGTAAATTTTTGCCAGCTTCTCTTACATTTGACACGATGGTCGCCATGTGGTTTTCTCTGTAATACGTCAGTTTCATTGATTTTGTTCTATTTATTGGAATAGACTGGCCATTTGTCTATAGGTTGAATAGGTGACCAAAACCCTGCAGTATCATCTGGCAAAATTATTATCATACAATAGCACTTTGCCATTCATAAAAAGAACATTTTTGTTAGAATTTTGCTGACCTATTTTCCCTTGTGATTTTTCATCACACAGTATTGTTATTGTAGTAGACTATATTGTCAAAATCTTTGCACCTATTGATAACATAAACTCCAAACTCATTTTACACAAACGCATTATGAGGTTTCCAACCAAATCAGCAGAGACACATAATGGAAATGATAGTCAACACCTTAACCCTTTTGGACCTAATCTTTGTTTGCATGTTTGAAACATATCAGTTTCATTTCCAAAAAATGCAATGAAGCTTAAAACATAAAGTTAGGTCTTAAAGTAACCCTTTAAAAGGCAATGCATGTATTTCTTTTCACCAGTTTTAGTTAAACCTTATTGTTCAATCAATAATATACAAATTATGTAGGCAGCGTAGAGGCAGAGTAGAATACAAATTGTCACCACCCCAAATCCCTTCCGTGGGTGTCGTACAAGGCGACTAAGGATAAATCAGTGATGAGGATTGGGCACCAGCGTTCCTCTTATACCAGCTAGCTATATACCTACTGCAACTTTTGTGCTCGATAAATGGCAATAGGCTCGCCACCTATTACATGGGACCTAACATAACTGGCGAAACGTGGGTGCTAGTTCACCTCTGCCTACCCCTTCGTGGATATAGGCGTGATTTATGTATGTATGTATGTAGGCAGCCTTTTTTTGACACTGGCCTAAAAAGGGTTAAGTTAGCCATTTCTTCCTCTTCTTTCTGTGTTAGTGGCAATCAGTCATTAAACAGCAGATGCTTATTACATCCAATGATAACTTCATTGTTTAATTTGCTGTTTTCTGTATTTGTTTACTTGAGTGCAATAGTGTTTGTATTGTATTGTCTAAGTTCCTCTTATCTCTCTCCACCTTGCGACTGACCTGCAGGGTTATTATGTAAGCCAATTGCAATTCCTTTCATCTGCTTGTCACCCTCACTCATTGAGAATAATAGCAAAGTGCGAGAATAACAGGTAAACAAACAAGAAATTAGTTATACCCAATGTGTGGGTGATTAAGTAGAAAGAACTATTTAAGCTAAGTAGCTTTAAGACCCTATATGTACACTTAATTTGCAAATAAAGAATATGAAATGTTATTGGCTTACATAATAACCCAATTGGTACCTGAGCACAGGCAAACCATGTATTCCTAAGTAGCATTGTCTTACAACAGAAACGGCTCTCTTAAATCAAGTTTGACAGAATTCATATCAGAAATTCATAATTCATATAGGTACAACAATGGGCTGGTTAAGAGAGTCCACACCCCCACTATAGTCCTCGAAGATCACACATTTTTCAAACGCTCCGCACACCGCAGCAGACACTATGTCACTTCACTTAGTCACAAGACGCGGCACAATCACTTTCACTCTCGTCACAGTATCACTGAGTTTGTCACTGTCACTGTGTGGTCGCTTGGACCACTTCGGGCGGTCTAGAAGCCCTCCTGGTAGACCTTGGAGTCAAGCCTCGTCTGCAGCAGCTCCAGTTGCCGTCTGGCCTCGCACGGTGGGAAGTTGTTCAGCTCGTAGTACTGCGGTGCTATCTTCAGGAGCCACTCGGCTGTAGAGAGAGGATAGAGAACAATGGTTAATTTATAGTTGGGATTTCATTAGGTACATGGAATTAGAATAATTTCAAAACAACTATGATGGGGACGGGACTCTGATAATATAATTATCCGTGTAGACCAATAAGAACCCGCATGGTGCTTATTGATTATCCAAATGGTGGGCGACAAACTAAAAACAACAGCATACCCAAAGAGGGTTAGTTAGTGTCAGATAGGCAGCCGGCTGTAATTAGGTTTTAGGCCCCTTTCATTCGTCGGCGTGTCGCCGCTTGCGTAGCTTCATACAAAATGCGCCGGTCGACCTGTATACGCCGAAGAATGAAAGGGCACAGCCAAAACCTTGAGCAGTATGGATTGGAATGTTGTCATCCCAATCACTCTCTCCGTCCATCAGTCTCTCGGCATGGTTTGAGTACATTTATACTGCGCCGCAACTGCAAGCATAGAATACAAAATTTATGGAACTGACGTATTACAGAGAAAAACAATACGTCATTTTCATACTTTTGTTTTCTATGAGTTCGAAGTGAGGTGTGATATAAAGGTGATGGATGTGAATGAGGACATGACGAGTGACAGAAGAGAATGGAAAAAGAGGACACACTGCACCGACCACAAATAGGATGGGATAAGGGCAGGGCGATGATGAGGATCCGTCACTTGCCACTTAAAGCCCCAGCGTTAGGGAAGTGTCTTACTGCCGCACTCAGAGAAGTCAATTAACTTTAATGAGTATTTAATGTCAAAAATTTTCATTCAAATCTAGACCCGGCAAGAATAGCGACTAGTTTTGAATTGTCATTTTTGACATTAAGTACTCATTATCGTAATTTGACGTCTCTGAGTGCGGCAGTTAGTCATTCCGCGGACACTTCCTTCCTCCCCCGAGGAGCCTGAAAAGGCAGACCTGCTGACCGGCACATGGTGGTAGTATGCGATGAGCGTTCCCACCTAGCCGGTCCAAAGCGGGATAGCGGAACACGACTGTTTTTAGTGGGTAGGCCCAGACTAGTTGGGAGATTCCTACATAACTCCGGTAGGGCCCCAAAAGTGCCAGCGCCCACTACTCACGCTTGATATCCGTCACTGTGCGTATATAGTTCTTGGTGGTGAGCACAAACTCGTTGTAGATCACCCAGTCGGGCTTGTGGTCGAGGCACGTGGACGGGTGGAGCTGCACTGCTTGGTTGTCCTTCACCGTTAGATAGTGGCCGGTGCGTTCCAAGTGGGCTACCTGTAATCACAACAGCATCATCATCACCACCGGATGGCAGAATATAGGGAGAGCAGGCCATAAGACACCATAGTGGCTGATTACATGTGTCGCCGCAGCAACAGGATGGGCCGCACATTGAAGAACAAAGTCGACATTTGCTAGACTCGTCGAAAAGGTCTATTTTCTCAATATTACCTGCATGAAGAACCCGAACAATGAATGCCTACATAAAATCAGGCCTATATCCATCAAAGGGGTAGGGCAGAGGTGAATTAAGACCCACATTTTGCCAACTATTTACAGTCTCGTGTAAGAGGAGCCGAGCCCATTGCCATCTGGACACCTAAATCGCAGTATATTGCTCGGTGGTACAATTAATAGGAGTATTAATATGAATTATAGAAGAACATTACTAATTTTGTGAAAAACTCACAATATTTTTCCCGATCACCCGTCATGGTTATGTATATGTAGTATCTTTTCAACACTTATATATTACTTATTATGATATTAAAAAATATGTCCATCATCTAGTATCCATAACATACGTGCTTAGGCTACTTACTTAGGGCTAAGATGATAGGTGTGAGTGTAAAAATACTAATTTATTTATCACTGATTTTATATAGATAAATCTCATTACCTGCATGAAGAATCCGTTGACGAGCGCCTTCCTGATATTGATGTAGTAGTCCTTGCTTGTGAATTCTGTGCTGGTCCTCTTCAGGTTAAACCTGGAACCGTATACCGCGTAGGGTTAGATCAACATCATCGTCATCATCATCATTATCACCCTGCCGTGTGGTGACAATGTCACCACCCATGGTAATAAAATAATAGTACATACATTCAAGGGCGTCGCCAGCTTATGACTAAAGGAGGATAAAAAATATGAACGCCAGGTACAGTCGAAAGCATTACACTTTGACCGCTTTGCGGCTAGCTACTTTTGATCTCAATTGTGGTGCCGCCCTTGCATGCATTTATTACCAAGGGCTGTTAAACAAAAAATGTCTCAGATCGCAAGCATTTGTCATGTTTTTAGATTATTTCTAACTATTGTTTTGATTTTACTAGATTTTAACAGTATGAAAAGGTAGCACTGGCTTTCCCTCCTTCCGACATCACCTGATGTAACAGAAGCAGTGGTAAAGTGGAGGGGGTAAAGGCTTATTATAGGCTCAAGGGAGCGTCCCGGTGGTTCGTTCGTCACACACAGTACAGTCAAGAACAGCAGCGGAAGCTCTACCCAATTGCTGTGTGATAGTGATTATTATAAGAGGTGGTAGATATTGTAATAATTAAAGTACAGTAAACATTATTAGTAACAAGAGAAGGTGGTATTATTTTACACATTTGTATTTGTAAAATATGCGATCTGAGGCTTTTTTTTTTTGTGACATACAAAAAAAAAAGCCCTCCTGATCAAGAAGTGGGATTTTCCGTACATGTAGCGTGCGGAAAATGCAATATTACTCTTAACGACTGTGGTGTGGTGTCGTGTAGTGACTGCAGAGCAGAATACAATTGTCACCGCCCCAAATCTCTCCCGTGGGTGTCGTACAAGGCGACTAAGGATAAATCAGCGATGAGGAATGGGCAGCAGCGTTCCTCTTGTACCACCTAGCGATAGTACTCCAAAGAAATTTGTGGTTAGAAAAAGTTGGAAAAATTTTTAGTCTTGATGCGGGAATCGAACCCGCGTCCTCTGCAATTTCTAACATCCAAGGCAGGTATATTTATAGTCTTGGCCCATCAGAACACTCACTTTCGCCAACCCGACCTCTCTCTCTGCCCAGCCATATTTGGTAAGATTCTGTGAGAGCTTTTATATGGTAGATTTTTAAAAATAAATGACTTAGATTTTTTTATATCTTTCTGATAATGGCGTCGGCTTCTGGGACACCCGGTATGAAACCGAGTCGATCCGCATCAAAATAATATTTTTCAAAATGACTCATTTCTATGGACACCTGTATGGACTCACGCTTGACCAAAAAATTACTACATTACGATTATAGCTCCTAAGGCCGCTTCCCTGTATCGTCTATGGTTTTGGATTTCCCCATACTGTCCTAGTTAAAAACACACTGTATACAGGGTTATTTTTAAAACACGAAAAACCTCGCAGGAGTAGATAGCTGGCATCATAAACAAGGTTTTTTTATGAGTTTTAATTTGACCCAATACATTGCGCAATTTTTTTTGTACTGTCGTGACATTTATACGTTTATGTTTTCATTCATAAACGAAACTTTAGAGCCTATTTTTTTTTTGTATGAAAGTAAAATCTTATGAATTATCAAAAGTCGTAAAACAAACACTGTTGCTTATGATGTTAGATGTCTACTGGGAGGTTTTTGATATTTTACAAATACGCAACAATAAAAAACACCATCCGACCAACCTGTCCATGATGCGGCTGAGCTGCTGGCGCACGTTGTCGCCCGACTTGAGCGAGCGGTAGTTGATGAAGTTGTCGTAGCACCAGTGGGGGTCCTCCATGTCTGCAATTGCGACCACAAATTCATATAGCAACTTTGCAATGCCGCGTGGTGACGGCAGAGTAGAATACAATTGTCACCACCCCAAATCTGTCCCTTGGGTGACGTACAAGGCGTCTAAGGCACTAAATCAATTATGAGGAATGGGCAGCAGCGTTCCTCTTATACCACCTAGCAATAGCAATGTACCGCGACTTTTGTGCCCGATAAATGGCAATAGGCTCGCCACCTATTACATGGGACCTAACATAATTGGCGAAGCGTGGGTGCTAGTTCACGTCTGCCTACCCCTTCGGGGATATAGGCGTGATTTATGTATGTATGTAACTTTACAACAAGCTCTTCTTATCCTGAGTGAATCATGAGTGTATTGCAATCATACCAGATATGAATAAACGAATTTTGATTTGATAATTTGATTTATCCCCGCCCTTATCCTACTCTAAGAAGGGTCGGCACAACGTGTCGCACTCTCAATATAACATCGACCGAATCAAAAATCTTGGCAAAATTTTGGGCATCGACGAAAAACAATTTTCTACTGAGTTAACTCGAGCGCGCACAGGGAGAAGATATAGACCCAAATCATTTTTTGACCTTATCACGTAAGGAAAAAGCATGTTTTTCTTACCAAAGTTGTAGAGCTTAATTTTTTAGGTTTTATTTCACGCTAACTCATTTTGGCAATATTTCGAATCAGGTGGTTGTTATATTAAGAGCGATATCTTCTTCTTCCACTCTCCTCTATCAGACGTGAGCTCAGCACGAACTTCCCTCTTTTCCATATCATCTTTCACACAATCCATCCATCACTTCTTCGGTCTTCCTCCCATTCAAGGTCCATGCACATCAATACTTGATTTGCCAGGGGCAAGAAGTATAATGCGACGTGATGTGGTAATTAAGTCTGTTTATTAAAGATACAAATATGGGCTTATATAGTCATATAGTGCGTGTCTAAAGTTAACTTACAAATGTGATGAATCTTACTACGTGTATTAATGTAGGACATGCTGTGATGTCGCTAGACTTAACATACCTCTTTTTTGTAGTTACGTAACATCCATACCTCCTCATCACATGCCCGTACCACGCTAACCTTACAACAAGCTACCTTCAACGATTAATAGTATTTGCATTTATTACCAAGGGCAGTAAAACAAAGACGGTGTTACTAGAAAAAAAGTATTTAAGACGTGTTTTCATTAAGAAGTGTTTATGTTTAGATCAGATGCTGTCTCTGACACAAACTATTGACCAAAAAGTCACAACATCAGATTTAATGTCGTCTTTAGCACTTTCTTGTGCCGAGAATGTCTCAGACCGCAAGTATTAGATAAATATTCACTCACTCTGCTTGAACGCGTGGTACACGTTGAGCAGCGTGAGGTGATCGCCATCGATGTGAGCGAAGCGCATCTTCGCTTCGTCGGCCGCCTTGCGCGCTTCGTTTGGCCGCACGAAGCACTGTGGCACTGTCGCACATAGGCACACATTAAAATAAAATAAGTAATAAAAATAAAATATAAACAAACACTTACCCCCGAATACAGAAACGCTATTCAAAGTTTGAGTCTCGCTTAACATTTAAGTATTGTCAAAATTGACGTTTTTCCATACAAATTCTGACAGGTAGTGTCCACTTAACTTTTTAAGCAGTCGCCTAAATTTGAGTAGCGTTTCTGTATTCGGGGGTTAAAAGGCAAATTTTGTAGTTGATTTAGAGAAAAAGAAAGCATTGTGGATCACTGTGGCATATACGGCACACATTATTATAAACGAAAATAAGTAATAAAAAAGTACACTTAGTTTAGCAATAAAGTTGTTGAATTTGAAAAATAAAATAGACTTGTGTATTGTGGACCACTGTCGCACATACGGCACACATTATTTTAAACAAAAATGTACACTAACTGCCGCACTCAAAGACGTCAAATAACTTTAATGAGTACCTAATGTAAAAAAATTTCAATGAAATCCAGACCATAGACCCGGCAAGAATAGCGACTAGTTTAGAATTGTCATTTTTGACATTAAGTACTCGTTATCGTTATTTGACGTCTCTGAGTGCGGCAGTTAGTCGGCAAAAAAATTAAGTCTTGTGTATTGTGCATATAACAGTCAGAAAATTTCAGAAAATCTACTTTACCTAAAATAAATTATGCTTTCGTAATTTTCTTAAATAATTGTAGTAAAATATATTTTGATAGAAAAAATAATGTTTTGAAGAATGCCAATAAAATTTTTCGCCAAAATAGCAATGGCGTTTGTGTGACGTCACTATAGCGTAAAACATGACAGTTTCTATAGTATAGAGTAATTTAGATTGGCAGACAAATCTCAAAAAAATTGTGACGTCACGCGGTGTTTGAGCAAATACGGCGGATTGATAAATTTTAAATTTTATTCTTACAAAATAAACATAAGTCACAAGTATAATCTGAGAACAAGTGATTTTATCGAATCTCCTTACATACATACATACATAAATCACGCTTATATCCCCGAAGGGGTAGGCAGGGAACTAGCACCCACGTTTCGCCAATTATGTTACGTCCTAGTAATAATTTATAATAATAATTTATAACAATAATTTAGGATAAGGAGATTCGCTACTGAAAAGAGAAAGCTGGTAAGGTGACGGCAGAGTAGAATACAATTGTCACCACCCCAAATCTCTCCCGTGGGTGTCGTACAAGGCGACTTAGGATAAATCAGTGATGAGGAATGGGCAGCAGTGTTCCTCTTATACCACCTAGCAATAGTACTGAGACTTTTGTGCCCGATAAATGACAATAGGCTCGCCACCTATTACCCATGTAATAGGTGGCATGGGACCTAACATGGTTGGCGAAACGTGGGTGCTAGTTCACCTTTGCCTACCTCTTCGGGGATATAGGAGTGATTTATGTATGTATGCATGTGTAACTGACCCGAGAGGATGGCCGTGATGGAGAGGATCTCGTTGCTGCAGTTGTGGTAGCAATACAATACAATTCATTTTTTCCAGGTATTATTTTATTTATACAGAGTTATTTTTAAAACACGAAAAACCTCGCAGGAGTAGATAGCTTACATCTTAAGCAACAATGTTTATTCTACGACTTTTGATGATTCGTAAGATTTTACTTTCATACAAAAAAAATACTAATATAATTTACCGCTCTAAAAGTCAATAACTCTACGTACTACTACTTGCATCGCCAAGATTGGGTCGAAAACCCTAGCGAATCACGGGGGTTGGGAATAGCCCTGTATGTATGTATGTATGTATACGTATGCCTTCTATGCTGGCCTGGGAGCGAACAAATAACGTAGAATAGGCCAGCCCCAACTCATCCCGTGGGTGTCGTAAGAGTCGACTAAGGGAGATTGCCCGGTGTAGACCAATAAGCCCCTTGGGGCACCCGAATGGTGGAGGGCAAACCACCAACAACAGCGTACCCAAAGAGGGTTGGTGTCAGGCAGGCGGCCGGCTGTAAAACCTAAGCCAAAACCTTGAGCAGTATGGAATGGAATGTTGTCATTCTAATCACTCTTTCCGTTTATGGGTCTCTCGACATGGTCTGTTCAGTCTCTTTTCTATACATTCATTCATCACTAACACCATTACGGTGGGATGGATGGTATGAATCAAAAGGGATTGGATGGCTTGATGACGTCTGACATATGAATGGAAGAGGAAACATACTGCGCCGACCCCAGATAGACTGGGAACAGGGCAGGAAGAAGAAGAAAGAAGTATGTATGTATGTATAACTGACCCGATAGCATGGCCGTGATGGAGAGGATCTCGTTGCTGCAGTTGTGGTTGCAGCTCGCGATCAGCATCTTGGCCAGCTGCGGGTCCAGCGGGAACTCGGCCATCACCGCGCCCAGGTCGGTCAGGTTGCCGTCGTCGTCTGCAACCATTAATGCAACAATAGTTATAAATAATGATAAATAAATATTTTCACACTCACACCTATCATCCAGCCCAAAGTAAGTGGCCTAAGCACTTGTGCTATGGATACTAGATGACGGACATATTTTTGTAAATATAATTATGTATATAAATGTTGAAAATATACTACATAAACATATACACAACCGTGACTCGGAAACGGACATTTGTGGTCATCACAAAGTTTGCCCCTACCAGGATTCGAACCCGGCACCTCTTGGCCAATACCCAGCAATCTGAGCTTTCTAACAAGGCGGCCGTTTGCGAGTTCATGTTTTTTTTCCAGAAGTAATATTATATACAACAAAATCCCACGATCTTTAATGGAACTCCCTTATCTTAAATTCAAAAGCCAAATTAAACAAAGACTTGTGAAAAAGGAATATTATACGGTAATAGACTACATAAACGATAAAGATGCGTGGATATAGATTTTGTATGGTAATGAGACCAACTGACATGTATATTTCTGTATTAGTTTTAATTATTATTTAACCAAGTAAATTAAGCTATGTTAACTACTAAATATATTTCATAAATATGATAACTAATATGATAAGATCGAATATAATAGTATATGTAATATAATTCTTAAAATATTTTATGACATCTTTCATTAACTCAACTTCATGTAAAGCCTCCCTTTACATGAAGTTGAGTTAATAAATAATTAAAACAATTAAAATAAACTTGCTGAGTTTCTTGCCCGTCCTTCTCAGAACAAGGCCTCCTGGTAGTTTACGAACGGATGGTGTAGCTTATAACGTTAAATATTGGAAACTGTTTTTCTTTTCGTTTCCAGTGTTTAACGTTATTTCTTTGGGGATTCATGAGTGTATGTAATCATACCTTATATGAATAAACCATATTTTCATTTTCATTTCTCACAAAGATATTGGTGGTTAGAAAATGTTCGAATAATTATGGTCTTGGTGCGGGAATCGAACCCGCGTCCACTGCAATCCGGACAGTTGCCTAAACTCAAGCTTAACCGAACGCACGGTATTTGTAAAAAATAGTAAAAATATCTGCTTTGGAACATTAGAAATTTATTTCTACATTATGAGGGTGTCCGTTGGCTTACAACGTGAAGTGTAAAGTTAATGATTGCAGTGGATTGTGCGGGTTCGATTCCCGCATCATGACCATAATTTTTCGAACTTTTTCTAACCACCATATTCTTTGTGATCATAATTAAATACGCCGTGTCGAGACGGCAAAGCAGAATACAATAGGCATGATGGATGACTAATTTCAAAAACTACACCATGTTTTTCTAACGTGTCTACTTTAAAATAAATTATATTATTGTAAAAACTTTCGATTTTGATAGAAAAAAACATGTTTTGGATAATGCAATTTAAAATTTCCGCCAAAACGCCTAAATAGCAATGGCGTCTGTGTGACGTCACTATTAAAAAGGGCCTGTCACCCGTAAACAGGCCAGTTTCTATATTAAACTAGTGAATTTGATTGGCAAATAAAATGTCTAAATGGAGATAACTAAATAATTACGTCACGCGGCGTTTTAGCATATATGGCGGATTGCTAAGTTTTGTACGTTTATTTATATAAAATAAATATCAATCACAAGTATAATCTGATAACAAGTGACTTAACGAATCTCCATATCCTAAGTTATTATTATAAATCATTATATCAGTAATTATTTGTTAGTGTCATCATCCCTATTGTCACCTTCCCTTATCTCGCGGGGGTGTCGTACAAGGCAACTAACGACGGGTCCCTATATTCTATCTACAGTTAAAAGTAAGCTTCTGGCATTTCAAAATCAAACTTAGGTACGTCTATCTTCAACTGTTGATAGAATATTGAAACGGGCCTCTTATCGATAAACCTTGTATCTATCGAATGCACGTCACTAGCACTAGCACAAACACTCACCCAAGGCGGCGAGGCAGTTGATCCATTGATCTTATCGATGAACCTCGAATCTATCGTACGCACATCACTAGCACCAACACTCACCCGAGGCGGCCAGCCCGGCTAGCATGACCACTTATCGTTGAACTGTTAAAACTCCATAGATTTTTGACATTTTAAAGCGATAAATGGCTATCCCCCGAATACAAAAACGCTACTCAAAGTTTAGAGTCCTGCTTAACATTTATATTATTGATAAACTGGTAGTAAACATGGTATAGCTATTTCGCGTTTTGTCGTCGTCTCACAAACATGATATTGAATTAGAGAACAAGAGAAAAAACACTGAGTAACTAGTCTATACTTAAACCGTGTTAATTAATAAGGCCGTCAGTGTTTTCAAAATTGACGTTTTTCCATACAAATTCTGACAGCTAATGTCAACTTAACTTTGTAAGCAGTGCTCAAAATTCGAATAGCATTTCTGTATTCTATATGATATCGTGTTTCGGTGGTCATGCTAGCCGGGCTGGTAGTTGATCTATTGACCTTATCGACGACCCCAAATCTATCGTACGCACATTACTAGCGCTAGCACAAACACTCACCTAAGGCGGCGAGGTAGTTGATCCATTGACTTTGAGTGATGTGCATACGATAGATTCAAGGTTATCGATATAACCTCGAATCCATCTTACGCAAATCACTAGCACTCACCCAAGGCGGCCAGGTAGTTGACCTATCGACCTTATAGATAACCTCGAATCTATCGGCCATTGACCTTATCGACAACCCCTAATCTATCGTACGCGCCTCACTAGCGCCAACACTCACCAGCGTGGCCAGGTAGTTGTCTAATTGATCTATAGTTTATCTAGCTGGTCCATTGACGTTATCGACGAGCCCGAATCTATCGTACGCACATCGGTAGCGCTACCACTCACCCGCGGCGGCAAGGTAGTTGATCTGGTTGATCCATTGACCTTGAGTGATGTTGAGTGATGCGCACACGATAGATTCAAGGTTATCGACACAACCGCTAGCACTCACCCAGCGCGGCGAGGTAGTTGAGCAGCTCGAGCGCTCGCATGAGCGTCTCCGGCGCGGGCGGGTCCATGAAGTCGAAGTGGACCAAGTCGTCAATGCCCAGCTTTTTCAACTGCAAAACTACAGATCCTAAGTTCGATCTGCAACGTGAAGGTAAGGCGGCACGGCGTTAGTACGGCTAGGGGGCGCGCCCACCCTCCCCGCTGGCACCACTCGCAATGTTCGCACAAGTTGTGAAACTGTTTTTTGTTTTCATATTTTTTTTTTACATAGCCCTACAACACCTATCATCTAGCCCAAAGTAAGTAGCGAAAGTAGCTTTATTTTTTTAATTTTTTTTTTTACACTTACACATCTAGCTTTTTTTTCGAGAATATTTTTTTTTACACTTACACCTATCATCTAGCTAGCCCAAAGTGAGTAGCCCAAGCACGTAAGCACGGTCCACCCATTTCTTCTTTGGTCCTCGTGCCACGTTCATACCTAACATTCTTCTGCCAACATAGCTTTCATCCCTTCGCATAACATGAACAAACCATCCAAGTCTATAACTCCGCAGTCTCTTAGGGCCGATTTCACCGCAGAAATTATTAACGCGATCAGTTGAAGTTGAACTCGATTTATGCTCTAAACTGAGTTCCCCTACCAAGTTTGCATTAATCAAAACCCAGTTTTATTAAACTCACGTTTCTATGAGAAATCGGCCCTTAGTCACTTTCAAATTTACACTGATATCAGGGGCCTTACCACCAACTCTAAACGCGACTCAATTCCCATTGTTAAAGTGAGACAACGCTATAAGTCGAGTAGAGCGACATCCCGTTTTGTCACCCGCGTTTGGATCGCACTAATACTTCATGGTACGGCTACAGTTTTCTATAAAGTTTAAGTTATTGCAACATTCCAGTATGGTGCATTACTGTGAAAATATGTATTAAAATTTATATTTAAATGAACAGTAGGAGTGATGCCATAGGAGAGGAGACGGCGCGTGTGGTACAGACAGCCAAAAATCGAATGGAATACGAAAATTCAACCTTATTCTAGTGGAATACGGTTCACAGTGTTAAAACAGTTATTGGCTGCCTGCACGTTACTACTAGAGATAGGATGTTCGGGTCCATATTTGGCAAAAGTCATTTTAGAGCGCTCTAATAAACCATTTACCACATACCTAGCCATATATGGCCAGAAAAGCTTGTCACCAATAATTAACATAACCTTAATTCTATTAATACTGATACATTATTCCTTGCAGTCAAACCTATCATATAGCCCAAAGTGAGTAACATTTAACTGACTCGACTCGGGAACAAATGTCTGTGTTCATCAAAAATTTGCCCCTACCAGGATTCGAACCCGGGTGCTCTTGGCCACTAGTCATAAGTCAGCAGTCTGACAACTGACAAGACAGAAAAATTATCACAATATTGTGTTAGCACAGATAATGACATCATCGCAACCAATCACCCGCAGTCACCTCAAGATCTCCGGGTAGGTGTTCTCCTGCATCTCGTCCTGGTAGCCCTACACTGGAAGTTGTTGGTGGGTCACATACCACCACAACATCACCAATCACCCGCATTCACCTCAGGATCTCCGGGTAGGTGTTCTCCTGCATCTCGTCCTGGTAGGCCTTCTCCGTGTACAGCCGGAAGCACTTGCCGGGCCTTGTCCTGCCCGCTCGGCCTGCCCGCTGCTGGGCAGAGGCCTTGCTTATCGGGGACACCAGTAGAGACTCCACACGGATCCTCGGGTTGTACACCTGGAACGTGACGTACGATATGAAAATCAAAATGAAAATATGGTTTATTCATATAAGGTGTTGCCGATCGATGAGTGGACTGTACAAGTGGATGGAAACGATGTTTAAACGTGAAAAAATCTATTAAAATACAACATAAAATTAACCAGTAAAGACTCCACACGGATCCTCGGGTTGTACACCTGTATAGGTCATAGGATCTTTTTTTTACGTTAAACAGATAAGCTCTTGCCCTTCATCACACCTGATGGTAAGTGACGATAAGGGCCGAAGATGGAATCGAGCTTCACCTGGAACCCTCAACCGCAGAGGGGCTGGCTATCTTATCACACATTGTCGGAACACAATAATGCTGTTAACATTATTATTATGGCGACAGATTTTGATAAGACGGTGGTAGCTAGCCAGGCGGACTTCAAACAAGTCCCACCACCAACCAAGCCGAGCACAAATTTGCACCCCACTGGGGATCTAACCCGGGACCTCTGGATCTTCATTCCGGTGGGTGAACCAATTATAAAATAAGCATGCTAAATATAATCATGTACGTCAGTAGCTCGACACCGTTCCGCTACACACCTTCTGCTTGGAGAAGCCCGGGTCTATCACGAACACCACCCCGTCTATGGTGAGGGAGGTCTCCGCTATGTTGGTGGAGACCACCACTTTCCGTCCGATGGCACCGTTGGCTCTGTTTGGTGGGGCCGGCTCGAATATTCTGCAAAACACAATTATTTACTGTATTAATGCTTGCAGTTTTAGATTGCCTCTATCTTATATTGAAGAAGCTAATTGTGGACAAAGAAAATTGTGGCGAAAATTTTTTGTCTGACGATTCATGAGTGTATTGTAATCATACCAGATATGAATAAACGAATTTTGATTTGATTTGTGATTAGAAAAAGTTCGGGAAATTGCTGTGTGGTGACTGACGCCAGAGTAGAATACAATTGTCACCACCCCCATCCCCTCATGGGTGTCGTACAACGTACAAGGCCTCCAAGGGTTTACCTTACTTACTTACATACATACATACATACATAAATCACGCCTATATCCCCGAAGGGGTAGGCAGAGGTGAACTGGCACCCACGTTTCGCCAATTATGTTAGGTCCCATGTAATAGGTGGCGAGCCTATTGTCATTTATCGGGCACAAAAGTCGCAGTACATTGCTATTGTTAGGTGGTATAAGAGGAACGCTGCTGCCCATTCCTCATAATGATTTATCCTTAGTCGCCTTGTACGACACCCACGGGAGAGATTTGGGGTGGTGACAATTGTATTCTACTCTGCCGTCACCACACAGCCGTACCTTACTTACAGCAATGAGTAATGGGCAGCAGCATTCCTCTTATATCACCTAGCAATATTATTACTGTGATTTATGTGCCCAATAGATGGCAATAGGCTCGCCACCTATTACATGGGATCTAACTTAACTGGCGACAAGTTCAGTGGGTGTAATGAGCGTTAACCTTAATTCACCTCCGCCTACTACTGAAAAGGCGTGATTTATGTATATATTTCTACAGTCATATCATGTCTATGAGCTATTGAATGTGGCTGAACGGACATTACCTTTGCTGCAGATTTGGTGGCAGCGTCGAATACAGTGGTATGCACTTCAACTCGCCAGCGTCTGGCCCCAAATTATCAATCTCCCTCTTGATCCTCTTACAGGCATCCTCAATCTCCTCTTGACCGGTCAAGAACAGCAAGATATCACCGGTTATCTCTTCACAAATGTGTATCTGCACTACGGTCCTGATCGCTGCCTCCAGATAGTCCCTCTCCGGCTTCGGTGTGTAGAAGATCTCCACCGGGTGTGTCCGGCCCGGGATGTTCATCAGTGGAGCGTTGTCAAAGTACTGTTGGAACTTGCCAGCGTCCAATGTGGCTGACATGATGACTAATTTGAGATCGTTCCTTTGCTTGATCACTTCCTTAAGCACACCCATCAAGATATCTGTTGCTAACGTCCTTTCATGAGCCTCATCGAGTAGAATGACCCGGTACTGTTCCAGCATGGGATCCGACATGGCTTCCCTGAGCAACATACCGTCAGTCATGTACTTCAGCACCGTCTGTGGTCCGGAGCAATCTTCGAAACGAATGCTGTAGCCAACCTGCTGGCCTGCAATTAAAATTTAGACAAATGAAAATATATATGAAAATATATTTTATATATATGAAAATATATAATATATGAAAATATATCTATATAAATGAAAATATAAGTTACACTTGTGAATCATCAAATAAATACGTTCAATATTGGAAATGTGTGTGACAACGACTACAAGAAACACAATGCAGCCATGGAACATTGATAATACATACTTTTTTAACCCTCCCAAGACATAATAAATACATACATACATAAATCACGCCTACATCCCCAAAGGGTTAGGCAGAGGTGAATTAACACCCACATTTCGCCAATTAAGATAGGTCCCATGTAATTGGAGGCGAGCCTATTGCCATTGCGCCATTGCCAACGCATCGCAGTATATTGCTAGGTGAAATAAGAAACGTTGCTGCCCATTACTAATCGCTCTGTTAACCCTTAGTAGTTAGAGATGACAATTGTATTCTGCTCTGCCCTCACCACACGGCCATGAAACACAATACACCATGGTACATCAGTTATACTTTATTTAACCCATTACTACAAAGCAAGACATGATTAGCTTCTTAACTAAAGGGGCGAGCCTATTGCCATTCCTCCATAACCATAACCGACTATGTGGTCTTGTGGTTCGCCCACCAGAATTAAATCTCGGGTTCGATCCCCAGGGTAGTACATAGCACCTCGGTGGTTGAGGGTGCCAGGTGAAGCTCGATTCTACCTTTGACCCTTATCGTAACTTGTATACCATCAGCCTAGCCAAGTAGCCAATCTATCAAATGTTTACAGACGAAAACTTTTAGCATTCCGCGGATTCACCGTGCGTTCCGTGCCCATAGTGTGGCATAGACGGCAGACAGTGGTCATTCGAAGTCTTACAAAATGTATGAAACTTACGTATTACGGCGATAACAGTACGTCAGTTTCATACATTTGTTCTCTATGCGTTCCAACATATAAGAAACTTGGCTAGGCCCTCTGGCGAGATGAAGGCAAAGACCTTCCTCATGAATAAAAAAAAAAAAAAAAAAAAACTCCGCCACCCACCCAGCGCCACGTCCATCTCCTCCGCGACCCGCTGCGCGACCGACATGGCGGCCACTCGGCGAGGTTGAGTGCAAGCGACCCCCTTCGACTTGCCAGTGGTCACCTCGGCGAACTCCACAGACCACTGCGGTATCTGAGTGGTCTTGCCAGAGCCGGTCTCCCCCACTAGCACCACACACTGGTGCGTGTTCAGGAGGCGCATGAAGTCGTTCTTGTACTCCCACACGGGGAGGCCTAGGCGTCGGCGTAGCAACTCGTGGTAGCGCTGCGAGTGCGGCAGGCCTGCGACGAGTATACACAATATACACTTCAAAAATCAAATAAAAAAAATCAAAAACTTTTCATCATCATCATCACCAGCCCTTTAATGTCCACACTGTTGGGGCACGGGCCTCTCCTATGGATGAAAGAATATAGGGAGATTGGACCATAACCCACCACGCTGGCCCAGTGCGGGTTGGTGGGTATTAACGACTGCAGATGCAGCTGGGACCTCCGGCTTAACGTGCCTTCCGAAGCACGGGGGAACTCGAGATAATAAATTTTTGGTCACCCATCCAATGACCGGCCTTAGCGACATTGCTTAGTTTAAGCAATCGCAGGCCAAGCGCGCTATGCCACTGCGCTAGCGAGCTCCTCAAAAATTTTGATTTACCTTAAATAAAAGTTTTTATAACAACTCGTGGCCAGAGTCTCCTATTCAGTAAAAAAAAATACTTGTGCCAGGAGGCTCTGCTCTTCAATAACTTAGTAAATACGTTTTAAGGTGGTTTACAGTATTTTTTACTTTAGCAACATTTTTTACCACATAAAAACATTATAAAGGGGTATGCCCAATCTTGTATGGACGTTTGTTTCACGATTTGTAGGGTTCTTGATACCTCGATTTGTAGGGTTTGAAATGCAAAATCTACATGCTGTATTTTTAAAAAGTTTTTTGTAGTTTGCGAAATGTTTGAGAAATTAACGTAGAAAGCACCAAATTTTAGGTTATAATCTTACATAAAAAAATGATCTTTTCTTCTTTATTTTACTTTACAGGGCACATGATAAATCGTAATAGAAGTTCGTAATACATAATAGTAAAACTAATTACTTAGAATTTTGAGAGTTTATCTCAAAAAAGCTAGAGACAATTTTGCTTCGGGTACAAAATGGGCCCAAAAATGGGCATACTCCTTTATAAAATCTAAATGAATTTTTTGTGTGTGTTTCATATATCATGTATACTTCATATATGTACAACAAACGCATATGCAAATGCTTATACATACATGTTCTTTTGTTATGGGCTTCTAGACGGGCAATCAGGTTGAGTCAATCTTGTTCATTTTCTGTGTGTTTATTTTCTGTTGCTGGGTTAAAAAGATGTTTTTTATGTTGATTGATTTGTTTTGTCTGATAGATTTGATTGACTCAAGGTAATTGACCGTCTTGGTAGCCCATTAGTTATAAGCATTTATAAACTTCTTTCTTCTTCTCCCTGCCCTGTTCCCAGTCTGTCTGAGGCAAGCGCAGTATGTTTCCTGTTCCATTCATATTGGTCAGACATCATCAAGCCATCCACTCCCTTTTGATTCATATCACCGATTACACCGTAAAGGTGCTAGTGATGAATGAATGTATGGAAAAGAGACGGAATGGACCATGTTGAGAGATTGAGATGACAACGTTCCAACCCATACTGCTCAAAGTTTTGGCTTAGTTTTTACAGCCAGCTGCAAGCCTAACACCAACCCTCTTTGGGTATATTTGATACCACCTACATATATATTTAATTGTAAGACACACAACATATTAGCTTTCTTTTAAAAATCGCACAGCACTTACCATTATAGGAGTTCATTCCCGGCATACTTGTGGTGGTGGCAGGCATAAGGGCACCAAGAGTCGAAGACTCCGAGGACTCACCGCCTGACTTTCCAGCAGCAGCTGCCTTCTCCTCCCTGGAAATTATATGATTCAATATGTTAGTTCAACTTGCAATAGATGTTTTTTGGCCAAGAGCGGCTGTAGTAGGGATTCCACACACGCAGTCTACCATAGTGGTAACTGCATTCAATCATTATCAACAACACCAACCCTTTAATGGTACCTCTCTCCGAAATAGGCAGCATTCAAAATTTGTTCAATATTATTAGTAATTTTTTTTTCAAGAGGGCACTTTAAATGAATGAAAATCAACATTACGTATATATTTATTTAAGATACACCACCATGCAGATAGTACTAAGCAACTTGGGCAGTCATAAAATGTTACTGCATAACTCATAGACATTAAGCTAAACATGAATTATGTTATCAAGATTATTATGTTGTCCCCAGTCACATTAGGATGAAGTTAGTGTCAATACTAAATATATGTACAAGTTTAAATTCTATGATTAGTAACAGTAGAATGCTGGTTTTACATAGTAATGTTCACTTGCCAAAACTAAGCAAGTAACCAACCAATCCCAATTACAATAGAAATGAATAAAACTTTATTACCCATCTACATGAATTACAAAAAAAAAAATAGTAATTGTAAAATGTACAATGACGGACTTATCGCTAAGAGCGATCCCTTCGAGGCAACCATAGGATGGACACGATTTGATACATTAACATAGAGGGAAAGAGTGATGTAGCTCTATTAGTAATAAATGCTTTCGTTATATTTGTCGATTACACAATTGAAATTAACCTCTGCTGTGGTAAACCGTCTCATTTCATTTCATTTCAAAAAATCCAGTGTACCACTTACGGTCGATTAATTCAGTGAATTAAAACGATAAAACTCACTAGGACAGTGGAAATAAACTAAGCAAGCGGTAATGCGTCTCCTAAACAGGATTAATCGAAGTGTTTAACAATTAAAATTAGTTCAACATCTGACCATCCGTTTTTCAAACATTCGTAAAACGAAAATTACAAATTTCGATAAGCTTCGATATAATTTTGCACTTCTGAGAGGTACCTACGAAAATATTTGTCAAACAAAAAGCGGAAAATAACGCATGGTGTACCCGCAACATGTTCGACGAAATGGGGGCAATATACCTTTTTTTCTTGATGAAAGGATCCATCACTTCAATTCTTCGCTTTGACATCTTTCAATATGCACATAAAACGTTAAACAATCGTAAAAACAGTGAATTTCAGGAAAATACAAGAAGACTTTTTGATATGAAAACGCGATTCTCAAGATGGCGTCCGTACGAATCACAGAATGAATAGTTTTTGGGAGATTGACACACCTCTAGGATATAATATTGTCTATAGTTGATATTTTTCAGAGCAAAATAACTGTAAAATTATAAATTAATACTAAATTTATATTTAAATGAAAATTAAATTGATAATATCGGCGATAAAATATTGTGCATACAATGATAAGTGATGCCAGTATTAAATAATATAACGGTTCATTCATTTCAAGTTCATTTCAAGTTTCACTGCCGCACTCAGAGACGTCAAATAACGTTATTGAGTACTCAATGTCAAAAAATGACAATTCAAAACTAGTCTCTATTCGATTGCGGCAGTTATTGCCTTACTGCCGCACTCAGAGACGTCAATTTACTTTATGGAGTATTTCATGTCAAAAAATTTCATTCAAATCTAGACCATAGATCCAGCAATTATATCAAATAGCGACTAGTTTTGAATTGTAATTTTTTAACGTTATGTACTCATTAACGTTATTTGACGTCTCTGAGTGCGGCAGTAAGTAAGTCAGTCAGTAGGCCTATTCCCTAACTTTTTTTGACAGTTGAAAGTGATTATCACCGAACTATTTACTAATACATTGCTGTTATCATAGGACAAGTGTCACAATTGCATTATAGTTAAGTAGTAATGGATATGTAAATGGTTCGGTGATCATCACTTCCAACTGTCAAAAAAAGTTAGGGAATAGGCCTACTGATCAAGTATGATGAAGTATCCCGCCCCGCACTCGCACGAAATACAAAAAATATCATAGCATAGACAATATTTATTTCAATTCACTAAAATTCGGAATTCTCGAATTTCTTAATTCAAAAAGTATTATTGATAAAACAACATGAAATACTATTTGATTACCAAAAAATCATGATTTCAGAAAACAATAATATTTTATAGCTTCTATTATATTTGTCAATGTATTTATTATTATTGTAATTTATGATAAAATAAACAACTGTATACACTATATTTCAACACAGAGTCACATCATGGAAAATGGAACGTGTTCCAGACAAAATTCGACAAAATGTCAGAATCAGAAGAATTGCGTATTTTGACTGCACGAAATCAGTAAATATTTTCTGTAAATGTGTAAATAACTTGTTTGTGATTCAATTTTTTTTCGTGTGTAATGTATAAACATACATTTGATCAGTGTCTCTCGCGAAGTCTCCGTTGACATGTGGATTAAAAGTTTGTTAATAAACGAGTTAATGTGCGCTTAATTAAAAATTACATGCATCGAAATTACACGAATCAACCCTTCGACTTGATTAAAGACGTGAGTATCATCGTTTGGTACCTACTACAGTAAATTGGTTTCTTGATTTCATAGCATGTGGATTTCCTAGGATGAATGAGAGAGACAGGTTTTTCAAGATGGCGGACGTTCATCTTTGCCATTGTTTTTGTTTTGAACAAATAAACTTTTGCAGTTCCTAGATGGTTCAAGTGCGGATAATTATGTACTGCTTCGTCAACTAAGTTTAACTTGGACTTAAACGAAGTAAGTTCTTGGTTCGCCATTGTGAATATTGAAAAGGTCACTGGGGTTATTGAACCTGTTGGGACCTGTCTCAACATTGTTTTATTATTGTTGACATTTTCTTTTTTTTTTTTCTAATATTAACCCTGGAGGCTGGAGATGCGAGGGTTGCGGGGGTGGTCTTAGCCTATCCCAGCAGTGGGAGCTTATAGGCTTAAATTGTTATTTTTCTTAAATATGCTGTGTTGTGACGGTAGAGCAAAACCCCCAATCTTTTACGTAGTTTTCGTACAAAGGGACTACGGGTAGAGACCGATGAGTAATCCCCAGCAGAATTCCTTTTAGGTCTTAGAACTCCTAGTATTTATGTACCTAATGGATGGCAATAGGTTACATGGGACCTAGCATATTTGTTACACAATCCATTCATCTCTCCTTTGGTCTTTCTTCTATGCCCTTCTTCCTTCTATGTCCTTCCATGATTATACTTAACACATTGATATTCATAAAAGAAATAAGAAGAAAGAGCAACGAAAAACTCAATGTTTCATGCTTTAAATGCATAATACGTAATTTTTTTAATAGCATACCATGTAATTTTCATAGATTATTAGTCCAAAAGTGAGTTATGATGATACTTGTGCTTGTAACAGACTAATTGTTCAATTAACTCTCTTCTCATTTACGGACAGCGACACTGCTGTATTTATAGCTGGTTCACAATTGGATAATTGTGGTTTTTAATTGAAATACTCGTTGCTGTTTGAGCTTAAACGATGCGAGTGTAACCAGATGTTTGGGTGCAATTTCATTTGCCATTTAAACCCAGACCCATAAATAGTTGAAAGTACACATATCAACATGTATAATGCTCAAAAAAGATTACATACATACATACATAAATCACACAGTAGAGGTATTTGAACATTCCCCTTTCACTAGATTATGTCAAGCCCCATGTAATAGGTGCAAGTCTTGCTATTCACCAGGCACTCTAATCGCAGCAATTATAAAGCCAGCGGAATACGGAATCCTCACAAACATTAACTGGTATGTTTTATATTAATAATTAGTGGTCGCCCGGGGCTTTGCTCGCGTTAATGTCGGGTGTTATATAGCCTATAGCCTTCCTCAATAAATGGACTATCTAGCACAAAAAAAAATTTAATTTTGAACCAGAAGTTTTTGAAATAAGCGCATTTAACCATACAAACAAACAAACTCTTTAGCTTTATAATATTTTATTAATAATAATATCATTATTATGCTTCTTTCAGATGGTAGTTCGTGATCTGAACTTCTCATTGTGCGTTTAACCGTCAACATGGGGCAGCAGACATCTAGAAAGAGTGAGCATTATTTGTTTCTGTGATCAATTAGAATAATGGTAATATTGATAATAGATTTTACTATCAACTATCAATTAATTTCAGATTGATTTGATGGATATCGTTTTTTTAATTCAATACTCAATCCAAATACAATTATCATCATCATCATGAGTCCTTTAATGTCCCCACTGCTGGGCCACGGGCCTTCCCTATGGAAGGAAGAGTATAGGGAGATTGGGACATAACCCACAAAGCTGGCCCAGTGCGGGTTGGTGGGTTTTAACAACTGCACATAGAGCCGGAACCAACGGTTTAACATGCTTAACACGTGCACGGAAAAGCTCGAGATAATAATTTTTCGTTCACCCATTTTTCAGATCGCCATTAGCAACTGTTGCTTAGTTTACGCAATCGCAGGCCGAGCGCGCTATGCTGCTGCGTTACCGTGCTTGAGATACATTATAACCTGCCTGGCTAGAATGACCACCGAAATACAAAAATATGATATACGTTATACATAGAGAGTTGAACTGTCAAAAATCATTGGATAAGCCTGAATTTAATATGAATTATTAAATTCAGGCTTATCTTAAATATAATAATTAAAGATATAGCTGTTTATCGCTTTGAACTGTCAAAAATCCAATGATTTTTGTAAAGGTCTCTGCATAGTGCATACGTGAGGTGTTTTTATATGAACGGAACGGGACGGGAAGTTTTATAAATATTGTTTCATACAAAATGTTCATGGTGGACATAATGTGTCACGGAGTCAAGGACGGGACTTGAACAGCGCTCACGGGGCGTTTTGAACTAGGCAGTCACGTCCCCGTCCCGTTCATGTCCTGTCCGAGGTAAATGATAAATAATAAATATTTTTACACTCACACCTATCATCTAGCCCAAAGTAAGTAGCCTAAGCACTTGTGTTATGGATACTAAATGACGGACATATTTTTAATATAATTCCATAAATGTTGAAAATATACTACATAAAAATATACACAACCATGACTCGGAAACAAACATTTGTGGTCATCACAAAGTTTGCCCCTACCAGGATTCGAACCCGGGACCTCTTGGCCAATTCCCAGCAATCTGAGCATTCGACCAAGGCGGCCATCATTATCTCGTAACATAATTATGCAGAGACCGCAAGTTCAACGCGATAAATTGCTATCTCATATCGTGTTTCGGTGGTCATGCTAGTCGGGCTGACAGTAGTTTATTTTTTATGCAAGTCAGGGAAGCCCTTGACATTCATCTCACCTAATAGTAAGTGACGATAAGGTCCAAATTTGAATCGACCTTCACCTGGAACCCTCAACTGGGCTGGCTATCTTATTACTCTCCTTCTCCCTGCCCTGTTCCCAGTCTATCTGGGGTCGGCGCAGTAGGTTCCCTTTCCATTCATATCGGCCAGACGTCATCAAGCCATCCACTCCCTTTTGATTCATATCATCCATCACGCCGTAAAGGTGCCAGAGATGAATGAATGTATAGAAAAGAGACGGAACGGATCATGTCGAAAGACCGATGAACGGAGAGAGTGATTGGAATGACAACATTCCAATCCGTACCGCTCAAGGTTTTGGCTTAGGATACGACAATAACACAATAATGCTGTTAACGTTATTATTATGGCGACAGATTTTTATAAGACGGTGGTAGCTAGCCCGGCGGACTTGAAAGAAGTCCTAGTGCGCGCCAGATAAGTCTGCGTGCAATGGGGGACGCAGCTTGCTCAGATTAACACTCCTAGTCAAACAAAACAGCAGGCGGAGTTTAAGTTCCAATTTTGACCACGCGCATCACGCGACATATCTGGTGCGCAGTCTACCATCAACCGAATAGTTACAACTTTACGGTGATATGATACAATATGACCGGTGTTTAGGCAGCGAGTGCACGTGCGGGTGCGGCGCGTGGGAGAGGCGCCGCTACGCGGAGTCGCCGAGCAGCGTGCACCGGTACGTGAGCGCCGTCACCGACAGGTGAGTCTGAGACCCCCTACATGTGAACCCCCCCCCCACACACACACGTAACCCCCCACATGTGACCCCCACATGTAGCCCCCACATCTGGACCCCCACGTGTGACCCCCCCCCTACACGCGCCGTGGGAGTCGTTTTCACGATCGCGTCGCAGTATTGTCTAGCGTCGCGGTCAGAGAATGTTTTTTTCACCTTAAGGATCAGAATTGCATGCACACATTTAGGTCACAAGTTTTTTTCTGCTCCCTGCCCTGTTCCCAGTCTATCTGGGGTCGGCGCAGTATCTTCCATTCATATCGGTCGACGTCATCAAGCCATCCACTCCCTTTTGATTCATGTAATAATTAGTGGAGAAAAGACGATGAATTGTAATTAAGTCGAGTCACCATACAAACTTTTTATGATTTTGACGATGACAGATATACATTTCCGTTAACAGTATTCAACTCTTACTGCCGCACTCAGAGACGTCAAATAACGTTAATGAGTACTTAACGTCAATTCAAAACTAGTCGCTATTCTTGCCGGGTCTATGGTCTAGATTTGAATGAAAATTTTTGACATTAAATACTCATTAAAGTTAATTGACGTCTCTCTGAGTGCGTCAGTTAGGGGTAATTGTTAATTTTGACAGTCTATATTAAGATTATACCTATCTTGTACTCTCACAATACTGAGTAATTGCAAGTGGAGTCAGCCTGGGAAATATTAAGCTACAAAAGTCTGGGTGAAACACTCGATATTGGCGTAATCATATGAAATGCCATAGAAAAAGAAGAAGAATATTATTTACTTTTACTATTTATAAACTCTAAAGATAGTAATTAAGGGCCTGTTTCACAATCGATAAGTAATTTCTAGGTAGCTTACTTCGCAGATCATTTGACAGTTATAATATGAAATATATGTCAATTGAACTGCGAAGTAAGCCACTTTGAACTTACTTGTCGATTGTGAAACAGGCCCCTAACTACCTATATATTATTGGCTCACTGCACACTATATAATAGTCCTCCTCCCTCACCTACGGCCGTCCACGATTCAACTTTGTTGCTAAACAAATTATTCGATTTTAATTTTAACATTATACATATAAATGTTAGAAAAATTGGAACAAAGATTTTGGTGGTTAGAAAAAGAAGACCATAATTTTTCGAAATTCTTTTTCTAACCACCAAAATCTTTGTGCTAAACAAATGTTTGCCGTCAATACGTGGCTTTAGATTAACTATTGCCGGCGGTCTACAGGTGGAGCGGTAGGGAGTGCGCGTGTCGTAGGCGTCGCGCCGCCTGCGTGTGCACCGCCTACCGCCGCGTGAGCGATCACTGCACGGACGATAGGTGAGTTTTTTATTCGTTTTTTTTTCTTAAATAGGGATGATGACACTAACAAAGAATCGCTGGTATAATGATTTATAATAATAATTTAGGATAAGGATATTCGTTAACAGTCACTTATTATCAGATTATACGCACAGCGTTACACAAAGGAATTAGGTTGAAGCAGGATGGGCAGGATGGCTGGTCGTACCTTTATGCGCTTTATCAGGCACAGGACCGACTAGTCCTTAATTATGCGAGTATACTTCGGCTCTTCCTTGATATGTACACCAATTCACCACGGCGTATATTTTTCAGTGTGAATGTCGCAAATGTTCAATACTGTATTTTCCTGGTTGTGCGTATGCAGGTCTTTATTCGGCTTTGAAGGTCCAAAAATGTGTAGACTAATAATAATGCGATTAGTTACACATGAATAATTTAATGAAAATAGATTTACAATAATGCGGTAAGAAAAAGTATGTGATATTTGCGAATTCCAAAATGTGAATAAAAAAAACAATAGAAGATCGCGGCGTCAGTAGACTCGCTGCTCATTGGGCGTCTTGCTGCTGATGGCGTGATAGGCAGCCAATAGGGAACCACTGACGACGTGGTGTCAATGATGACGTGTCCCAATTAGAAAGGGGGTGCGATTCCCAACATTTGCATGTTTTTTCTATCAAAATCGAAAGTTTTTACATAAAATATAATTTATTTTGGGTAAAGCAGACACGTAAGAAAAACATGGTGTAGTTTTTCAAAATAACTCATCATGCCCATTCTCCCTGTATTTTTAAAGAAGGCAAAAAGTTTAGCCCATACAGCCCTGTCTTTAGTGTTTATTTCACATTAATATGAATGAATGAAATTAATTTTACATTAAAATATGGGTGACACACATTTTAACGCGTCTAGGGAGTTCTTGGCGCGAATTGAATGGCGACAGAGTTCATGATGGCGACTGATGAGGTGGTGAAAACCACTATAAAATACTCAACGTCAAACACACCACCAGGCCTTTTAATAATTCTGCATGATTGCACATCAACACGGATGCTTGTGCATCAAAATAACACCACTTTCACTGGACAAACTCCACTCTAAATAAATTTTTGAATGATGGGAAATAATCTACTATTTAGTGCCGTGCGGTGATGGCAGAGTAGAATACAATTGTCACCACCCTAAATCTCTCCCGTGGGTGTCGTACAAGGCGACTAAGGATAAAATAGTGATGAGGAATGGGCAGCAGCATTCCTCTTGTACCATCTAGCAATATACTGCGTCTTTTGTGCCCGATAAATGGCAATGGTTCGCCAGTCTCGCTACCTATTACATGGGACCTAACCTAACATATTTGGCAAAATGTGGGTGCTTCTTATTCACCTCTGCCTACCCCTTCGGGGAGATAGGCGTGATGTATTTATGTATGTATATATATTATTTTGATTTTCTATAATCCGGCTATCTTGAGGCGTTCTAAATCACTTTACGCCCTTGTCTTCAGGTTGGCGGCGGTGCTGACATTGGGCGCTCGGGACCTTCGCCGGGAGCTGGACGCCCTCGTCATCAACGCTGGTGAGTGCGCGGGCGGTTGGACATGTGTGGGCGTTTTGGACGTGAGTGGGCGTTTAGGATGTGTGTGCGTTTTGGGCATGTGGGGGCGTTTCGGACATGTGCGGGCGTTTCGAACGTGAGTTGGTGTTTCTGATATGTGTGGGCGTTTTGTATATGTGTGGGCGTTTGGGATATGTGTGGGCGTTTTGGGCATGTGTGGGCGTTTCGAACGTGAGTTGGTGTTTCTGATATGTGTGGGCGTTTTAGGCATGTATGGGTGTTGGACGTGAGTGGGTGTTTGGGATGTGTGGGCGTTGGGACGTGAGTGGACGTTTTGGACATGTGTGGGCGTTTGGACGTAAGTGGGTGTTTTGGATCTCCCATCTAAGAAGGCAAACATTTTAATTTATCCATCCGGGGCTGTGACGTCATCCCATGTCTTTACATTTTTTTTTCTCTGTGATTAAGTAATAAAAAAAAGTAAAAAAAAATTCGATGTCAGGTTTGGAAAATAAAGAAGCGGTATTTTTATTTTGGGGGATGGGTTGTCATTTTTGAAATGTCTTCAACTGTATTCAGCTCTATCGTCATCGCACGGCCAAATAGGCGCGCTTATAATATGTTTACTTTATCCGCGTGGTGACGGCAGAGCAGAATACAATTGTCACCACCCCAAATCTCTCCCGTGAGTGTCGTACAAGGCGACCAAGGATAAATCAGTGATGAGGAATGGCCAGCAGCGTTCCTCTTATACCACCTAGCAATGTACTGCGACTTTTGTGCCCGATAAATGACAATAGGCTCGCCACCAATTACATGGGACCTAACATAATTGGCGAAACGTGGGTGCTAGTTCACCTCTGTCAACCCTTTCGGAGATATAGGCGTGATTTATGTATGTATGTTGTGTTGTTTTACTTTATCAATAAAAGTGATGTATGTTTTTTTTTGTCTTTATCAATAAAATTAATGTACTTATGTTATTTTGTGTTTGTATGCGCAGAGGCAGACGGGGGTAGGGATCACGGAGAGCCTACGGCGGAGGTGTACGTGCTGTCTGTCGCGCCCAGGCCGTGAGTATCGCTTGAGCTCCTCCTCATCACGATACTCATTCATACCGCCGAACACAGAAACGTTAGGTACACCTTTGAGTTTGAGTCCTGCTTAAGTATTGTCAAAATTGACGTTTTTCCATCAATATTTTGACACGTATTCTCCTCTTAACTTTTAAAGCAGTGCTCAACATTTGAGTAGCGTTTCTGTATTCGGGGGATACTCATAGAATAACGAGAATAGAACTAACTGACCATTTGTGCACTTAATTAATTTATTAAAGAAGAGTAAACTATTGCACGGAAAATTGCATTGTAAATATTTAATTTTTCTTACAATTATTCTTATAAAATACTTAAAATATTACATTATTTAATATGGGAATATTTAATAAATATTCATATAGGTATGGTTACAGTATTTATCTATACCCCATTCCCTTGGGCTTGAGACAAAATGTAAACAATCTTGAATTATGTCTCTTTATCTACGAAATGATCTTATAAACAAGAAAAATGTATTCGATGTTCCCTCATTATTTAGTAGTAGTGCATAATTCCTTTAAAACAATAGTTATGACAAACTTATATTTAAGTATAAAATTTTATCTTATTTTTATTTCTTTTATTACCAATAAATCTTCAAAAACAGCTCGTCCTAAGTACCACTTAGGTCCACGGACGCGGACACCAGTCCGTCTACGTTATAAAAAAAAATCTCTGAGTATCCTATAGCTTAATGTTGTCTAAATATACCCACACATTTTTATAAAATTTAGATTTGTGGTTCCTTAAAAAATCGCAAATATGTGAATTTCCTTATTAATTGCCAAACTAAATGAAACACAAGAATAAAATGATATCTGTACTAAAACTGAAGAAAAATGTTACAATAATAATTTGTTGACTTTGAAACTTCACACTGGCGCGAACGAAAATCATATATGTTACGCCTTCTATCGCAGTGAGGTGAAACTAGCTGAACATAGTTGTATGGAAAAATGTATTTTCGCCAAATTCTCCATACAAAACGGCAATTTGATACTTAAACCCCTAATATTATTATATGAACTGCCTCAACACAAATTTAAGCCTTATGTAAAAAAAGTACTAATGGCAAAAGGATACTATAAAATTCAGGATTATCTAGATGACAAGGATGTTTGGAATAAATAACTTTTATTTTTATATAATCGATGATTAATACGCTGTTCTGTCTGTAATGAAGGATGTTGATAGCTTCAGAAATTGTGACTCTAATTATTATTACTTGACGTTAAAGCTATTGACATCTTTCATTAAATTTTCATTAAATTTTCATAGAATTTAGATTATATATTATATATTTAACTAAGGGAGGAAAATACCCGACTGAGTTTCTTGCCCGTTCTTCTCAGAACAGGGCCTCCCGGTAGCTTACGAACGGATGGCGTAGATTTTTCGCTAGATATTGAAAACTTGTGTGTCCGTAAAGGTAGGGTGGGGGATGGGGGGTTGATGTAGTGCGCGGCATGTTTCGGTTTATGTGATTGGCGAGTTGTGGGATTGTATTTGGTGCATAATTTACAATGTACCTGCAATGTCATAACTCGTTGACAATGGTGGGTTTCTCTACAGCCTACTCGCGTGCCGTTCTGCTAGCGGAGCGTTGGGCCCTGATGCGTTTAGTACCATCTTGGTATTGAACGCGGCAGGGTCGGCGCTTCGTTGCGGACCGGGGCGTGGGCGGGTTTGGGAGACCTATCATTACAGACTGAGGACAGACGGGTTTTCGGTATCTAGCGTCTTGACGATTCATAAGTGTATTGTAATCATACCAGATATGAATAAATGAATTTTGACTTTTGACTTTGACTTGACGTGTTTCGGTGGTCATGCCGGGCAGCATGGGATTGTATACCAGGAGACTTTTTGGTCACTGCAAAAATTTTTGGAATTCGTTCAGACCATCAAACTGAAAAAATGTCACTTTGGGAGCAACTCCAAATTCACGAAAAAATAACAGCTGTTTCATACATTTGGGTCAAGTAGGTATTATCAACTATTCGATTTTAATTTTAACATTATATAAATGTTTAGAAAAATTAGTACAAAGATTTTGGTGCTTAGAAAAAGAATTTCGAAAAATTATGATCTTGAGGCGGGAATCGAACCAGCGTCCGCTGCTATCCGGGCAGGTGCCTGACCGCTCGGCCACCCAAGACACTAATTAACTTGCCGAAATTCTTCTAACCTTTACACTTCACGTTGTAAGCCAACGGGTGTACCCTCGCAATGGAGAAATAAATTTCAAACAGGCACCAACAGGTGGCCAAGCGGTCAGGCACCTGCCCGGATAGCAGCGGACGCTGGTTCGATTCCCGCCTCAAGATCATAATTTTTCGAAATTCTTTTTCTAACCACCAAAATCTTTGTAGGTATTATCATTTTGTATGAAAATTGAAAATTTTTGCAGTGACCAAAAAGTCTCCTGGTATTTACGCAGTCTTAGGCAATGATTATATGCGTTCACACCGCAGGGCGGAGGGCGAGGGCTCCGCGGACGGTGGTCGGGAGTTGGCCCCGGCCGACGGCTCCATCAGACTGCAGCCGCACTTCCAGGTACAGTGTCCGTCTCTCTCTCTTTCTCCTCCCCTTCTCTTCTCTCCCCTTAGTGACTTCACTCAGAGACGAACTATTTGACGTCTCTAAGTGCGGCAGTTAATATAACAACGACTTAATTTGGAATTTTGTCGAAATGAGATAGAGTTAAATGTCGACCTAAAAGATGAAGCCCTACAACTTTGGTAAGAAAAAACATGCTTTTTTTCCTTAACGGAATAAGGTTAAAAAATGATTTGAGTCCATATAATCTTTTCCCTGTGCGCGCAAGTAGCTTGGTAAAAAATAGTTTTTTGGCGATGTTTGAGAACAAGTGATTTTTAATAAATCTCCTTACTATAAATTATTATTATAAATAGCCGTGTGGTGACGGCAGAGTAGAATACAATTGTCACCACCCCAAATCTCTCCCGTGGGTGTCGTACAAGGCGACTAAGGATAAATTAGGAATGGGCAGCAGCGTTCCTCTTATACTACCGTCCTGACAATGTACTGCGACTTTTGTGCCCGATAAATGGCAATAGGCTCGCCACCTATTACATGGGACTTAACATAATTGGCGAAACGCGGGTGAGAATTCGCCTCTGCCTACCCCTTCGGGGATATCTATGTATGTATGTATTATAAATCATTATTTCAGTGATTCTTTGTTAGTGTCATCATCCCTATGTGGGCATTGTCCCTATTGTAACATGGACTGTTATCACAAAGAAAATTTGTAGTAAGAAAAAGTTACAAAAACCTCTGCAGAGGACGCGGGCTCGATTCCCTCATGAGGACTATAATTTTTCCAACTTGTTGTAACCACATTTTTTTTTGTAATATATTTTCTTTTTTTTTGTAAGTTTTTTTTTTTTTTTTTTTTTTTTATTAATTGGCTAACCATAAAAATGTAAACACAATAATATTAATAATATGGAAGAGTGGTTCAAAGAGTTTGGTGGTTAGAAAAGGAATTTCGAACAATTATGGTCTTGATGCGGGAAGAGTGGTTCCCTATATTTTTCCCATATGGACGGCCTCAGCAGTGGGGACATTAAAAGGCTGGTAATGATGATGATGATGATGATGTTCAAATAAAAATAATAATGGACTGTTGTGTCTTTGCAGGTGGTGTGCGGTGGTGAGCTGAAGGCTCTACTGCTTAGGGCTCCGGGGTTGCCTCGCGCGCCTCCCGCCAGGGTCCACACTCAGGTTGGTGAACACATAAGTATTATACATGGTGCAGAGAGGTGTAGTCATATTGAAAGGGATTATTCCGGCCATCAAACTAACAACTTTCGTTAAGGGACCAAAATCGAAATCTCACAAAAAAATTCACTTCCCCATACTAAGCTGAGTACCTGCTGACGTCCAGTTTGTAATTGGGGAGGAGGTGATTTTTTTTTTTTTTCGATTTTGTTATTGGTCTCATAGTAAAAGTTGTTCATTTTGATGGCCTAATAACCCCTTTAATTATTACTGCACCTTTATTTTACACCTTGTATTAAATACTAACTGCCGCACTCAGTGACGTCAATTAACTTTAATAAGTATTTAATGTCAAAAAAATTCATTCAAATCTAGACCATAGACCCGGCAAAATTAGCGATTAGTTTTGAATTGTCATTTTTTGACGTTAAGTACTAGTTAACGTTATTTGACGTCTCTGAGTGCGGCAGTAAATGACAATTCGAAACAAGTCGCTATTCTTGCCGGGTCTATGGTCTAGGTTTGAATGAAAAATTTTGACATAAATACTCATTAAAGTTAATTGAGCTCTCTGAGTGCGGCAGTAAGGGCGATAAAACAAAGAATGTCTGGCATCGCACGTAAGGCGCGGCTGATTAATATGCGATCCGAGGCATTCTTTTCTTTCACCCGGGGTAAGACCATAGTTTTATGTCACCCTTTGACCAGGAAGTGGCCTTTTTGCTCGCAACGCGTACGGAAAATCCGACTTCCTGGTCAGGGACTGACATAATATTATTAAACTACCTCGGGCCGTCGGTCGATAAAAAAAAAACCTCTTATTATGTCAAATACTTGCGTGAAATTAGTTTCTTGCGTTCCGTTCTTCTGAGAACAAGGCCTCCTGGTAGTTTACGAACACACGGTGGTGTGGCTCAACGTAACGCCATACGTTAAATATTGGAAACCGTTTTTCATTGACATACACATTTCCAAAGTTTAACGCTATTTCTTTGATGATTCATGAACGTATGTAATGATACCTTATATGAATACACCATATTTTCATCATTTTAATGAATAGCCATTTATACTGCTTTGCTGTTAAACATTTCAACCAAATCGTAACCATGGCTACGGGATAATTTATGTGGCATAACAACGTATGCCGTTTTTTATGTAAGATTATAACCTAAAATCAGGTGCTTTCTACGTTAATTTCTCTTAAACCCCGGGAACTACAAAAAAATTTGAAATAAAACAACTTTTACGGATTAGACTCGCGTATATTTAGATGTTTGGCATTATTATTTATCCCGACGTTTCGATCACTTTACAGCGGCCGTGGTCACGGGTGACTAAAGATGACAGGTGTCTTCATCGTAGTTATAATTAACTACCGTCAAATTATTTAATATTTATGTGGTCCGATTTAAGCAGACGGAAAAGTTGTTTTATTTCAAATGTGTAGTGCTCGTGCAAATATAAGAGAACATTATACAAAAAAATTGTTTTTAAAAATAGTTTGTGCATTTCAAACCCTACAAATCGAGGTATTTATTTATTAAGGCACATCAACAATGTAAACACAGCATTATACAAGAACAATCACATCATCCCTCTGTCCTCATCCCATCCTATTTGGGGTCCATTCTCTTCTGCCACTCGTCATCTCCTCGTTCACATCCATCACCTTCATATCACACCTCGCACAATCCATCCATCTTTTCAGTGGTCTTCCTCTACTTCGACATCCATCAACATTCATGTCCATAATTTTTTTACTCGCATTCATGGCATCCCGTGTCATAACATGTCCATAGCATGCTAAACGGCTCCCTTTCATCTTCTCTGTCACTGGCGCCACTTTCAAACTCCCTCTTACGTACTCATTCCTTATCACATAGACGAAAATCTAGGGTTTACCATAACAGATATGCACAACATTAATTGAAACACAAAATATAAAAGGTATGGTTTTATTGAGGCACAAAATTGTTAAAATGTGAAACCAACGTCCATACAAGATTGGGCATACCCCTTTAGGGTGTCACTTACTCTTATTTCTTTGTGCGTAACCCCCCAGGTGGACTACATCCACTGCCTGGTGCCGGACCTGCAGCAGATCACCGCTTGCTCCTTCTACTGGGGCAAGATGGACCGCTACGAGGCGGAGAGGCTGCTGGACAACAAACCAGAGGGTGAGTACTAGATTGTCATGATTATTTATTACCTTTTGGATGCATATTAAATATGACATTCTATTACTGTCAGGGCCGTGTGGTGACGGCAGAGTAGAATACAATTGCCACCACCCCAAATCTCTCCCTTGGGTGTCGTACAAGGCGACTAAAGATAAATCAGAGGAATGGGCAGCAGCGTTCCTCTTATACCACCTAGCAAAGTACTGCGACTTTTGTGATAAATGGCAATAGGCTCGCCACGAAGCGAAGAAAGAAGATGTACTTAATATCATTAGGTTACTTTGACATTTTTATTTCAGTCTCATAGTAATTTGTAGAAGACTATTGTTATTAATGACCGCCCCCCCCATCCCCCAAACCTGAAAGGGGATGGGGGAGGGGGATGATTCATCACATTCACGAGAAAGAAGATTCATTATGCTAATTTGACATTTTGTTATATTTTTGCCTTAAAGCAATTTGTAAGTATACTGTGTATTATTTAGTATTTCTATTATTCGTATTTCTAACCACCAAAATATTTGTACTAATATTTCTAACATTTATATAATGTTACAATTAAAATCGAATAGTCTATTAAGCAAACCCAACCCCTTGTTGGCTTACAACGTGAAGTGTAAAGGTTAGAAGAATTTCGGCAAGTTAGTTAGTGTCTTGGGTGGCCGAGCGGTCAGGCACCTGCCAGGATAGCAGCGGACGCGGGTTCGATTCCCGCCTCAAGATCATAATTTTTCGAAATTCTTTTTCTAACCACCAATATATTAGTACGCTGTGTGTTTGTTATTATTACACATCAATTCCCCTCCCCCCCTTTCAGGCACGTTCCTGCTCCGCGACTCGGCCCAAGAGGAGCACCTGTTCTCGGTCTCGTTCCGCAAGTACGGCCGGTCGCTGCACGCTCGCATCGAGCACTACCAGCACCGGTTCAGCTTCGACAGCCACGACCCGGCGGTGTTCAGCGCGGCCACGGTCACCGGCCTCATCGAGCACTACAAGGTGAACTACACTATGATGAGAGCATCGTTGGGCACTATTGTGCGGGGTTGGGGGCACTATAGTGCGGGGTTGGGGGACTAATCGGGCACTATAGTGCGGGACTAATCGGGCACTATAGTGCGGGGCTAATCGGGAACTATAGTGCGAGGCTCATCGGGCAGTACAAGGTGGGCTTTATATAGTGCGGAATTAGGTGCTCACATGGCACTATAGTGCGGGGATGGAGGCACTATAGTGCGGGGTTGGGGGGGACTAATCGGCCACTACAGTGCGGGGCTAATCGGGAACTATAGTGCGAGGCTCGTCGGGCACTACAAGGTGGACTATAGTGCGGAATTAGGTGCTCACATGGCACTATAGTGCGAGGGCCTCATATGGCACTATAGGGGGCGGGTGTCGTCTACTTATATTGTTCCGTGCCCCAGCTGTGGGGTCGTAAAAGCTGGAGTTCACCAACAACTGAAAACAGTCAATTATTAATTAATCGTATTATTTTTGACATACAACAGTATGGAAGAAATGTCAAAAAATAGATGGTTAACTTTTAATCTCGGGCCGGTAGGAAAATACCTGACTGAGTTTCTTGCCCGTTCTTCTCAGAACAGGGCCTCCAGGTGGCTTACAAACATAAGCGTATTGTAATCATACCAGATATGAATTAATGAATTTGACTTTCCCTTCTATGCTGGCCTGGGAGCGAATAAATAACGTATAATGGGCCAGCCCCGACTCATCCCATGGGTGTCGTAAAAGTCGTCTAAGGGTGATTGCCCGGTGAGGACCAATAAGCACTTAGGCACCCGAATGATAGAGGGCAAACCACCAACGAAACAGCATACCCAAAGATGGTCGGTGTCAGGCAGGCGGCCGGCTGTAAAAGCTAAGCCAAAACCTTGAGCAGTATGGATTGGAATTTTGTCCAATTTCTCTCTCCGTTCATCGGTCTCTCGACATGGTCCGTTCCGTCTCTTTTCTATACATTCATTCATCACTAGCACCTTTCCGGTGTGATGGATGACATGAATCAAAAGGGAGTGGATGGCTTGATGACGTCTGACCGATATTAATGGAAGAGGAAACATACTGCGCCCGAGACCCCAGATAGACCGGGAACAGTGCAGGAAGATAAAGAAGACTTTGACTTTGACTTTGCATTCCCCCCCGTCAGGACCCGGCGTGCGTGATGTTCTTCGAGCCGATGCTGACTGCGCCGCTGCCCCGCTCGGAGCCGTTCGCTCTGCAGCAGCTCGCCAGGGCGGTGCTCGTCTCGCACACCACCTACGACGGTCAGTGCACGAACACACTATACACACACCTGCACTATGACACTACACATTTAGATCAATAATACACTAGCAGTCAAATACAACATGCGTAGTTCTACACTACACCTGCACGCGGACACTACACCCGCACGCGGACACTACACCCGCACGCGGATACTACACCCGGACTGCGACACTACACCTTTACTGTGCACTATGACACTACACACGTAGACCAACACAACAATTGTACCCACCCCGATACTACTCTAGCAAATCCAATACAATAGTGCCGTAGTTCAACACTACACCCGCACCGCACACCACCTTGGACGGTCAGTGCACAAACACACTATACACACACCTGCACTATGACACTACACACGTAGACCAACACTACAATTGTACCCACCCCGATACTACTCTAGCAATCCAATACAATAGTGCCGTAGTTCAACACTACACCCGCACTGCACACCACCTTGGACACACTATACACACACCTGCACTATGACACTACACACGTAGACCAACACTACAATTGTACCCACCCCGATACTACTCTAGCAATCCAATACAATAGTGCCGTAGTTCAACACTACACCCGCACTGCACATCACCTTGGACGGTCAGTGCACGAACACACTATACACACACTAGCACTATGACACTACACACGTAGACCAACACTACACTAGCAGTCAAATACAACATGCGTAGTTACCACACTACACCCGCACGCGGACACTACACCCGCACGCGGACACTACACCCGCACGCGGACACTACACCCGCACGCGGACACTACATCCGGACTGCGACACTACACCTTTACTGTGCACAAGGACGCTAAACATTTTCCATAACACATTTTTTTTACACTCGCATCTATCATCTAGCCCAAAGTAAGTAGCCTAAGCACTTGTGTTATGGATACTAGATGACGGACATATTTTTAATATAATTGTGTGTATATAAATGTTGAAAATTGTTCATTATACTACATAAACATATACACAATCATGACTCGGAAACAAACATTTGTGGTCATCATAAAGTTTGCCCCTACCAGGATTCGAACCGGGGACCTCTTGGCCAATACCCAGCAATCTGAGCATTCGACCAAGGCGGCCGTCAAGTGAAACTACACACGAAGACCAACACTACACTTGTACCCACCCCGATACTACTCTAGCAATCCAATACAACAGTACCGTAGTTCAACACTACACCAGTACAAGAACACAACACCCGCACTCCGACATTACACTTGTAGTTTGTTTGTACCCACCCCAACGCTACACCAGCAGTCCAATACAACAGCCGTAAGTCAACACTATACACATGGACACTACACCTGTACAGCTACACTGCACACATAGACCAACACTGCCCAATATTATTTGCGAAGTCAGGATTGGAAATTAAAGAAACAGTATTTTTATTTTAGAGCGTTATAATTTTTGAAATGTTGTCAATTATGTTGTATAGTCCCTAGGATTTCGTTGTAGAGTATTTCTGAATATATAATATAATAATAATATAATAAAGCCTTTATTTCTCAGACCAATTAAATTTAAACATATATTTTTTATATATATACATACATACATAAATCACGCCTGTATCCCCGAAGGGGTAGGGAGAGGTGAACTAGCACCCGCGTTGCGCCAATTATATTAGGTCCCATGTAATAGGTGGCGAGCCTATTGCCATTTATTGGGCACAAATGTCGCAGTACTATTGCTAGGTGGTATAAAAGGAACGCTGCTGCCCATCCCTCATCACTGATTTATCCTTAGTCGCCTTGTACGACACCCACGGGAGAGATTTGGGGTCGTGACAATTGTATTCTACTCTGCCGTCACCACACGGCCATATATAACTATTAACTAATATTAGTCTGGTTGTCCATTGACATAGGCCTCCTCCAAATAATGCCATTCCTTTCTATTATGCCACACTCTCCTCTTCCCTCCCTTTGGCATATTTGAATAGTCACTATAAAACATTAATATGATTGCCACCTATCATATGGACCGTAACCAAATTGGCGGAAAGTGGGTGTTGTTTCTCTGCCTACCCCTTCGGGGATGATTTATGTATGTAATTTGATGATACGCAGGTGTGGAGAAGCTGCCGCTGCCGGCGCGGCTGCGGGCCTACCTGAAGGAGTACCACTACAGGCAGCGGGTGAGGGTGAGGCGGCTCGAGCCGGACCTCTACCACCAGCACTGCTGAGGGCGGCGCGGCCCGCAGTACGGCCTGCTGTGGGACGGGCACCGGTTCCTATAGCCGGACACTCTCCGGACACCAATAATGAAAATGGAGATTGTGTTTAGTGGGGGAAATCGAGATTGTGCAGTGTTTTGTGGGGGAAATTAATCGAGATTGTGCAGTGTTTAGTGGGGGAAAGAAATTGAGAATGCAGTTCATCTAGCTGGTCACTCTTCGGAACAACACTGCAAACCAATAATTGAGATTGTGCAGTGAACGTTTGGGCAAATCGAGCAAATCGATTGTGCAGTGATTAGGGGTGTAAAGAGAATTGTGATTGAAGAAAGTTTGAAAAATCAACGTCTTGGTTGGCAGACCCACACGGCACCCTCAGGCCTGCCGGTCCGAGCTCCGACTACTCCCCCGGGAGACGCTGTCCCCTCGTGTGGGCCGCCTGCTGTGGAGGTCTTCACTCTCTCCAAAAAACCCGGTAGAAAGGCCTCTCTGCCAACAGCCACGGGGCATAAAGCTGTTATTTTTCCAACCTTTTCTAATCACAATTTTGTTTGTGCTAATTTTTCTGACATTTACACAATATTCAAATTGTAATCAAAAATGAAATAATGATTAGGAGTGATCCTTCGGCCAGTGTCGTTTGTGAACCCCCCACAGTACAGTGGTACAGTGAAAGTGCTACAGCATTAACGCTTGTTATCACCAATGGGAAGTATGTTATTGGAAAGATGCTGCGGCTTTTCAATGTAGGGAACCCTACGGGGTTGCGTTTCGTTGTACGTGCCCCTGTACAACAAGCGCGAAACTAGTATTATTAAAGCACGTATATAGTCAGGAGAATATTACAAGTATCCATGTCAGTTTGCTTTAAAATTAACTTTTTTAATAAAAGTATTTTGGTACAAAAAACAATAGGAACTACACTTAGGCCAGCTTGGAGAGAGAATATAAAAAACTGTTTACCATTCTTAACCTAAAAAAATATTTTTCATAACTTTAAAATATAAAATAAACTTCATCATCACATTATCATCACCAGCCCTTTGATATCCTCGCTGCTGGGGCCTTTCGATAAGGATTTTACGTAAGCCTATAAAAAAACCTATTTTCATTGCAATATCATAAATACATAAAACGAAAAAATTTGCAACAGTTTGCTCACACAAATTCTCTCCCCAAGTTAGATGAAGTATAGAATTAATGCAGCGTGTGGGAGATGTCTGTTGTTGTGAATGGAACGCTGATTTAATGTTGTTATGCACTGGAACTCTCAGATGTGCATACAGCATTGACCAAAGCAGTGATATTAAAAGCTGCCATAGTCAACGCGTTGGCATGTATGTATTTGAATAATCACAATTAGTTTTGGAAAAGCAGTGATTTGTAATTGTTGTGTTCACCAATGGACAGTACAGGGACTTAGCGTTAGTCCAATGAGAAATAAGTGGGTGATCCTCAACGTTGGTATTGATATTACCCAATTGCGTAGATATCACAAGAAGTTATATTAACACAACAGACACACCTATTAGGTGTCTAGGTAATAAAACTATATACAAATATATAGAGTATGAGGAGGATATGTAAATAATATACTCACATCTAATGTGAAACTTTGTTATATACTTACATCATATACTATAGATATATGGTCATCGATCAACGGCATGTGGAGTTCTGTAACTTGATTATCAATCAAAGACGAACCTCGTCTAGTAAAATTTATCAGTAGTTAAATTTAAAACAAAATTGTTGATCAAAATATTTATTTAGTTTTAATAATGTAATGTAAAGAGTTTAAATATTTTTGAATACATCTCTTTACACTTCAATCAACCTTTGCGGTGTACTTGTTCTGTTTGATTGCTGATCAGTTACTGCATCGCATCTAGGAGCTTGGGTGTAAAATAAAGATGCTTTTAATAAGTTCTCTGTCACTTTGTTGAGTGTACTGGGAGCATGTTAAAAGTTGCAAAGAGCATATTTCCATGTAAATATGTTTATAACCAATATGTTTTACATTGTAGCAGTCAAAAGGAAATTGTTTGTATTAGGGTTATTTTTAACCTCACAGGGCTAGATGGTTAAAATATCACTAACAACGTTTGTTTTACCATAACTCAATACTGTCGCGACGTTTGTAAATCTATGTTTTATTCATAAACGAAAGGATGACACTGTACTAATAATATAGAGCTATAAACGTCTGAGCGGTGAATTCGATAAATTACAATTTATTTTTGTAAGAAAGCAATGTCTAATGAATTATCTAATGTTGTAGAACAAACGTTCTTGTTTATGATATATTATTAGCTATTGAGTCCTGCAAGGTTGCTGGTACTTTACAACTAACCCTGTTTAATTTACTGAAATATTGGGGCCCTTCGATATATTTGGAATGTAATTAAAAATAACAAAGTAAATCCAAACAACTACATCACACAAGGTATTAAGAATGCATCACAATGAAAGACTCAATTATTACGTTCGGTTAAGAGTTGGATTAATTATTTATAATTATTATTGTATAAAGAGATATTCAACATCATATTACACTTGGTAGCAAACAATAAATCAATATTTGCATTGCGGATAAATGTCCACAATGTATCTTGTCAAGGATGATTTTTTTACTCTCAAGTGTATACAGTCATCAGGTGATCCGTTCAATTGGAAAGGATAGTAATGGTGTGAATGAATAATCAAAGTGATAATAAAGTAATGTATATTTTATTCTAATTTAAGCATTGTGTGTAAATCTACTTACTCCTTTAAGTACTCCTTTAAAGTGCAGATTGGAAATGGCTACTTAAATTAACTCACCTAAATATATTTTTGTTTTATACATGTAGTAGACAGCTGGCACAATTGGCTGTTACATGAAACATAAATTGTGATACATTGATAATTTGTTTAACATTGGTGGAGCTCGGAGATAATCACAAGAGAACTAACCCGGTCTATCTATTGGATTGGTGCTAACCTCAATGTACTTGTCTATGATATCACCAGGCATTTCATGAAATGGCCAATCTCGCAATCTGACCACTACATAAGTAAGGTGTAAACTTAATAAACGCACATCTTGAAAAGAGTTCTGTCAATAGTGAATTTAACTCTTCTTCTTCTAGGAAAAAGTAGTAAGTAGGAACTCTGCTCTTATATTTTTTGAGGTTGGTTCGGAAAGACTATTTCAACTATCCCAGAATTTTGGGTTGGTTTTTAAGAGCCACTGCTGCCCTTCACTAACCTATCTAGGGATTGCTGTTGTAGGAGGCTTAGCCATGATTGCAGAGGACCTGGGTTCAATTCCCGCCTCGCGCCATTATTTCGAAAATTTCTCATCTTATTATTCTTCACAATGATTTTTCTAATTTTGATATAATGCTTACTTAAAATAAAATAATTAATAACGTCTTGTTTGGAATGGAATGTTGTCATTCTAATTACTCTTTCCGTTCATGGGTCTCTCGACATGGTCCGTTCAGTCTCTTTTCTATACATTCATTCATCACTAACACCATTACGGTGGGATGGATGGTATGAATCAAAAGGGATTGGATGGCTTGATGACGTCTGACATATGAATGGAAGAGGAAACATACTGCGCCGACCCCAGATAGACTGGGAACAGGGCAGGAAGAAGAATAACGTCTTGTTTGGCTATGGGGTATAGGCATCTGCCCGGATCGCAGAGGACGCGGGTTCGATTTCCGCACCGGGACTATAATTTATTGCACTTTCTGTAACCACAATTTTCTTTGTTATATTATTTATTTTGTATATAATTTTTCTAGCATTTACACTATAATGTTCAAAATAACAAATCAAATAATTATGCTATTAATCACTCGAAGCTGACAAAACGACTCAGCAGCTTTGGTTTACCTAGAACTTTTTCAGGATGTGCGTTTACTATGCATCACAGATACCTTTTAACTTTTGTCTCATCCAAAATTAATGTATTTTTATATACTGAACTCTTTCAGCAACGTCCCTAAAGGGATTCAGTCTTAAAAAGTTGGCCATTCTCCCAGAATGTTCTTTTGCTCTGAGCAAATCTATTATAGACTAAAAATATTTTTTTTATCTGTACATCACATTGTTTATTAAAAAGAACGAAACAGTTTTTTCTTTATACTGTTCCCCGTGGAGGTAGTATAAAAACAAGGACTGAGCACTAGAGCAGAAGTGGAGTTGTTCGTCCTCTTCTAATGACAATTGTTGTCATGTCAACTTATGTCGGGGGGGGGGGGGGGGCAATTGCGAAAAAGGGACCGAGAACTCCACTCTGGATGTCTCACTCGGCCCGTTTTTCCTCTGATATAATTTGTTTTCCAAAGTAAACATTATGCCGTCCGTACGCATGTTTTGTTTTAATATCATAACACTATTTTGACGGTGCTCAGTCAAGATTTAATAATATTACGTCCATGCTGTTCCCCTTTAGATTAAGACTGGTTACTGCTGACGCTCCATAGCTGGCCTTTCCTTAACCTATTAAAAGACAGGCATAATAGTTGCCATCTCAATTTGGTCCTTACTGCACTCAGAGACGTCAAATAACTTTAATGAGTACTGAATGTCAAAAATTTTCATTTAAATTTAGACCAACGACCTGACAAGAATAGAGACTAGTTTTGAATTGTAATTTTTTGATATTCAGTACTCACTATCGTTAATTGACGTCTCTGAGTGCGGCAGTTAGTCACTTGTATTGTATTAAGGCCACTGACCTCTATTATAGTATAAAATAAGCTGGACTGAATACTTCTACGAAAATGTTCCGAAATGTTCTTGTGCCGATTTGAAGCGCCCCCTCGAGCGGCATGGGTACTAAAGTTGACGTTTGTTGTTTGTATTTGACATTACAAATGCATCTCTGATATTAGTTCCGTGGACGTTCACCTTCGTACACCAGTGCCATCAGCGCCAAGATGGCGATAATCAAATCGGCTTCATTTTTTTGACAGCCGCCTTGGTCGAATGCTCAGATTGCTGGGTATTGGCCAAGAGGTCCCGGGTTCGAATCCTGGTAGGGGCAAACTTTGTGATGACTACAAATGTTTGTTCCATATGACTCTGGTTGTGTATGTGTTTATGAAGTATTATTATCAACATTTATATACATAATTATATTAAAAATATGTCCGTCATCTAGTATCCATAACACAAGTGCTTAGGCTACTTACTTTGGGCTAGATGATAGGTGTGAATGTAAAAATATTTATTATTATTATCATTATTATTTTTGGATGACAACCTGCTGTCCAGCGTACTTGTTTAATAGAGGTCAGTGAATAAGGCTCACAGCCTGTTTTAATTGCTAGATAGTGAAGCTCTTTGCCCTCATCTCACCTGCCCGGCTAGCATGACCAACGAAACACGATATGATACAGCCATTTATCGCCTTGAGTTGTCAAAAATCCATGGCGTTTTGACATTTCAATGCGATAAATGGCTTCATCACATCGTGTTTCAGTGGTCATGCTAGGCGGGCTGGTGCCAAGTGAAGATAAGAGCCGAAGGTGGAATCGAGCTTCACCTGGGATCCTCTACCACAGAGGGGCTATCTTATCACAAATTGTATAACATAGTGCATTTTTTACCAATGGAAATCTATATCTATACTAATATTATAAAGCTGAAGAGTTTGTTTGTTTGTATATGGTTAAACGCGCTAACCTCAGGAACTACTGACTCAAATTTAAAAATTACTTTTGTGTTTGATAGTGCATTTTTCGAGGAAGGCATTCTTTTTCAGGAAGGAATGGTAAAGGCTATATAACAACCGACATTAACGCGAGCAAAGCCGCGGGCGACCACTAGTATAAAATATTGCTACTTTGGCCTGGGGGGCCTACCGCCTAACTCGATTGCTGATGATAGCTATATTGCAATGCACTGCTTACTGCTATAGAAGCCATTCTGAATTTTTAGGCGGTACGGATTTTGTGCCAAATTCATACAAAATCATTCGATGATCATTCGTTCAAAGCTATCGCTAATAGTTTAGGTACATTTGGTGCGAAATGGCAGCATGACGTCATAAACTATAGCTTTTGCTTTAGCAATCGAGTTAGGCGGTAGGCCCCCAGGTCCCTCCCCCTTACTCCCCTACTCCGTAACACTTCAAATCCATCGTCATGGGAACTAAGTTGGGGACCAGAAGAGAGACAATATTTTTTTTTTCTCTGGCAAAGAGGAGCGGATGTACATACCAGCTGTATACTAGCTAAGTGGCAAACGGTATACTCAATTGTATAATGGCAAAAAAATATACAACGTTTCTACCGAACAAATGACAAATGTCACTTTTTGACAACTACTTACATTTGACACGACGGTCGCCATGTTGTTTCATGTTGTTTTCTCGATAATACGCCATTTTCGTACATTTTTATTCTATACGTAAAATGTTGTATATGCCTGTAGGCTTAGCACGGGCACGCGGACAAGTCTCTCTCCACCACTTGGCAGGTGACAAAACCTGCATCTCCACTGGAGTTAGCACGGCGTCAATGGAGAAAATTGTTTTTTCACTTTTTGACATAATATTGGGTCTGTTTCTCTATTTCCTTAGCATGGCGTCACTTTTATGGAAAACATATTTCCACTTTTGACATTTTAAGAAGAGCAATTTGTCTCCGAGCTATTGAGGTGGTGACAAAGATAGGTCTATGTGATTTCTAGTGATTTATTCGATATTCCCGATTATTCCCTTTTAATTTTAAATAAAATGTCCAGGGGTTATTTTAATTTACTAGTTATGGCAGAATTTGTTGCTAACCCTAATGAAAAAATAAAGTAAATTAAAATATTCATCACCAGCCCTTTAATGGCCCCACTGCTGTGGCACGGGCCTTCCCTATGGATGGAAGTATATAGGGAAATTAGGCCATAACATAACCCAGCTAGCCCAGTACGGGTTGGTGGGTTTTAACGACTGCAGATGCAGCCGGGACCAACGGCTTAACGTGCTTTCCGAAGCACGTAGGAACTCGAGATAATAAATTTTTGGTCACCCATCCAATGACCGGCCTTAGCGAACATTGCTTAGTTTAAGAAATCGCATTCCAAGCGCGTTATGTCACTGCGCTAGCGAGCTCCTCCAAATTAAAATATGATTCGATGTATAAAAACACAAATTAACATAGCTATCGTATTAAGAAACACAATTTCTTTTTCTATGCCGTGTGGTGACGGCAGAGTAGAATACGATTGTCACCACCCCAAATCTCTCCCGTGGGTGTCGTACAAGGCGACTAAGGATAAATCAGTGATGAGGAATGGACAGCAGCGTTCCTCTTATACCATCTAGCTACTTACTTGTACGGTACTGATATGTACCTACTGCGACTTTTGTGCCCGATAAATGGTAATAGGCTCGCCACCTATTACATGGGACTTGGGACCTAACATAACTGGCGAAACGTGGGTGCTAGTTCACCTCTGCCTACCCCTTCGGAGATATAGGCGTGATTTATGTATGCATGTATGTAATTTTTTTTCTGTGCCTTATTGGAAAGTCGCAAGTCGCCATTTTTGTTTTATTAAATTAATATTGTAGCAGTGATGTTGACTGTTAAAATATGGTGTAGTTTTGTGCAATAAGTGTTTACGGCGATTAACAATATAAAGATTTAGTGAGAAAGGCAGTGAGCATTTTCGTGGTCGATCGACCTTGTCAGTCTATCAATAGGCTGTTTTAGTGTAAATTTGCCGCCAAAGTCTCCCAAAATGCATTAAAACGTGATACATCCGCGTTTTAATGTGATTAAAACTGAAGAAAGTAGACTACATCAGACGAGGATGTATGTGTTGGTTCCCTTTGCTATCCCTACTAATAAGGAGAATTAAAAAAGAACAAAATCCAAAACTTGTAGAGTGTGCGGTAGATAAGACTGCGCGTGATGGGTGGCGCTGCTCGCTAACATTGACACTCCTAGACAAACAAAATAGCAGACGAATTTTTAGTTCATTTAGACATATATGGCGCGATTTTCCGTAATTATTTGGTAAAGTTATTAACAATTAAAGTTTGTTTTTTTCCTCGCAATTGTGTTGAAAAACTTCGTATGCATTAATCCAACTTAGCATACTCGTATCATAATGTACTATTATCAATATTCCAAGTCAAATAGAAAATCAACAAAATACAACAAAGTTCAATTATCAACTGTAATGTCAATGTCAATATAAGTTCTGACTTCTCATTATCCTACCAATGTAAAAAGTTAAAAGATTCGAATAAAATAGTCCAGTTGCTACGTATTTTTATTTTGGTTATCTTAAACATCATAGCTCTATTGGTAAAGATCGGGTTCAGTCATTCACTCTTTATTCGCTTAGATTGGCGGCACTGTCGGGAGAACTTTATCACTGGGGATAAACTAGTCTCTCCCTTTTGCCATGCTCTAGAGAAAAAAAAGGAGGGATTGAGAAAAAGTTATCTACTCCCCGGGTGACATATCTCCGCGTCCCGTGCTAGGCCCGCTGTAAAGGCATATCTTTAGTCTCATAATGTAAATGTCGTGGCCAAATCGTAGAATTGATCACTTCATGATGTGGCCGACCATTTCATGAAATGGTGGCATTTCATGAAATGGCCAACTCTAACTGACCATATCATTATAATGGTCTGGCCAGATCAATGAATAAACAACTTTTAACGATATGAACAGCTAAACGCACGGCTATTTCATGATATGGCCAAACATTATTGATCATATCGTAAAATAGTTACATTATCCACCGTAAGAGGCGCTTATTTCGATTTATTTTTGTGATGCATCATGGCGGCGGACATTTATCCTAATAAACAAACTATTAGTATTGTTGTAATGGAAGATAAAAGTGAAGTGAAACTTCGTTACGACATCAAATTACTAGAATTTTACGTTATAAGTCACTCTAAAAACGAGCGCAACGTAAAAATACCAAATATCAACTACATTAATGATATGGCCAAACGTGGATGGCCATATCATCAAACGTTGACGTTTCAACGATATGGTCAGTTTTAGCTGGCCATTTCATGAAATGCAACCATTTCATGAAATAGTCGGCCACATCATGAAGTGATCAATTCTACGATTTGGCCACGACATATACATCTATTTATTATTAATGTTTATTGATATTGTCGATGGTGTATCATAACAATAAATAAATAAATAGATAGGCCCCTCGGTCACAGTATACAGAACAGTATACTGTGACCGAGGTTACGTACAAACGTCTTCATACAAACTGGTCACTGCTGATTAGAATGTGTGCTTTCGTGCTCGGCGCAGTGTAGGCGCGCACTGTTACGCACACATTGAAAAAATACTGAGGTGTGTGATCGCCCGGCACATTCGCGCTCGCAGCTGCCGCTTTAGTTAGAACCCTAGTTTATCTGCGCCTGTAGGCTAATAAATCGCCGACATGCCGCAGATAAACTACTGTTCTGGGTACACTGTGCCTAGGTCGTAGATGGCTTGGTGACGTCTGACCGAAAGATGTCTCAACGTAAGAGGGAAACATTATTGCGACGACCCCATGATCTCCTTTCCCAGAGTACCTACAGGGAAAAGAGATGATAATAATTTATGGCCGGTAGCTTACAATTACGTATCGTGTCTAAAAACAAAATACTTTTCAAATAAATACATACATACATACACTAACAGAAAACACATTTCAAAGAAAGACAAAAGACTATTTATTTTCTAACAAGAACCAACAAAAACAACTTTTTCAAAGAAAAAAACAAAAAAAAAGACATTCAAAAACACAAAACATGAAACTGTGTTCTAACAAAAACAAAAAAAAAACCATTTTCTAGCAAGAACAAAAAATTTCTTATTCAAAGAAAATAATTAACAAAAAAACATTTGAAATAAAACAACTTTTACGGATAAGACTCGAGTATAATTAGCGCTAGAGGAGCTCGCTAGCGCAGTGGCACAGCGCACTAGGCCTGCGATTGCGGAAACTAAGCAATTTCGCTACGGCCGGTCATTGGATGGGTGACCAAAAATTTATTATCACGAGCTCCTCCGTGCTTCAGAAGCTATGTTAAGACGTTGGCCCCGGCTGCATCTGCAGTCGTTAATACCCACCAACCCGCACTGGGCCAGCGTGGTGGGTTATAATAATAATAATAATAATTTATTAAGCCGTGTGGTGACGGCAGAGTAGAATACAATTGTCACCACCCCAAAACTCTCCCGTGGGTGTCGTACAAGGCGACTAAGGATAAATCATTGATGAGGAATGGGCAGCAGCGTTCCTCTTATACCACCCAGCAATATACTGCGACTTTTGTGCCCGATAAATGGCAATAGGCTCGCCACCTATTACATGGGACCTGACATATTTGGCGAAACGTGGGTGCTAGTTCACCTCTGCCTACCCCTTCGGGGATATAGGCGTGATTTATGTATGTATGTATAATAATTTATTTATTTAACATGGTACACATACAAAATTGGTCTTAAAAATATTATCATCCACTACACGTTACACCAAAAAAATTAGGCAAGCATAATTTTTACAAAACAAAATCGTTAATAGTAGTTACAGTACCTATAGGTATAATAGGTAAAAATTCGATCACATAAAGAAAAAAAACTAAAACATTACAAATTTTTACATTAATCAATTTCATTTTACTTTGTATTCTAATGTCACATATAATCATCATCAATAATAATCATTTGAGGAAAAAAAATGTGTTGGTAGTCAATATTTTGCATTATAAATGTCATATACTTATAAAAAATATATATTCGTAGCCATAATAAATTCAAATTGTAATCCCACATAAGTCAAATAATAATATGTATGTAATCAGCTGCATATGCACATTTAATTGCGACATGTTTGTTTTTCGATTTTAGTTTTTTTATTTTAGATTGTATTTTTTTCACAGTTGACATAAATGAGCGTACACCGCCACCAGCTCTGAGTTTTGCTTTCATTGCATTTTTTACAATCCACGAAGCAATATTTTCTCTTTTTTTAGCGTCTTTAGATTTTAGTCTTCTCTTAGCCATGTTCAAAAGTTCCAAGTCAGCTTTACGTCGAACGTTTAAATCGTTATCGTTGTAAGCAATATCGTGATTCATACATGCGTTGTCTAATTGGTTTATTCCTCGATCACCCTTCAGTAAACGTTTTTTAAGCTTTGTCCCAGGTCCACAATATTGATACCCAGGTAAGTGTAATTCAAAAGGTATTTTATTTATCAAACTGTTAATGATACCACTTCCTTCCTTCATTGGTACAGGCAAAGTGATTTTATGGATAAATAGTATCTCATTTATATTAGAATACCAATGCTTTTTTTTCAACCCAGCTATTTTCATTATCTTTAAGACCTAACCATTTCACAAAAAGTTTGTTTTCCTTTCTTTTTATAATTTTCTCAATGAGGTAAAGGTCAGGAAATTTCGTTTTCTGCAATTCATACTCATAAAATGATCCTAAGATTATTTGTTTATTCTTATCTTCTATTTCATAACTTGGTGGATTGGTATGTTTTACTTTTACCACGGAAAATATTTCCGATGACCAATTAGGTGTATAACCTTTGTAAAAATCTCCTATATATTTACTAATACGAACATGATCACCAACATTAAATTTAGATATCCTAATTTTCTTTTGTTTTTGCGTTCTAATAATGTTAGACCTAACTAACATATCATTCAATTTATTTACTTCTTTTGGTTTAAATTTTGTTATACGATGAATTGTGTTGTTATAACCTTGTACAGAGGTTTCCAAATTTTTCTCCAACCATCGATACTCACCACATAGGCTGAATAGTTTATAAAGTCGACATTTTGATGTTCTTATCACTCGTTCTACAATAGAGGCTTTTTTTATGGAATATGTAGAATAATGATTTATTTTATACTTAGTCGTTAATTGCTTAAATTTTTCATTATAAAACTCCTTCCCCCCATCCGTTTGCAGATTTTTTGGTTTTCTACATGAATCATCTAATATACATTCCATTGCATTCGTAACATCATCTTTGGCTTTAGATTTCAGAGGATGGACCCATACATATTTCGACAAAGCATCAATAACTACTAATATGTATTTATATCCTTTTATGAATTTTGAAAACTTTTGAAAATCTATTAGGTCAGCTTGCCATAAATCATCCATCGTTTTTATAATTGTACATCGACGTGGGAAATTTTTTCGCACAGCTCTATGCAGTTCATCAACAATATTTTGCTTACTCGTTTTTGGCTCGCTTTATCTGGTAGTAAGTAATCTATTTCAGTTTTTGTATAATAATCGGTATTCAAACGATCTGAAACACTTTTTCCTAAAACGGTATTGAAACGATCTAAAACAATTTTTTCTAAATTATTTAGATAATGTTTAACATCACTCGAAACTTTTTTCAATTCTTTTTCCATGTGCTGGATTGATTTATCCAGATATCCTTTATTCATAGCTTCGTCGCCGTTTCCTGTTTCTGATTTTAGTAAACAACCGTTGTTGGTATCAAATAATTCAGACAATCGTAAACGCTTATGAACGTGATGACCAAATTTGTCTATATTCATTGCAATGCCAATGTTTCTCAGCTGCTTACTGTAGGTATACTGCTTAATTATTCTTATGTAGTTTGTTTATATTTTTTGTTAATGATGCCTGCTTCATATAGTTCTTCAATTATTGCAATAATTTCGTTATCTAAACCAGTATTACCTGCGTCTCGCGATGCAAATAATAATTTTAGTCTATCTACTAGCTCGTTTGGGTCATCCCAATAAATTAAGTCAGTATTTTTTTTACTTCCTTCAAGAGTTCTAATCCTTTCCCCAGTGAAAGATTCTCAGTACTTGTTGTACTTATACTTCTTGAGTACTTGAATAATGGTTTGATAATGTGTGTATATTTGTATCCTTTATTGCTGTTTATGGTTTTAGTAGAGTCAAAATTACGCCTATGAGCATTCGTGTCAATCAACAATATTTTATAATTTTGTAAATCTTCTTCCGTTATCACATCCATATTCGGTGTTTTTTTAAATAATAATTCTTTTAAACCGAGGGTTTTCATAACAATACGATTTCCAATTCGCCAGGTGCAATTTCGGTCGAAGACACGTGTTTTACCCAGAAAAAGTTTTCCACGCTCAAGTTTAACTCCGTATGGTACGTTTTTCTCAATTTCAGATGATCCAGACCATATAGACTGATCTTTTATGCTTGGTGATGATTGAAAGGACTTAAACGACTCTCCGCTCACGTTATGATCTACAAAAGGCGAGACTGTTAATAATGATCACCTTTTGTGTGCATATTATTTATTCTAGAGAAAATCATTACAAGACATTACATTTTCTTCGCGTTACCGAGTCCGAGTGACAACGTCACAATTGACCATAACTAACACCTCCTCTCAATGTTAAATTGCAAACAATTTAAGATTGCTAATAATATTACTATTTATATACATTATACAAACAAAGCCTCCTCTCAAATAAAAAATCCTAACATAAACAAACACTGCCTACATACATGACACAATTAATTAACTACCCCTATATTTATGCATCAAAATTAAATCAACCTGTATATACAACATTTTAGTTTTCACTCAACTTTTAACTTTCGAACAAAGTAGGCATGCTTTACAGAATTGAGAGGTTTTGTAAATATATCCGCAATATTATAATTTGTAGAAACGTAAGACATGCTAAGTTTCTTTCGGTCAAAAGCATCTTTAACGAAATGATATTTTATATCGATATGCTTAGTGCGTTTACTGTTTTCGTTGCACTCAATCATTCGAATTGCACTTTGACTATCTATGAGCAAATAGGTGCGAACATCCTTACATTTAAATGTGCTCAAAATACCTTGAAGATAGATAATCTCAGCTGTTGTCATTGCTCCCGCTATATATTCTGCTTCTGCCGATGATAGAGAAACCGTGTTCTGCTTTTTGGTAAACCATGAAATAAGATTTCCTGAATAAAATATAACACACCCGCTTACACTTTTTCTGTCAACTGTGTCGGATGCCCAATCTGCGTCGCTATATGCTACGAGCTTATTCTTGTCATCTGTTCCTCTCGTGTATAACAAGCCTTTGCTTGCTGTAGACTGTAAATATCGAAGCACACGCTTTGCCGCTGTCCATAGAGATCTTGTAGGTTTATCCAGATATTTGCTTAAGAACGAAACTGCGAATGTTATACCTGGACGCGAAGTTGTTGAAATATACGTAAGACATCCTATAAGCTCTCTATAAGGCACATCGTTTATCTTTTCCTCTTCTATATTGATCTTAGCTTCCATAGGTGTCAATGCTCCCTTGCAGTCTTCCATGCCAAATCTAGCTAATACCTTTTTGACTAATTGTTCTTGTTTGATTGCTAATTCTCCTTCTTTTCTTGATATTTCCATTCCTAAATATTCACTTATATCTCCCATCTCCTTCACGTTAAATTCTCTCCTAAGTTCACTTATTATTGGTTCATAATCACCCATCACAATGATGTCATCAACCCAGATGAGAATCCATGTTTTCGAACTCGTATACAAACAAAAATCATATTTGGAACTTTCAAAATTTTGGGATATAATAAAGTTGTGGAATCTCTCATTCCAACATTTTGGTGCTTCTTTGAGACCATACAATGACCGTTTTAATTTTAAGACTTTATCTCTAGTAACTTTTACTCCCTTTGGTGGTTTTATGTACACTTCTTCTGATAAATACCCGTTTAAAAATGCTGTGGGTACATCGAGTTGTTTCATAGGTAAATTTTCTTGGACTGCTAAACAAAACATCATCCTTAATGTAGATAGTCTGGCAACAGGAGAATACACATTATATCTATTTTCTGTTTGAAAACCTTTAGCCACCAATCTAGCTTTCTTCTAGCCTCCTTGTTTAGTTCGAAAAACCCACTTAGTATCAATAGCTTTCCTTCCATATGGTAATGTAGCTTCTTCCCACGTATCTAATTGTTTCAAAGAATTTAGTTCACTGTCAATCGCATCTTGCCAATCTTTTCCTCCTTCGATTGCTTCTTCATATGTTTGAGGATCTGTCATCAAACAATATGCAATATTACTTTCATATTCGTTTACTACATCTTCACATTCATAATCTCGGAGATATGTTGGCGTTTTACACATTCTTCCTGACCTAGTTTTCTTTGAATGTTCTCTTTCTGTTTCGTTTTCACTGAAAGTTTCTTCAATTCTCTCTTCAACATCATTCTTGTCATACTCTCTTCTATCTTGTTTCTGTGTAGTTACTTCCTTACTTGACTGTTCTATTTCTTCTTCTTTTTCTTCCTCGGACCGTATTACTTCTTCTATCTTATTGTCTTTACTTTCCTTAAATGTCACATCATTTTCATCAAAACGAACATCACGCGATTCAACTATTTCATTATTTATTGGATCCCATAGACGATATCCATTGTTTGAGTAACCTACCATACGTAACTCACGACCTCTTTGCTCAAATTTTGACCACCTAGGTAGAATGACAGCCCATGCTTTACTCCCAAATGCACGTAGTCTGCTAAGATCGTTACTGCCTAAAAATAGTTCCGCTGGTGTCCTGAAATTAATAGTCGATGAAGGACATCTGTTAAGTTGATATGCCGACGCCATTATTGCCTCACTCCATAGATGTTTAGGTAAACATGACTCTACCATTAAAGTTCTAGCTCTGTCATACAGTGTTCGGTTCATCCGTTCAGAGACTCCGTTTTGTTGTGGTGAATATGGTTGCGTGTATTGAATATCTATACCTTTATTATTGCAAAAGTTTTCTAAACTGTTGTTTTTAAATTCTTTTCCGTTATCGCATCTTATCTTTTTAACTGTTGCTCCATTTTGTGTTTCAATTTTATTAATGTAATTTATTAAATTGTTTGTTGCCTCTCCTTTATGCTTGAGTAGACCTACAACTAAAAAATGCGCATAATCATCGATAATTACTTGATAGTAAAGATGTCCAAAAATTCCTGGAACATTCACTGGTCCGGCTACGTCAGTATGAATTAATTCACCTATCGCTCGAGATCTTGGTCTTGCTACTGAAACAAAAGGCAATCTAGTGGCTTTACCCTGCATACAAGGTCCACATATCTCATTACTTACGGGGAGTTTGAGCATTTTCAAACCACGTCGGTTAAGGTGTCCTAAGCGCCTATGCCATAGATAGTCAGAGTTAGTTCCTGCACTGAGAGCAAGTTCTGTGTTTAGAGTGAACAATTTGCCCTGCTTTAGACCAGTTAGAAATTTACCAGACTTCCTATCATTTATGTACACTTTATCTTTGTTAAAATTCACAGTATAACCATTATCTAGAATTTTATTTACAGACAATAAATTAAATTTCATGTTTTTAACAATTAATGCTTTAAGAGCTACAACATGGCCATTTGTCAACAATTTAATTTCACCTACCTTTTTAGCAACAAGAAAATCTCCATTAGCAATATGAATCTTTACCTCTTTTTCTAAATTTTGGATGTTACTCATGACGTTCTCAAAATTTTCCTGAATTAAATGATCTGTACAACCTGAATCGATTATCCACTCTATCTCTCCAACTTTATAGGATGTATTGCAATATTCTGTAGATGTTATGAAGCTGAAAGCGATCGATCGAGTCTAGCATTTCGCGTGCCGTACCGCAGTCTTTAATAATATTTAAATATTTGTCCGGCAGACAATGTACAATTATATTTTTTGCTTTTGCATCTTTATTCAAAAAAATTTAAATTTTTGTTTCTTTGTCACATAATATTTCATTTAGGCCCTTTTCCTCTAATATGCAACGTACTCTAAATATCCAGTTATTATAATTATCGGCTTGTAGTTGCGGAAAATTTGGTGAACTAGCTGCCATTTTGTTTTGCGAATTTTCTTTCCTACTTTTCGATAAATATTATTTATATATTTTTCTTTACCTTATTTCGTCCTCTTATGCACTTTTTCGGGTGATGCGGCCCATAACCTGTTAATAATGATCACCTTTTGTGTGCATATTATTTATTCTAGAGAAAATCATTACACGACATTACATTTTCTTCGCGTTACCGAGTCCGAGTGACAACGTCACAATTGACCATAACTAACAGAGACAGTAAGAGTTTTGTTAGATTGGTTAGTACAAGCACCATCCAAGTTATCATCATCACTAAGAGGTCTTTCAGAGTCTTCGTTGGAAGAATACGACTCTTCACTCTCACTATCCTTATTTTTCTTTAGTACAGGTTTATACACAAATTCTTCTTCTTCAAATTTTTCATCGTTTTTATTTACCAATTGATTAAGGGGGTTAACTATTGGTTGAAAAATTGTTTCCAGAGCCTCTAACCTCGATTCGTTTGGATCTACTAGTATCTACTATTGTATTTTCTTTATTACTTTAAAATGTCAAGTCTTGCAAAAAAGAAAAGTCCAATTTGGAAGCAATTCGTAATAATAAATGAAGGCAGGGCTAAATGCGAATATTGCTCGAAAGTTATCAGTTACGCTGGTGGCGGAACGGGAAATTTAACAAGGCACATGAAAAAAATTCACGGCACAGTATCTATTGAACAGCCTTTGCTTTTAAATCCAATGAGAGCTGTAGACACTGTGACAACTATTTGTGTGCCAAATGAGACAGAGGTTCATGACGTCATTCCATCGACTTCAGGTCTTACTGTGACAGCTGCAGCATCTTGTAGTACAGTCAGTAGCAATCCAGCATCATTGGATTCTCAATATATTAGAAGACAATTGCAACAAGGGATTGAACAATTTGCTCGATCAACAAGGCCGTTATCTATTAGTAGATCAAAACAAGTTGACGAACAAATTGTTAAGTTTATTGTTAAGGGCTACCACCATGCTTTCAACATTGTGGAAGAAAAGGAATTTAAAAAATTATTTAATATAACTTTGCCAAATTATTCTTTACCGACGCGCAAAACAATATCCTCCAGTTTAATACCAAAACTTTTCCACACAACGAAAGAAAATGTTCAGCTACTTATTTCAGAGGCGGAAGCTGTATGTTTGACTAATGACAGCTGGACATCCATTAATAATGTAAGTTTCGTAGCACTTACTGCTCATTATTTAAATACTGAAAACTCACTCCGTTCATCTTTATTGGGTTGTGTAGAATTTAGTGAAAAACACACTGCCGAGAATCTGAGCAATTTTTTAATGTCTGAAGTGAGGAACTGGGGTGTCGAAAATAAAATTTCAGCAATAGTCAGCGATAACGCTGCCAATATTGTGGCTGCAATACGTTTAACGACATGGCGACATTTTTCATGTGTACGCGATGTGAGGGATCAGGGAAATTAAGAGGCGGAATCTCAGAGTAGATTTATCACGAATTTAATGTGCAAAACTGCTAAGATGATATTTTTACAAGACGTATAAACAAAGTGACAGAAAATGACATATATATAAAATAGACAAAACAAGTAATAAAATTAAATATGATATAAAAGAGTTTGGTTTGCAACATTCTCCCCCCTCGTATGAAAATACGCAGTTTGAGAAGCATGTGGCAAGCCAATATGAAGTGGTTAACCGACTACGGCAACCTTTTTGACAGGCCTACGCAAGGTCCCCCCTTTGGTTGCAACGTCGACAACCCTGACGACTCCGTCCTTTCCGGGGTAGACTTGGGTAACTCGGCCCTTCGGCCACATCCCTCGTGGCAAACTGTCGTCAGCAATGACGACGACGTCGCCGACGCACACGTTGCTAGCTGTCTTGGGCGCTGGTGGTCTCTTGTGCATCAGCGGGAGCACTTCGCGGACCCATCGTGTCCAGAAGTGATCGGCAAGGCGGGAAGCTTTCTGCCATTCCGATCTGCTGACTAAGGCGGAATCATTTAAAGCTGGTGAGGGTAGGGAGATGTGCGATGACTGGCCAATGATAAAATGGTATGGTGTGAGTGCTTCTTGGTCTTCACTGTCGACGCTGACGTGTGAGAGTGGGCGAGAGTTAATAATTGCTTCAGCTTCCATCAAAAGTGTTGTTAAGGTTTCCTCTTTCGGAGCTTTCTGTTGAAGTGTCGCTCTGAGCGCTGTTTTGGTTGAGCGCACTAGGCGCTCCCAACACCCTCCAAAGAACGGACTGGCAGGTGGGATAAACTTCCACTTCCAGGTTATTCCCCGCTCGGCTGCAAAATCCTCCATGTCGCGTCCGAAGAACAGCTTCAACTCCTTGTTTGCACCGACGAACGCTGTACCGTTGTCCGACATAATGGTGCTAGGTGTACCTCTGCGCGCGATGAATCGTCGGAAACTCATGATCGCAGAGTCGGAGGAGAGACTATTTACGACCTCAAGGTGGACTGCTCTGACTGTCAAGCACGTATACAATGCAACGTAACGCTTCTCTCTTCTTCGGCCAATAGTCACTTCCAGCGGTCCAAAGTAATCGAGACCAACGTGTGTAAATGGCCTATGGTGGTGAGCCAGTCGTTCTGTGGGAAGATCTGCAGTAGGTGGCGGCAGTGGAAGCGTTTTTCTGATTCGACAGAGTAGACAGTTTTTGGCGACAGTTTTTACCGATGGTCGAAGACGCAATATCCAGTACTTCTGGCGAATTTCATTTACCACAGTCTCATTGTTTGCGTGTGCCATTAGTTTATGATAGTGGTGGATCAGTAAACGTACGATATGGTGACTTCCATCGAGTAGCACGGGATTCTTAGTATTCTCACTGATGCTTGGAGCCGCACGAATACGACCAGCCAGCCTCAAGACTTTGTCCTCGCCAAACGTAGGCGACAGCTTCAGTAGGGGGCTGTTCTTTGGAAGACTCTGAGATGCCAGAATACAGCGTAATTCTTCGTCGAAGGTATCCTGTTGGCACTGTCTCAGTATGTGTTCTTCAGCCGTCCTTATGAGCTCACCGGAAAGTGCAGGAAGGTTCGACATTTGCGTCCCCATGCTACGATGACGAGATGGATTACATACAGGCGAGTTGCGTGATGGAGTAGAAAAAACGACATTTCGGGATTTAGAATTTTGAGCGTGAGTTTCCAAAGGTCTTTTGAATATGATCGCGGCTTGGTGAGCTCGTGCCGTTGCTCTTACGAGACGAGTCCAGACACTAAACACAACTGGATTTGCTGTTACCGGTGTAGGCAAGAGCTCACGAATTGACGTGAATCCCACCACTTCACACATGCTCGTTGTCTTCAGCTCTGTGAGAACTGGTGCGATTGACGTTGATGGTTCGATTGGCCACATCTCTGAACGTTCTAATAAGAATGAAGGGCCTACAAACCATCGCGACGAGGTTTCGATAGGGCGCACCCTCGTCGCGTCATCTGCGACGTTTAAATCCGTTGGGACCCACCGCCAATCACTGACGTTGGTGTTGTCAATGATTTCACCGACGCGGTGGGCCACAAAAGGTCTAAATGTGCGAGAGTCGGCTCGAAGCCAACTAAGAACTGTCCTCGAATCACTCCAGTAAAATACTCGTGTCGATTTTTTCTTATGAGTTTCCATAATTGTGACGGCGAAACGCGAGGCAATGAGAGCTGCTTGGAGTTCCAACCGTGGGATAGAAACCGGTTTTAAATGGTGTGACTCGAGACTTGGCACCAATAAGAGCGAGCCTGAAAGTACCGTCAGGCAGAGTAAAGCGCCAGTAAGCCACGCAAGCGTAGGCAAGCTCGCTCGCGTCTGCGAAGATGTGTAGCTGTTGGTCACGGTTGTCCACATCTAGGTAGCAGCGCGGGATGCGGAGTTTTGCGATAGATTTTAACAAAGATTTTAACTCGGCAAGCCAAGCCTGCCACGCGTTAGTGTCAGCGGCTGAGAGCTGGTCATCCCATCCGACGTTGCTACGCCAGAGTGTTTGGAACATGATACGTCCCTTAACTACGACCGGGGTCAGCAGGCCTAAGGGATCGTAAACACGCATCAACTGAGATAGCGCAATACGCTTGGTAAGTTTAAGTTTTTGGGACTGGAATTCCTCGTCATCACCCAAACCTGTTCTAAAACCTAAAAAATCATCTTTTGGGTACCAAATGACCCCTAAAGCTCGTACCGGGCTGCCTAATGACACTTCAGGAGTGGGGGCTGCACGTAAATTAGCAGGAATTGACGCGAGTGCTCTGTCGTCGTTGGACACCCAACCCCTCATCTCAAAACACGCCGCTTTGTGTATTGTGACAATGTCGGCAGCCAGGTTCGCGGCTTCATGGATATCGTCGATACTTCCAATGTAATCGTCCATATAATGGCTATGAACTACTGCATCGGCAGCCGCGGGGTACAGATGCGCAAAGTCATTGGCGTTTTTGTTTTTTATATATATCGCAGTAAAAGGGCTAGAGCACGCACCAAAAATTACCGAAGTCATTCTAAATTCCTTTATTGCTTCTCCAGGGTCTGGTCTCCATAGGTATCGTAGAGCATCCCGGTCCTGACCTCTTATTCTAACCTGCGGGAACATCTCTTTAATATCAGCAGTCATGGCTATTCGACCCTCTCTAAATCGGAACAGAATACCTAAGAGTGACTGAAGAAGATCACCCCTGAAGCAACAGAGTATTCAGACTGACCTCGTGTGTTTTGGCGGCCGCGTCATGCACCACACGAAGTTTCCTTTTGAGCGGGTGGTACACGCCAAAATGTGGCAGGTACCAGCGGGGTGAAGTTTCCGCCGTCTTGAAGACGCCTTTAGAATTATCGTTCGTGTGGTACGTGTTGACAGCACATTCCTCTGTCTAACCCTTGCTGACCATATCAGTCATGTATGTTTTGTATGACTCCGCGAAAGCACTATCCTTAGCCATACGTCTCTCTAAACCCTTAAGTCGGGATTCCGCTTGGTAATAGCTGTCAGGGACAGTAGTGCTTTCGTGGCGCCATGGTAAACCAACTATGAACCTACCTGAAGGCAAGCGTTTGGTCGTGGTGTTTAGAATTTCTAAAGCACGCTGATCTTCCGTATTATAATGATTTTCACGTTTGGTAATGCCAATGGAGTCTAATTGATATTGCTGTTTAATGAGAAATTCTAAATTTAAATCGTTTTGTTCTATTTCATCGTTAAGGTTAGTACATACTGTATGATTTATAAAAACTGTAGGAATTGTTCGTTTACCTAACGACCCATATAAAGTCCAACCTAAAGCTGTGAGACATGCAACTGGTTCGGAGCGGCGGCCCTTACGGACCTCGCGAGTTATTGACAAGTGCCAATCTTCCGCACCTATAAGTACTGTAGGTACCGCGTCAGTGTAAGTAAGTATGTCCACTAATTCAGATAAATGACTATATTTCACGATATCGGAACGTTCCAAAGTTTGTTTGTGTAAAGTTAGGGATTCAATCGTTCGAGCATTATTAATTTGATATGACTCAAGTGTGTACCTGCCTTTAATATCGAAACTGACGTAAGAAATATTTGTATTTTTGTTCATGCCACCTACAGCGTTGATTTTAATTATGTCTGATGGGCCCGTAGCACCGATTTTCTCAGCAACAACAGAGTCTACAAGCGTGGCGGTGCTGCCATCATCCAACAGTGCGAATGTATCGTATGACCCAGCAGGCCCGGTCACGGTTACGGGCACAACTTTCAACAAGGTGCTACATAAATTTGCCTGAGTTTGTGAAGTCGAAAAGCCTACTATTTCTTCAACCTGTGGTCGTGACGAGGATGATTGCGTAGCCGGGCCGTGCAAGAGTGCGTGGTGGCGCCGGGTACAGCCGTCGACACCGCACGCCGCAGCTTTGCACGAATTCCACGTGTGCACGTTGCCCTTCAAACACCTATAGCATATTTTCTTAGAACGTAGCCAACGCCATCTATCCTCAACTGAGAGTAACTTGAACTCTGTACAATCTTTGATAGTGTGTGGTTTGGTACAATAAACGCATTTATTTTTGTTTTTCGAGTCGTCTACTGTGTGTACGGATATCTCAGGACGTCCACTAGACTTAATAGTTACGGGCTTGGACGAAGAGGCTGATTGCGAATCGGGCGACAAACCAAATTTGATATGACGTTCGAGCTCCCGTACTAAGAAATCACTCATTAGCTCTAGTTTACTTTTGTGTTCTTGGTTGTCGGACGCAAAGTCGGTCCACCTAATTCGCATTGTGTAATTAAGTTTATTTAAAATACAGTAAAACAACTCCGGAGAATGTAAATATTCGTTTTTGTGTAGCAGCCGTATTGTAGCTACACTATTACGTACTCGGGATGTAAAGTTTGCTAAACCCTTTAAGTCCAGAGTCAGATTTGGCAAGCTCTTGAGAGCCGTAACCTCATGGAAGACAATCAGCTCGGGGCGCGCGAAGTTGTGCTCGAGCAGCTGCAGGATGTCTTCGGGCGCCTCCGCTGATAACAGTAGTGACGTGACGACTTCGCGCGCCGCTCCTTGCAGTGCGTGTTGGAGACGAGCGACGTTCTCTAGCGGAGAATACAAAGATTTAGTAGTGTCAAAAACCCTCTTAAATTGCAGCCAACGTGATGGCTCGCCTGAAAATTGTGGCAAGTCAATGTGATGGGGCCTTTTGGGTTGTGCTTGGCTAATAACAAGAGCTCTAGTAGCTGAGGCCGAGTCTGTTATAGCTCTAATCATATCGGTTAAAACCGGAGTCGATATGTTGTTGCCTTGTTTGCAGTTTTGTCGGTCGTTTGACATTGCTCGGGTCGTTGCCGGCGCGACTATTTGCCGTAATTGTGACAGCTGCTCAGCATTGCCCCCGTGAGCGTTTTCGTGATCGTGTGTATGTATTTTACATTTCAAAGTAGATGTGTGTGCAGCTGCCTGCGTTACAGTCGGTTGTACAACCTGTGACTGCGTTGGCAGTGCATCGTTAATAGGAATAAAATCATTTACCTGTGATCTCTGAGTAACGTCTTTTACCCATGTTTCCAGCCTGTGTGACGTGCGAGAGCTGCGGCTCCTACGTGAACCGCGAGAGCTACCGGAATCGGCTTCGATAGCGGCCAGCTTAGCGCGAAGCTCGTCCTCTTCTGCCCGTGCCTCCATGGCGGCAAGTTCTCGTTCACGTTGACGTTCGCGCTCGAGCTGTTCTTGTTCGCGCTCACGTTCTCGCTGCAGCTGCATCCGTGTCCGCTCGAGTTGGCGACGGCGTAGCTCCGCTTCGGCCGCAAACTTTTGGACTTGCACCGTTGCATTTGAGGCGTGTGAGCTTGTGCGTCTACTCAAAGATTCGCTACCGCGATCCCCATGATCCCCCTCGTTCGTGACCGCAGGGCGTGCCCCGGGATCGGAAGTGGAAGACTGTGCCATCTGAGCCTGTTTTGTTTGGCTCCTAGTGATGGGCATGTCAAAAAAATTAAAATGAAAATTGCGAAAATTTAAAATTTTGCGAAAACTGGTTCGGGATGTTTGTGGAGAAGGACCAAATTGTACGCGATGTGAGGGATCAGGGAAATTAAGAGGCGGAATCTCAGAGTAGATTTATCACGAATTTAATGTGCAAAACTGCTAAGATGATATTTTTACAAGACGTATAAACAAAGTGACAGAAAATGACATATATATAAAATAGACAAAACAAGTAATAAAATTAAATATGATATAAAAGAGTTTGGTTTGCCACATCATGCTTTGCACACACAATAAACCTCATTGTGCAGCATAGTTTACATTTCATACAAAAAGAGTTAGACAAAGTTAAGGCCATTGTAGAAAATTTTAAGCACAGTTCCACGGCCAATAATAAGTTACATAGCATTCAGTTGCAAATGGGAATGACTCCCTTAAAATTAAAATAAAGTGTAGTCAACCGGTGGAACTCAACATACGATATGCTGTCGCGCATAATTAAAATTAAAGATGCCGTAGTGAGTACTCTGGCAATTGAACAACCTCGCCTTAATACAATAACGCCGGAGGATTGGGTATTGCTAAAAAAAGTGTAGATTCTTTAAAAATATTCTATGACGTCACAGTCGAAATAAGTGCAGAGAAATCTGTTTCACTATCTAAGGTACTTGTTCTTGTGAAGTTAATGAAAGGTCACGTCACAGAGCAATTAGCCACATCATCAACCATACCACGACTAGTATCTTTGTTGGAAGATCTTGCAAGTCAACTCCAACTAAGATTTAGAGATATAGAAGGTAATCTGTTGGCGGCAGAGGCGGCATTTTTAGATCCACGCTTTAAAAAACATGCGTTTATTAACAATGAAAAATATAATTTGTGCTTACAAACCATAAAATCAAAATTAAGGGAGTTATATTGCTCGTCGAATAATATTCCACATGAAGCAGTACCCTCTGTAGCTGTACCATCTGAAGCAGAATCTTCTACTTCTTTATGGTCGACTTTCGACAAAGAAGTCGAAAAATAAATTGTCCAAAATCCAACTTCCAATCTCGTGTTAAAAAACAACACCCTGTTTCAAATTCATATAAAAATCTACTGTAAATTAAAAAGTACTTACTGATCAGTTTGCGGCATTGTATTCTTGTATTTAGTTTTGCAGCCAGTTGCAGACATGTTTATCTACTTGTTTGAAATAATTCAAGCACAAGCACACAACGATTCTTCGGTTCTTATTGTTTTTTCCGAGAACGACTATGTGGTTCCGATGATGCCTTCTAACAGAATGATAAATAAAACAAAATGGCGAACATGGCGTCACTGACTGTGATTGCACTCAAGCACTTAACTTCTATTATGAAGTAGGATATCAAAAAAACATTGGACATAGAACAAATAATCACAAAATTTTCATTCCGGTGTCGTGTCACATATAATTTTTAAATGATTTTTTTGCTGTTTTATAAGTAAAAAGTTATAAGTTTTTCTTTACTACTAAGATTGAAAACTTACGTCTTAACAATACTGCATTTAAAGTTCATTTCCGGTCAATTTGGTCTAAAGAACAAACAAGCACTGAGACGACGATTAGCTCCCATATCAAAGTCTTCTTCGAGTGTTTCTTCATCCTAAAACTTCATCGTCCAAAGTTTGATCGCCATTGTCCATTACATAACACTTAAGACAAAAAAAGAGATCAATATCTATGTCTTTTTGGTATTTTGTGCGAAATAAATAAATGAACAATCCACCTCACAGTATGGTCTTAAGTTTATATTTTTGTTCTCTAAGTGGACGGATAACAGTTAAAGCTTAAGCACACTGGCGGATTACAAGCGTTTTCAAAGCGGAGCGGCTGCGCAGCGAACACGTTGCGGACGCGGAGCATAAGCGTCGCGGACCATAAGCGTCGCGGAGCATAAGCGTCGCGGATTCGCAACGTTTTGCGCCTTGAGTGATGCCCGCTCTACACTTAGTCCGCGAATCGCGCGCGATAGCTGCGCAAGGGCGCTGTTGAAGATGAGCGATAATGGAAGGAAGACTGGTGAAGATAAAGTAAGGGAAAGTAAAAACTGGAAAATTATTTGGAAATAAAACTCTCTCGTCTTCGTGTAAAATTGAAGTGTAATATAAATGTCAAAAAACAAAATATTTAAAAAGTATAAAAAACAATAATCATCAAAAAGTATAAATATCTATAAAAGAGGTTGCTAGCTTAGCATCGGCAACATGGTCGCCGCCCGTGTGGCAACTGGCAACACGAAAAAGAAATGGAAGTGACGATGCTAAGCTAGCAAAACTAGCTTCCGCGTTGGCCTGCGAAGAGTACCCGAATTAGTGGCAACTTCAGCAACACGAATTATACCATCGCGACCGGGGAATAAAGTGGTCACTCGACCACGAGGCCAAACACCACGAGGCAAATTGCCATCCACGATCAGGACTGGATCGCCAATCTTAAATACGGGTGCTCTTGCAGCCACCGCGGACTGTCGAGGCCTTAATTCCGGTAAATACTCCCTTACCCAGCGTGCCCAGAAATGATCCGCCAAACGTAGCCCTTTTCTCCATTTAATTCGACGGACCAAGTCATCGTCGTCCGACCTAGCGAGGATGGAGTAAGGAGACGACGTGCCCAAAATGAAGTGCGTTGGGGTGATGGCTTCATCAGCACCTGGCTCGACAGAAACATGAGTCAGTGGTCGGGAGTTCACTAGCGCCTCGGCTTCCAGGAGAAGAGTGTTCAGTATCTCCTCGCAAGGAGAGCGCTCTTTTAAGGTTGCGTAAAGGGCTGTCTTGACACTCCTTACCAGTCTCTCCCAGCAACCGCCCATAAAAGGAGCCGAAGGTGGTATGAATTTCCAGACGATCCTCCTGTTGCACGCGAATTCCGTCACAGGTTCCCCAAACAGTCTCTGCAGCTCACGACTGGCGCCAACAAAAGCCGTCCCGTTGTCGGAGTAAATGGTAGTAGGCGTTCCACGTCGAGCGATGAAGCGGCGAAGGCACATGATGGCCGAATCAGTGCTTAAACTAGATACAATCTCTAGATGAACGGCTCGCACTGTGAGGCAAGTAAACAAAGCCACATATCGCTTCTCCTTATGCCGGCCAACGGAAACTTGAAGTGGGCCAAAGTAATCCAAGCCTACATGGGTAAAGGGCTTCTCGTGGTGGGCGAGACGCTCGGGTGGTACATCGCCAATCGGAGGTGTAGTTGGAAGGGCCTTCCGAATTCTGCATAAATAACAATCGTTTGCAACTCTCTTCACAGCCGGACGGAGACCAATGATATGATACTTCTGGCGGAGTTCATTAACGACGGTCTCGTTGTTCGAATGGGCCATTAACTGGTGAACAGACGCAATAAGCAACCCCACAATCTTGTTTTTGCCATCGAGCACAACTGGGTTAACTTCGACAGGGGCGTTCTCGATCATCGAAATCCTTCCAGAAAGTCGCATCAGGCGGTCCTCGGCTATAAACAACGCTAGTTTTCTTAAGCGACTGGATTTGGGCAAAGTCTGGCCACGCTGTGTAAGGGCATAATCGTCACCGAAAGAATCTAACTGAGAACGGAGAAGAAGATGTCTCTCAGCCTTTAGAAGATGTTGCGGAGTTACGCAGAATTTTGAATTTAGACGGGATGATGCCAAAAACGCCTTAAACCGTTCCGCACATACCAGAACATGAGCCGTAGCTCGCAATAAACGAAGCCACTGACTAAAACGAGCGGCGTCCGCAACCACCGGTGAAGGTAGTTCTCGTGAAACAATAGTCCCTACCGTTTCCAAGCATGGAGCCATGGCACTTCGTTTAAGCTCCTCGAGAACTGGAGGCGGTTGGGACGATGGTTCTTGCGGCCATTCGACGAAAGGTAGGGCCAAGAACGATGGCCCCAAAAACCATCGAGAAGTAATTTGGAAAACGTGATCAGTGCGCGTAGCGTCGTCCGCCACATTCAAGCCCGACGGAACGTATCGCCAACAGGAACTATTCGTCAGCTCTACGATTTCGCCTACCCGATGAGCGACAAAAGGCTTGAATGAGCGAGCATCGCAACGTAGCCACCGAAGCACCGTCATGCTATCGGACCAAAAGAATAATTTTGAAGGCTTTCGCCTATGAGCTTCGACAATATACTGGGCAAAACGCGCGGCCATGAGCGCTGCCTGAAGCTCTAATCGAGGTATCGTAACGGGTTTAATCGGTGCAAGTCGTGCTTTACCACCAATGAGACTGAGCAACACTTTTCCGTCGGTACACTCAAATCTAAAATAAGCGACACAAGCATAAGCAACCTCGCTTGCGTCGGCGAAAACGTGAAGCTCAACATTAATCGCGGTCTTATGTGACAAGTAATGCCTAGGAATGGAAGATGTAAATAAAGCGGAAAGTTCATTGTACCATAAAGTCCACTTATGAGCTAAAGCGGCAGGAAGCTGTTGGTCCCAGTCCAAACCGAGTCTCCAAGTCTGCTGAAACAGTAACCGTCCCCGGATAATAACAGGTGTGAGCAGACCCAGCGGATCATATACGCGCATCAAGTACGACAATACAGACCGTTTCGATAAAGTTGTGGGTAGGTCACCTAAACTACCCCTTGAAAAACACAGAGTGTCATCTTTGATGTTCCAGTTCACGCCAAGAATGCGAACAGCTACCGAAGACATATTTGCGAGACGCAACTCAGGCGAAATTGATAATAGAGCCTGCTGGGAATTAGACACCCAGTCTCGCATCTCTAGAGAGGCCTGGGATAGGACATGAACTATATCTCGTGCCAAGCATGCTGCTTCGCCAGGTGTATCGACGCTACCCAAATAATCGTCCATATAGGTATCATTTGTGATGGCGGCAGCAGCAGCTGGATGCGATTTACTGTATTCTATAGCGTTACGATTTTTCAAATAGAGAGCTGTGAATGGACTTGACGTGGCACCAAAAATCATTGATGACATTCTGTACTCACGAATCGGTTGAGAAGGGTCGTCGCGCCACAAAAACCTTTGCGCATCACGATCCTCCTCACGAATTTTTGTTTGCGGAAACATTTCCCGAATATCGGCATTCAGAGCGACGCGTCCTTCTCGGAAACGCATCAAAAGAGACAGCAACGGCTGCAAGAGGTCAGGTCCGGAAAGCAACAGCGAATTCAAGCTCACCCCGTGGACTTGTGCAGCTGCATCGTGCACAACCCTTAACTTTAACTTCTGAGGGTGAACCACACCAAAGTGCGGCAAATACCAGGTTACAGTACCCTTAGGGGGTGTTAAACACAATTCAGCGTAACCCTTATCCAAAGTAGCCTGAATAATGCCCTTGTACGATGCAGCATACTCAGGGTCACGGCTAAACTTATTCTCCAAACTACGAAATCTAGACAAGGCTAAAGGTCGGCTATCAGGAACCTTCTTGATATCCGACCGCCAGACCAAACCGGTTTCGAACCTACCCGAAGGGAGACGTCGCGTAGTTTCGTCCAAAATTTGCACAGCACGCTTGTCGCTCTCCGACATGAACTGTTTTCTAACTATGCCAATGGAGTCAATATGAAAATACTCCTTCAGCTGTGCATCAAGTGAGTTATCCACGGAAACGTTGCAGCAAAGGTTGACAAAGCAATTGCGTGATAGATTTGATGAGACTTTTCCAAACAAAACCCAACCGAGAGAGGTCAAAGTGGCCACAGGCTGAGCGCGAGCACCACGACGCACCTCGTGTGGCAATAAAAGGTGCCAATTATCAACACCTATTAGAACAGGGTTGGGCGTCGTCATAAGTCAAAAACTCGGCAATATCTGAAATGTAATCTAGTGACCGGATATCATCAATTTTAATAGACTGTGGAACGATACCTAAATTTGGCACAGCCCGGACATTCCTTAAATCGAAGGTATCTGAATTATGACGGCCACTAATTTTAACATTAACGAATTCTACCTTTGTGGTCTTCGACATTCCACCTATGCCTGCCACAGACATGGAGCCACTTTGACCCTCAACACCAATAGCCTTAGCGAGTGACGAGTCCATCAAGGTAGCGGTAGAGCCGTCATCTAATAACGCGTAAGCATCAACACGACCCTTGGGGCCAGAGACAGATACCGCAATCATCTTCAGAAACGGGCGAGAAGATGAACGAGTGTTGCTGTGAGCCACTATTTCTGATGCAGAATTATCAGGAAGAGCAGACCCACTAGGCGCCGGCTGTGAAGTGTTAATAGGAACAGCAGAGCTACTAGGCGCCGGTTGCACACAAGACACCGTAGCACTCTCAAAAGCAGCTCTATGTAGAATGGAATGATGAGTGAACCTTTTCATACATGAACCTTCCATACATGAAAACCTTTTACATCGGCCGTATGTATGACCTCCCTTTCGAAAGCATTTGAAGCAAACCTTTTTCAATGTAACCCATTCCCATCTCTGGTCAACTGAAAGAGATTGGAATTTTTTACAATTTAGAATTTCATGCCCGATATTTTCACAAAATGAACATTTTTCTTTGTCTAGCTTGCGAGTATTGTTTGCCACAGATGCTGCCGAAAAAGAAGTCTCGGGTTGACAAACCAAATTGATATTCTGACGCTTGTCAAATGAACCATGGCCATGAGTGACATGAGAAGGTCTAATCGGCTCGATATATTCGTATTTAACGCGAAGATTCGACTCGCTCACTAAAAATGTCGATAAAAGTTCTAAACGGTAATTACTAGGGCTCTCGTTTTGATGTGCAAAGTCAGCCCAACGTGTACGAAGGAGGGGTGTCAGCTTACCGGTAATTTCGTTACATAGCTCCGGAGAGGCCAAATATTCCGGCCTATCCAAGAGTCTCACCACCTCCACACAATTTCATACTTTGCACGCAAAAATACACAACTCTTTAGAGCTCTCATTCTGTGGTAGCTTAGGTAAATTACGAATTAAAGCAACCTCCGTCATAATAATACGCTCGGGGCGTGCAAATGCATCCTCGAGAGCTTGAATGATTTCGGTGGGGTCGCGAGCGACCGCTATGAGAACGCTCACACATTCGCGCGCGGCCCCACGTAACGCCGCACTAATACGCGCGAGATTTTCAGAGGCCGAAAACGACGAGCTCGTGACGTCATAAAGCCTTTTAAAAACGAGCCAGTCGGTTGGGTATCCGCTAAAAATCGGCAAAGAAATTGAATGGTTACCTACCTGACTTACCTTTCTATTTGATGCCGCAGCAGCGACTTCAGCAATAGTGGTAGCCAATTGTAGAATGTTTTGTGAAGTGTTGAACTCGATATTTTTATTAATGTTACAATTTTGATGTAGTGTACCTAACGTAGAGTGATGTAAATGAGATGTTGTCCCGACCCGCGCGTTACGCTGCGCGTTAGTAGGACACAGGACCAACGGTGTAGGAGATGTCCCGATCCGCGCGTTACGCTGCGCATCAGTAGAACACGGGACCAACGGTGTATGAGATGTCCCGATCCGCGCGTTACGCTGCGCATCAGTAGAACACGGGACCAACGGTGTACAGGGTGAATGATAGTCGCGGGCAATAGCGGCGCAGGGGGTTGCTTGTTGCACAGCGACAGTCGGCACGGAGAAAGCGGGGCCCGTAGAAAGCGCATTACCATGCGCTAGGGCCTCCGCAGACAAACCCTCCAAAGGCGCCATATGGGCCAAGGGTTCCGCGAAAGGGTCCTCAAATAGCGCTTCATGCGCAGAGGGCCCAGACTGTAAGCTGTCATGGGCTTCCACCCAAGCTTGTGTCCGGCTGCCACGACTATCAGAACGGCGGTGAGAAGCTGTACCGCTACCGGAGCTCAGACTAGCGAGCTGAGCGAGGCGCTCCGCATCGGCGGCAGCGCGCTCCGCTTCGGCTACCCGAATAGCAGCGGCGCGCTCGGCATCTGCCATACGCGCTGCTGCGGCGCGCTCGGCATCTGCCGTACGCGCTGCTGCGGCGACCTCGGCGACGGCAAGCTGGCGTGCCGCCGCGGCGGTACGCTCAGCATGCGCTGCCTCGATTCGAAGCCGTGCCGAAGAAGATGTAGAAAGTTTTGAAGACTTACCAATCGACTTACCCTTATCTTCATTGTATCCCTTCATCGCTTTTTTTGAGCGTGTTAGCATTGTTACAGTTTCTTCTGACACCAATGTTGAAGATGAGCGATAATGGAAGGAAGACTGGTGAAGATAAAGTAAGGGAAAGTAAAAACTGGAAAATTATTTGGAAATAAAACTCTCTCGTCTTCGTGTAAAATTGAAGTGTAATATAAATGTCAAAAAACAAAATATTTAAAAAGTATAAAAAACAATAATCATCAAAAAGTATAAATATCTATAAAAGAGGTTGCTAGCTTAGCATCGGCAACAGGCGCGAACGCTAAGTATGGAGCCGTTTCGCATATTTTTCGCGGTTTCGCGCTTTGTTCCTCAATTTTTGTCGGGTTTTTTGATCCGCGTCTAAAGCCGGCTTTACACTCGCCCGCGAACCGCGGCCGTGGTTCAACCACGGCTCGCGCATTGACACGCCGCGATAAATATAGCCCTCTACACTCGCAACCTTTCGCATTAACGTTCGCGCATTTGACTAAAATGGACGTGGAAGTTGCTGCAAATACAAATCCATCGCAACAGAACCAGGCAAGTCTAGTATGACCTAATAAGTTACTACAAATGGGGTTGGCCGGGCGAAGGTATTTGCAGATGGCGCCAGCATAGGATGAACCTGTCAGTCTTACCAAAACTCAAATTCTTGTATTTTTGGAATTTTTTTGTTTATGCCAAATCCCATAGAAAAAGGCTATTGACAAATCTATAATGGCGCCATCAGTCAAATATTTGACAGTTGCCAACCCCATTCAGCGAAAAAATATTATTAGCCATTTAAAAAAATATGTTTTTTCCAATTATTTATTCCAGTGCGATTCTGGAAAAGCAGCTGGCCAAATTAGTAGGAGAACCTTCGGGTGAATTCAAAAAGTTTACAAGAATGTCTCTCTTAGATTTCGAGAAGTTATTATGTACAGTTTCTCCACTAATTGCTAAGGAAGATACGCAATTACGAAAAGCATTCCCTGCTAAAACACGCCTCGCCATTACATTACGATTTTTGGCAACTGGAGATAGCCTAAAAAGTTTACACTTTTTGTTTAAAGTGTCACCTCAACTGATATCGCTGATAATACCCGAAGTGTGCCAAGCTTTGAATCAAGTACTGGAGACGGAAATAAAGGTAATTGAATATACAACAAATACATAATAATCAAAAACATTTATTACGATAAGTGTCATATTAGCTTTTACAATTTGTAAACTAACCTTAGTAATTCAAGGAACCTGGGTGCCTAAATGTGATTTGGTTTCAATATTAAGAGAACTTTAAAGCCTTATCAATCAAATTGTCATAATCTGTTGGACTTTCATTAGGTTGGTCGCTCGGGTCATTAGTATAATCTGTGTACTCTTCAGTAGTTTTTGTAATCAACTCATTGCTTATTATAATCACTGATGAATCTCCTGCTGTTGCTGCTTCTTCTGGAATATGAATTACTGGTGAATGAAATGGTAGTGACTCTTGAGTAGATGCGCTGTTGAATAGGTGCCCTCTGTTGCTGCATTGGCTGCTCAGAGTAAGTACTGCGTGAACTAGTTCCCCTCTGTTGTTGCATGGGCGGCTCAGAGTAAGTACTGCGTGAACTAGTTGCCCTCTGTTGTTGCATGGGCGGCTCAGAGTAAGTACTGCGTGAACTAGTTCCCCTCTGTTGTTGCATGGGTGGCTCAGAGTAAGTACTGCGTGAACTAGTTGCCCTGAGTTGTTGCTGTGGTGATGGAGACGGTGATAAAACATACGTTTGAGCAGGCGAAAAATATCCAGGAATTTCTGATCGAGCTAGTGAAAAATAGGCAGGGATTGTGGTTCTTTGCGTCGGTTATAACGCTGGAACATTTGATATATTTCACATATGAACTGTTCTCTTTCTTCTTCAGATAATAATCTCAACTTTTTGGCAATTATTTTACCGTGTAAGTCACCATTCATCATCTTCCTGTGGCTGTCGAGCGCTTAATGTCGTTTTGAGTGTCGAAAGACAATCTTTAACCGTTTCTCCAGCAATCAAAAGCTCAGAGGGGTTATTACGACGACGAATCGTTTTAGATATCATTTGTTGACTGTTTATATTACGACTCGGACCAGCCTCCTGAGCTTCCTCATTGGTTTCATTATTTGCTGATTGTTCCTGAAATATAAAAAATAATAATATTATAACTACTCGAAAATGTGCAACTTGTTTGTTTACCTTTATTTAAATACCTAAAAATACAGACTATAACGCAAAGTTAAATAAATTAAAGAAATTTATTTTCTTTTACAGATACCGACGTGCGCAGAAGAATGGCTTGAAATTGAAAAAGGATTTAAATTTCCTCGAGCTCTTGGTTCAATTGATGGAAAACATGTCGTTATACAATGCCCACTGTAGCGGCTACGTCAGAGCGCTACGTAAACAAAGTGTCGAGTAACCGAGAAATGGTTGATCAGCAAAAAGTACGACAGCTCACGATAACAATGGAGTCAAATCAACTGTAGACCTTAATGACTGTGGTGTTAAGGCAGAATGAGAATAGCAAGTCCTGAATCACGATTACAAAGTTTCTGGAGGAACTCAGAATATATACAAGATCCGACGAAGTACAGTCGGACCGCGGTCCCCGAGTGCACACCTGGCTCGGAGGAAGATCTTCCCTTTTTCGCTGAGTATGCGGCGACATTACCGCATACCCACATTGGTGACCACCGACATCGGACAGCAGCAGCCTTCGCAATTTCAAGGTATCTATAACCCCGGATATGAAGAGGTAAACGCCATCAAGGTGCACGATCAGCAGTAAAAGCGACTTGGTCCTGCGGCAGCTAGCGGATGGACGGCACACACTGGCAGCCCACGGTCGAAGACGATTGGGGTCACACTCCGGCATGTGGCAGTTCTGCATATGGTGCCTACCACTGATGAAGAATACACGCTCGTCGAAGTTTGGCGACTGGAGCGTCACGAATTTCAAATAAGGGGGGGGGGGTGTGATGTAGCGGCTACGTCAGAGCGCTACGTAAACAAAGTGTCGAGTAACCGAGAAATGGTTGATCAGCAAAAAGTACGACAGCTCACGATAACAATGGAGTCAAATCAACTGTAGACCTTAATGACTGTGGTGTTAAGGCAGAATGAGAATAGCAAGTCCTGAATCACGATTACAAAGTTTCTGGAGGAACTCAGAATATATACAAGATCCGACGAAGTACAGTCGGACCGCGGTCCCCGAGTGCACACCTGGCTCGGAGGAAGATCTTCCCTTTTTCGCTGAGTATGCGGCGACATTACCGCATACCCACACCCACCTGAAGCAGGATCGGAATATTTTAATTATAAGAAAACACACAGCATAGTATTGTTACTTTAGTTGACAGCAATTATAAATTTATATTTGCAGATATAGGATGCCGGGGCAGAATTAGTGATGGCGGCGTGTTTAGAAATAGTTTACTATGGAAAAAAATATGTCTGAATACATTAAACTTGCCTACACCATACCCCTTGCCTGGTTCATACAAAGATGTGCCCTATGTATTTTTAGGAGATGGTGCTTTTGCGCTGTCGACACATGTAATGAAACCTTATCCGGGTAACCATGATTCAGGATCCCCAAAACGTATATTTAATCAGAATCTATCAAGATCAAGGCTTGTAGTAAAAAATACGTTTGGGATACTTGTCACAAAATTTAGAATATTTAAAAAACCGATTCCATTTAACCCGGAAAAAGTCTCTCTTATAACAATGACGTGCATTTTACTGCATAATTTCTTACGAAAAAGTGCCACTACATCACATATATATACACCGCCTAGAAACATAGACATTTAAGATGAAAATAGTGTACTAATCGCACCTGGCTTGATAACTACTAAACGTGGACTGTATGAGAAATAATGATAAAACCACGTATTTTAAATAAGATAATAAAATGTATTGCAATTAGTACAAACGTCAGTTACAGACAATGAAAAAAGCATATTGACAAGACAAGATCAAATTAAAAAAGATAATAAGAAAGAAGAACTAAAGAGGTTGTAAAACATAGTTGTAAAAAATGTTTATATCGGTAAGTTTCCAACATTCCCGCCCCCAGTGGAAACACTAAAAAACAGTGGAAACTGACGTGATTCTCAGCGTGGAGAAATATGAGCTTTCAGACTGGGCGGCGTAGAATACCCCCTTTAGTTACAATGTCCGCGACCCGCACCATGCCGTCTGCTCCAGTAAAGGTTTTGATGACTCTTCCCAGTGGCCACAGACCACGCGGTAGGGAAGAGTTCACGATGAGCACTACCTCACCCTCGGATGGGACATGAATGTTGTTTCGGGGTCCTCTTGGTTTTAGCGTTGGTAAATATTCGCGCAGCCAGCGCGACCAAAAGTGGTCTGCTAACCGTAGAGCCTGCCGCCAATCATATCTGTGAGAAATCGGAATCAGTAAGAGAAGAAGTCCAAGGAGCAGTTGATGAAGTACCAAGAATGAATTGGAATGGTGTGATGGACTCTGGAACTTGTGGAGAAGATGGAACATAAGTTAGTGGGCGTGAGTTGACGATTGATTCTGCTTCCAACAGTAGGGTCGATAGGACTTCTTACTTGAGTGCTCGGTTCTTGAGAGTGAATTTCAGCGCTGTCTTAACTGTTCTTACAAGGCGCTCCCAAGCTCCGCCCATGTTTGGTGATACTGGTGGAATGAATCACCATTGAACAATCATCAGAAAATCCTTTCTGCTGAAGATGGCTATCGTACTTAAAAGAACCTCATCTATCCATATTGCTACAAAGAAAGTTGCAAATTTTCAATATGTGGATGTTGATGCTCTGGTAGATTATCCTTCCGAGTGGTTTCAGAAACATCCTCAAATTAAGCCTTCTGTAACAATTCCGGACACAACATGCAATACTGAGGAGATCTACAAGGCAGCAAGAGGGGGAATACGTGCTATGAGTCTATCAGTGGCAACAGCCAAGTTAGTCCTATATGAATATGGAAAGACTCTGACTGACATTTGTGATGAAGATTGGGTCAGTTTCGGCATTAATCTGGGCAAGAATGGAGAAGCAATCAATCCCTGGACTTTGTTAAAGGTAGAGCTTGGGGCAAAATATCAACCGGTCGAGTCAACTGGGGGAGGAACCATGCCTATGATATCACAACCTCAAATTGATATATCGACTTGGACACCGAAATCACTGGTTCTTTACATACTATGTATATACCGTAACTTCGAAACACGCTTTTGCGGCAAAATTTTATAAATTCCTAGGACCTCTTCTCTATAATAGATTAAATTTTATGGTTAAGATTTATCACCTGAACTATAAAGTTTGTAAGAAAGTCCTTCAAGATGCCCTTCAAAAGATGTCCTACGAAGATACAGAGAACTTATTATCTGTAATGAAGTAGTTCCTTATACTATAATAAATTTATTTCAAACAAAATTTTCTCTATTGATTAGTTTGTATAACATTAGATTGTATTTAGTTTAGTAGCAATTTTTGTACTCTTATTTTGATTATTATTTTTTAGACTTATTTTAAACGTAATCGCCTGAAACACAGGATATCCTAGTTCAGGCACCTATGTTATTATAATCTTACCATTGTAATTTTATTGCTATTGTCATTTATCGTGTACGAGTCTTTTTTGGTAATAAATTATTATTATTATTATATTCGATGCTGTGATTCGTTGCGAAATCTTTAACATCATCCCCATGTAGATTCCGGAGAATTCTGTTAGCGCCCACGAAGTTAGTCCCGTTGTCGGAATAAATTACGGAAGGGGAACCTCTACGCGCTATGAAACGTCTTAGACTTAACAGCGCAGAATCCGACGTTAGTGATGCGACAAGTTCCAGGTGAAGTGCTCGGGTAACAAGACACGTGTAAAGTGCAACATATCGCTTTTCGTGGCGCCGGTGTACCGTAATATCTATAGGGCCGAAGTAGTCCAACCCTACATTAGTAAATGGCCTTTTGTGGTGTTCCAAGCGTTCTAAAGGTAAATCGCCGGCTTGAGGTATAGTTGGCCGGGCTTTCTGCCTCTTACAAGTAAAACAAGCATTGGCCACGTCTCGAATTGTCCCTCGTGCTCTCAGTCATCCAAAACTTTTGTCTAAGCTCGTTCTAAACTAGCTCGTTGAATGAGTGAGACATCTGGCTGTGGTAATGGAGAATCATGATGCGGACAATGTGATGGCGGCCATCCAATACTATTGGACTTTTTACACTCTCACTTACCCCTGGGGCGGATTTGATACGAGTGTCAAGCCTGATGAGACCATCGCTGTCTAGAACTGGGGAAAGTGCTGCGAGTCGGCTGCTTCTGCTCACGGCTTGCGAAGACTGCAACAGCCTCACGTCTTCAGAGAACGTATCCGCTTGAGCACGAAGTAATAGGAGCTTCTCTGCTTGAGTCATGTCAAATACCGTAAGATCTCGAGAAGACGTAGTGCCATCGGAGTATAATTTAGAATTTGGAGTAGGTGGCCGAGACAAAGTGGACCGAAATATACCCTTTTTTGCTTAGGCTTGAAAGGTTGTTTGTTAGCCGTAATGGCCGACAGTGATCTAACGATGCCACCGCCTACTACGAACCCAGAGAAGAAACCGTTTCAGAGGCCGAAAGCCAAAGGACCTCGCAAGATTCCAGCACCAAAAGCTATATCTAAAACCGAAACACCACTCACAAATGATCCGCTGTGGAAGGAATCTTTTGTCCTAGACGGAGAAACTGGATTAGTTAGCGAAGATGCCGCTAAAGAATTTGAAGCTGATGCTGCAGGTTACATCGCATTGATAGACGCTGAATATAAAGCGATCTCAGACGTAGACAGATACTACGCCAAATCCATTCCGTCGTCAGCACATGCGTATTACCACATCGTGCTATACTGGTATGAGATAGCGCTGATTGCCCAAAAGCGCGGCACAGCGTCACTTGACCAAGACAGACTGATTAGATTTGTGCAGGGATATGCCAGCGCGCAGATCGCATCAGGAGCAGGAGAATACCTAGAAGGACTAGGCGATTTCGTTGATGCTACAGGTATTAAGCATTTGCTTACAGCATCCGAGCCTAACGCCGATGGGAACTTCGGGCGTATGACCGCCCAAACACACGGGTTCTATGAAACCCTGCCTGCCCCTCACATCGCGTACGAACGGGTAGTACAAGATTTACACGCCTCACAAAGAGGTAACCAACCAAACGCTCAATGGATACCCGAAGGCTTAATGCCGATCCACCGAGTAAACGAACCGGAAGAACTTCCACCTCGCCGGCGCCCACGAGATGACGAACAGGGCCCAACCGACGTCGATCGAGAAGGAGGAGATGAAGGGCTCGAACGACCCGCTGTGCAACAGGACCCAATGATGTGTCCAACAGTGAATCTGCTTGGCTGGAGACCCCCCCAGTCCCTTACAGTGAATCAACTCGCCGAAGTTAGTGATTGCATTGACCCAGATGACCCATACCAAGGATTAATCTGCGGCGCATACACCGTACGAAGGGAGTTGTTTGAATTGGTCGAGAGACGCTTGCGTGAATGCAAGAGATATAAGGTCACTCCCATTCCTGCCACTACCTCAGGCTCCATGGTCCAACAACTTACTTGGAACCCGATTGAGCCATCAACCTCGCGATTCACCCAACACTGCATGACTATCGGGAACATTATGTCGAGGACGAACCTACCGCTTCGCAGCGAGCTGGCAAGGTTATGTGCTATAGAACCTTGCGCAGAGAACTAAATGACGACGACGACCAGCCCGTACATACATGGGCGTGTATTCAGTTCGCTCGCTATAGAAACGTTCCTGCAAATTGGATTGCCAATAGGAATACTCTCATCCAGAGAGCACCGACGGTCTTATAAACTATGCCCCATTCAGGAC